>JAJJMC010020972.1:10170048-10407748 GCA_023531435.1 Papaver californicum | reverse complement strand
TACGACAATCGTGCATTGTGGCAACACATCCACGAACAAGAAGGTAATAAGTAGTGGACAGTTGAGAGCACGAGGAGTAGTTTTTGATACAAGTACTCCCTATTTTTCGGACATGACTCCACTACAATCTCCACAAACGTTACTCCACTTCTTTTGTAATTTTCACAATTTACGAGAAATCAGTGTGTCTCCTCATAAATATAAATAGATGGCTTCATCTATTCGAAACTAGAACAAGGGAGAACAAAGAGACAAGATATAAAGAATTAGCGATCCATCCTAGAGATAATTCATTGTTTATCACATACTACAATTACTAATCACACTGATATTTTTCAATCTTCTTTGCTTCTCTCCCCTAAGATCTACCAAATCTTCTCCACCTTTGTGATTGAAACAAGACATGAACGCTCATTTCTTAGTTTAGGATCATCCTATTCGAGCTTGATCTCTCGAACCTACCTGAAAATACCATTTTACAATATATTTGTTTTCACCCTAAAACACTTGGGTAAATGAAACTCCCTGAAAAGGGAAAATAGACATTTAGAAAATTTAAAGATGCGTTATTGTTTCACTATCTGAAATTCAATAGCTTAGCCGTCTTCTAATGACTCACCAAAAATTTCCATTATCAATGAGTTTCAGGGATC
Source organism: Papaver californicum (assembly GCA_023531435.1). Lineage (NCBI taxonomy): Eukaryota > Viridiplantae > Streptophyta > Magnoliopsida > Ranunculales > Papaveraceae > Papaver > Papaver californicum. The sequence continues at coordinate 10,407,095 of JAJJMC010020972.1, read as the reverse complement.
CATTAAAAATCATCCAAAATGGTTTCAATATGCACTCTCCTCTCATCTGCATTAACGGGTATTCCATGAAATATCCACGGTCACCAGCAAATTCATCCAAAAGCACATGGAAACAAATTCTTAAATGGAAGCAATAGTGTTACTAAATAATTCAGACCTGGTAAAATCCAACAGAGTTTAAAATCCAATAAAACTTACAAACAGAACAAATAAGAGATAAACAAATAGCAGCAAGATAGCATAAAATTGAAATGAATCAAGTGCGACACATCTATAGAAAAGTCTGCTTTTTAGTCACCTGATAATCTGTATTCAATCAAGTAGGTTAGTGACTAATTTTTGTTGAGCAGTGCTTACATAGAATAAGTACAGAGTAGTACTTGCAAAGTCTATATATACCCGGAGAAAATGATACACAAGTAATCGTTGAGAACTCCAGCCGCTTACGCATCACATGAGTTAAGAACAGCAGTGCCTCCACCCAAAGAATGCCCAACAATCTATGAGAATCCAAGAGAGAAATGTATACACCGACGTGAACATGAAAATTTTGAAACAACAGTCAATAGTATTGATAATGGATACCCGTAATATCCTAAATCCGGCTAAATCCGTATCCATAATGTTATAAATTATCCGATTTTTTTATTCGGATATGGATAGTCCGAATTTATTATCCGAAAATTTAAAGTTTTACATAAGGGTATGGATGTAAAGGTATCCGCATCTGAAAACATCCGATTCAAAAATTTATACAGATATATATCTATTATATATGTGATAATTCATCATGTACATTTAAATTGTCATTTTTTTTACCTTTTTTAAATATTAATGAATACTCTTAAAAAAGTTATATTTTTTTTGTACTTTTATTTATATATTTATCATTATATCTGATTTTTATGCGGTAAGAATAAAACAATTTAACTAAATATTTTTGTTATATTTTCAGATCAGATATTATCCGATATCCGAAAAAAAATTAGATACAAAATTAAAATTTTGATATCCGTTTGGATACGGATCGGATACGGGTAACTTGATAGAATTTCGGATACGGATATGCCAAATATAAACGTTGCTACCCTTACGTGAAACACTATAATACTTGTGACAAAATTGTAGAACACTAGAATGGAAAAGAAAAACAAACACTCCAAGGATAGTTTGGGCTTGAAAAGACAAAATTATACAACACTAAGATTGTTTCTTTTTATTACCTTGATTTGATAATCTAGAAATTCATAGAAGGCGCTAAGATTACAAGGCGTAACAAATGTGGTAATCCATTTCTGCCAGCCTGCCACTATTCCACAATGTGCATAACCTAAAACTAAATTGCTAACTCCTCTTTCATGTACTACAGTATGATGAAAATGAATAATTATACCATTTACCGTAGTCAAAGCATCCTTGATACTATGAGATAAATGGGATATTTGTATTTGCCAACAAGAAACAAATAAGAAAACTACTTTCTATGAATTAGTACAAGATACACATACAATTTTGCTGAAAAAAATTTCCAACTCTAGAACAATAAAAACATTCAAACCCACAAAAAAATAATTTTCCTACCATACATATAATTGCTCCATCAACATGCATCGTCTAAACAGAAACTCTAAAATTTAATTATAAAATCTGGATCTAATCACTTTATTACACAAGAGTAAAACCAAATGACTTATAATAACTTCATTAACAACAAATTGAATCAAATCAAGTAAAATTGAGGAAGAAGTTATACCTAATGATCTTCACGAAACGCAAGTGAAGATGTTGAATGTTCTTCTACTGATTGCTACGATACAAAAGCAAATGATACTTAAAATCCTATCCACAAAATCAAACCCTAACTTAAATTGTGAATAGAGAAAAATTAAATTGCAAAGCCTAACTTTATTTGATAAAGTTTTAAAAAAATTAAATCCTAATTAAATGTCTTCATTTACATAAAATTAAACCCTGTAGGCTTTACAGAGATATTGAATCCGAAAGTGAAATACAAACAAACTCATCCCAGATAATTTCGATACAAAATGAAATAAAAATCATTGAAAATTCAATTTAGAGAAACCCTAACAAAACCCCCAAATCAAATCCCTAATTTCATTCCAAATCTAAAAAGAATTTGAGATCTACTGGTTTTCTCTGCAAATAAGGTATCTTTTCCAATGAAATTAGGGTTTTGATTTAGGGGATATAGATATGAATTGTTGTTTTTAGAATTTGGTGATTTTATTTATCTGGTTTGGTAAACAAAACTAGACAAACAACAAGAAGAAGATCGGTGTCGCTGGTAGTGTGCTTGAGAGATGATGGTGGTAAACAATTTCTGGTGTGCTGGAAATCGGTGTTGATAGGTTCATTGAAGTTGTGATGATTGTTGCGAAATTGAACGGTGGTGGATGGAGGGAGAGGAAAAGAAGAGCTGAAGAGAGGTTCACTCGACTTCAACCTAGGTTAGAAATTGATTTAGGAATAAATTGATTTAGGTAATATATATTTTACATGGATGGAAAGGATCAATCATAGAAAATACCATGATCATCGGTCGTGGTCTGGGTAGTAAAATAAGGGCTAAAATGGTAAATATTTTGCGACCTGTTTTAGCGGTCTCTGATAGGTGCATTATTTGTATTAGTTTGATACTCTAACTTATTGATTTCTTGTTATTTTTTATATCATTATGCTTTGATATTGTTTATTTATGAGTTTCTTAGGAGTTTTGAAGTGGATTCAACCAAAGAATAAGAAAGGAGTTCATTACAACATGAAATGAACAAGGAATAAAGTGCTACAGATGAAGGAAGATCAAAGACCAAGTTTGACTTGTTCAAATCCAATATTTTTTTATTATATCTTGAAGGGAATTTAAATACAAAGCAAACACAAAAAGAATAAGGTCATTCCGAGTTCGTATGAAGAAGTTATGGGCAAAAGAAGCTTGCAAGAATTGAGTCTACAGAGAGAAGTTTGGCCAGTAATCTATCATACAGTTAGTAGGCGAACCTGACACTGAATGGAGAAAAAATAACTTGTCATGCTTGGCCGGAAAAGTTATACCATTGGTAGCCGAACCTGACACTGTTTTGGGACATATTTGGATGCGAAATTAACTTCTAACTCAAGGAAACACGGTCCCGGAAGGATTCTAAACCCTAGAAAGAGTACTTGAGGGACAAGCATTGAAGGCTATCAAAGAAGACATTTAAGGCTCAAGCAAGATATCTTCTACATCAAAAACCTAGGGTTTTCCCCTTATAGTGCTTTTTTGTATATTTTCCATTAGTTTTAGTAAATCGATGAGTAGGTAACTTTCTTTTATTGGTTAGTTATGTAGTTGGAAGTCCTAAGCATGTGAATAAATCTGGATGGCTGAAGACTTTAAACTTAGCCCTTACTGGGAGGTAATCCATGCCCATTCAACTCGGTAGTATCTTTCGTTAACTCTTTTCCTTCAATTGGTAACAGTTTCTCCTTGTTCATGTTTTTAATCATTTATCTTTAGAACATTGAGGACAATGTTAGATTTTAAGTTTTGGGGTAAGGGAGAAACTTTTAATGAAATATGAAACTCCAAAGTCTATAAACTTGTGAAAAATTCAGGATGACACTAACAATTCCAGGTAGATGGAAACGAAATTCTTGTATATATGAGTTGGTGTGCCCAACTAAATGTTCTATTCATAAAAGGATGCCTGGATCAGGTGTTAGTTTTAACATGCTAGTTTTCACCATATCTCGGAGTCTATCTCGACCATATCACCTTCTGTTTTTATTTTTACAATTTTTGTGTTTCTCTAAGTGATTTAGTGGGGCACTAGTATCGCCTTGTTACCGACGCCAGGATGAAGTATAGTGTTTGAGATCAAGCCCGATTATTGTATTTTATTTAGATCATTATTCAGATCAATAAAAAAATAAAAAATAAAAACAAAAACAAAAACAAAATAATAATAATAATAATAATAATAATAATAATAATAAAGTAAATAATTGTTTTATTTTCAATAAATCTACCGCTGGAGCCCTTGTATATACCAGATGAGTTTATATTAATATAAGGATTAAGACCAGTGGGAGCGTATCTCAATCCATTAGGATTCATCCTGGCACTGACCTTCAGACAGATATGGGGAACGTCGTTCACCTTAGTCAACATGTGCAAACTTCATCATCTTCGTATCCATCTTCTAAATTTATTCATGTGATTGAACTTTGATAGATTCTGAGTATCATGGTTGAACGACTATCTAAGTAGAGTTTTGAATTCTTAGATGAATTTTGGTACACTGAGTGAAAACTCGTGTACAAAAATTGGATTCATATAGGGTAATGATGGTTATAGCCGAAGAATTTAGTATCCAACTAAACAACATGTTTAGTGTCTACCCTCAATCGTTCACAAGTAGCTGAAATTTGGAGTAAAGTTTTTGTGGGTATATCTCTTGTAAACCCTCACGAGAAAAAACTCGTATTCTAGGGTCACCTAGGAGTTTAACGGCTAGTTGCACGTGCTAACTGTAGTCATGATCCCTACGAAAGTGAATTAAATTTCTATTTTGTAGATTATATTTTCTCGAGGACTAGCAAATAATAAGTTTGGGGGTATTTGATAGACATATTTTTGTGTCTAAATTGTTCTCAATTCTCTTGCTCAATTTTATACTTATTGTGTTACTTTATGTGTTTGTAGGTATTTTTAGAAAATAAACATTTGAGAAAACTTGGCTCAAAAAGTGATAAAGGCACCCAAAGAATTACTAAAGGCACCCCAAGAAAGTTTATAAAGGCACCCCACTTTTGGATTAGGGGCACCCCCTTCTTAGATTCAAAAAGATAAACCGAGAAATAAACTTCTCACCTGCGAATTATTTGGGCAAGATTTGGTCGATGATTTGCTGGATATTTTTTTCAACAGTTTGATTTGGTATGAGTTGTTATGACACAACAGGATTGTTGCATGTGCTGGAATTGAGAGAAAATAGGAGTTCTCGACAAACATGGTAGTAGAAAGTTTCGGTATTTACTGATAAATATTTGGGAAGCTACGTGGGGTTTGGAAGGTGGTATCGAACTATCCACATGAAGAAACAACTCCAACACATCAACTGGAGAGTTTAATGCCATGAATAATGGTTGGAAACCCATGTTACAGCCGGAAAAGGGATTGGTTTTGGATTTGGATTATCATGAGATTTAATTGGAATTTGGATAGAAGTGAGAGTCCTGATCGACTTAGGAGAAGTAATTAGGTCTTCTGGGACCTATATAAGCAGAAGAGATAGAAGAAATCAGAGAGGGGACGCCGAAAAAAATTCAGAAGAGATCAAAATATCACTTGTACGAGGGAAGAAGAAGAAGATGCAACAGAAGAAAACCGTCGCTGATACACTTCCACTTCAACAGAGTTGTCAGTACAGTAACAAAACATAGTCTGCAACTATTAAAAATGTTGCATATTTCCTGAGTTATTTGTTTTTATTGTTTTTCTTCTTTTCAAACACTTTTGAGCCATGTTTATATCTTTTGAGAGTGTTTTGAGCATGATGAGCTAAACTCAATCACTTGGAAAATGGAGGAAGAGCTTTTGATGCACCATGCTTACGATTTAAAGTTAATGTTTTAGAAATCTACTTTTGGCAAAGAAATAGAGCCAATAAAAGAGCTATAATTGTTAAGAATCATTGTAGAAATTACTTAGAAGTGATTTTAGTGGAATCCTGAGTCCCAGTTTCTCCCAATATTGTTAAAATCTTTTATTTATTTTGTAGTTTAATCAGAATTAGGTCTAAAACGAATCTTTACAAGTCTCAGTGAACGAACTATGTTTACTACTTTTCTAGAACGACCAATCGTTCGTGTTTTACTTTTAATATCGTCATGTATGATTCAAAGTGTGTTTGTTGAGGATGCATACTAAGTGAACACATATACATATATAAATATAAAGTAGGGTTTGGAGATACAGAATAGATGATAGACCCAGTTGCAAGTAGCATAGTGTGATTACTGATTGTATTCAAAACCTTCGTGTGATTTCATATGGAATCTTGACCAATGTTAAATAGATTACTCGTTGTACTTTGATTGCATTGATTAGCCTAATTTAAAGAACCTAACACTCTTGGAGGATTAAACTTGATAGCACGTTGTGTTAGGTTGTTCACTGAATAGTATTCACATAATCATCGTTATGGTATGTGATGACATAAGAAATTTACCGGAGTATGCTCTCAATGGGGTGCTCTAGGGATATTGGTATGAAGAGATGGTGGATGTTGATTCTAATCGATTACAAAGCATAATTGGTGACGGAAGATGAAATCCTTAACCAGTATTTTCTCACCTTGATCTTAATCTCTGTTTACTTTGATTTTACATTCATTAGTTTACTTTAGTTTAATTACCTATAATCCCCCCCTTTGGTTACAGAAGAAGTTGTAACAAATAACAATCCACATCTCCTCGTGGGAACGATCCTTACTACCACTATATTACTTATTAGTATTAGTGAGGAATATCTTAATTAATTTTGCGCAAACAACACACATCAATCTTAGATTTTTTTTCGTATTTTTTTTTATATCCACGACCGTCTTGATCGGTCAAAAGTCAACGACCGCCAATGGGAGACGTTTATGTGGGTAGTAAAAACCCCATTTTCCACTAGTGCTTAAGAATATAAATCTATAACATCTCGTGCATAACTTCGAAACGTTGATGGATATGCTTCTAAATGAAACCTGATCACAACCTCATACTTTATTCAAACTTTCTAAACCATTATTTATAGTGTGTGGTCACTAACAGCCTTCAAGAAGTATATATGTAATCCACCTCATTTAGTCTTATTATGCATCCCATACTACATCACGAAAACCAAACGAAGAATATACACTTCTACCAAGTTGAACCTCCGATTGCTAAATCACATCAAAAACATATTTATGTTCAAACATCGTTTGAAAAATTATCTTCAAACATATTTTTCCATCCGAATGAAAGACTATTGTTCAGTATCAGGTTCAATCGCACCAGCCCATCCTTAACTTTGATACCAATTGTTGGGGAAATTGACACCTAGAGCGCAACAAAATACAAAATCACAAAGGGCAATTGGTGATTTGAAACAAACAGGGAGATAGAAGATAAACAAGCACACAACCAAGGTTGTAAAATCGTGGCAAGGTGACTTGTTTTCATTTTGGTAAAATCGAATCACAAAATGAAGCGTAAAGCGCCGATTCACGGTCAATTTTATACGTACTTTGGAAATTAAAAAATAAATAAATATTTGTTGTAATAATAGTAAACTCATACAAAACTAATGTAAAATAGAAATGTATACCAAAAGAACTCCCTTAGCGCGATGGTTTAGTACCCATCCAAAGAGTCATATAGCTGTTGGGATCGATTAGTTCCAAACTTCACTTTTTCACTTCTCAAGTAGCTGTTGGGATCGATTAGTTCCAAACTTCACTTTTTCACTTCTCAAGTTATGTATGTTTATCTTATTTTAATGTTAGTATGCCGATGGGGACAATCCCCTATAAATCAACGAGCCAACGACCGAAAATAAAAATAGTTAAAATCGTATCTTAAAAGAAAATTTTGTATGCCGTAATATTCTAGCACTAAATATTGGCTAAGTGTAGTATTATGATATGTCACGTCATTATCCTTGCTACGTCAGCCAGTGTATTACAGAATAACTGCAGCAGGACGAGAAAGTTGTCCGACCATAATTATACCGGTGATCGGCACCCATGATTGGTAGCCACGGCCAGCGGCTGGGAAAATTATTTTCTGGTCACAGCCAGTCTGGTGGCCGGCGGCTGGATAAATTATTTTTTGGCCCCAGCCATACTGGTGACCGGCGGCCACGACCGGCGGCCATGACCGTCGGCTTGATAAATTGTTTTCTGGCCATAACCAGATTGGTAACCGGCGGCCGTTGCCGGTCGTCGAACCAAACATACTAGTGTTGGATTTTTCCGCCCAGATGTAGTGATACTTTGGATGTTTACACCCCTGGGATATTTGCACCCAACTATTATACTCTTTTGTTTGGGCATGGTCGTTTTCATCTCTACTTGGGTTTGGCCGTATGCACCTTTGCAGTTGGCCTAATACTACAACCCTAAAGGAAAGTTCTAGGAGTTTCTGGAATACTTGTTAGCCAAGGCACACAGAGGAAGGTTTTGGAATATTCCAGATGACTTGCAGGATAAGTCATCATGGGTTATTACTTATCTCGAAATTAGAGTTGATTCTCAAAATAGTAATATATAAATAGAGGGAACCGAAAACCTAAAAGGTGTGCAATCCTGTCTACACAATCTCTTGTTAAAACTCGAGCTAACTTAGGCATCAAAGGGTTTTTTTTAGATACCAAGGGCCCCCCCCCCCCCCTCTCTGTACTATGTTCCTATGGAGAAAAAAGTTGCAGAGATCATGAACATCACCATAATCAACATCTTTGTGGGTGTTTGGGTAAGATATATTTTTGCTCAAACATCTTGGTGCCGACTAAGGGGAGGCAAGAAAAGAGATCGTTTTTTCCCTTAACTGAAGTATGGTGAGAATCTGACAAACCGGTCGAATGGTAGTCTCGGATGGCAATCCCTGTCACCGAGGGAGAGACAAAACCAATGAACGAGCAGATCCATTAACAATTAATGAAGATGAGGTTCTATCACCAGCGGCAGTGAATACTAAAAAAATATGTGATCATGTTCGTAATGGAACCCCGGTTTCAGAGACTGAAAGAAACGGAAAACAACAAATGCTCGAGAATCTTGAAAGAGCCGATGAATCCATTCCATAAAAGGAAAAGTTGTATTATCGACGAGATGGACGAATAACAACTTCTAGCTCAGATTCAGAGCTATTGCGTGATCAGTTGCATGAGATGGAGAAGGAGAACGATCGTTTGAGATTGGAACTTGTAAATCAGTTTCGTTCAAGACCTTTTAATCCCCACAGTCAAGATCGATTGACGAACTTTGAACGGAACCAGCATGCTCGATCGGTTTGGCAGCGTTTTGGAAAGCCGATTAACTCGAAATGCGCTAACCAACGTAAGGATATTATCGACCTGGATAACTCTGGGGAAGTTCTGACTGATCCAGTCGTTATCGGAGCTCTTCTTAAACGAAGGCGTACTTTGATCAAGGACAACAGAAACTCAACAGAGTATGCCCAGGACCGTTACCGGATCGAAGCACCAAAGGAATGAAGTTGAATCAGTTCGAGATCGTTATGACGGTGGTGAACCCTCACGTAATTACTACGTTCGTTTGGAACATAAGAGGAACAGGAGCGAGACTCCAGAACCCAAGAAGAGACGAACCAGATCTAGAATTGAGATCCATGAATATGAAAGTGCTAGACAACAAGAAGACCCAGATGAAGGAAATGTTAATGCACTAACTAATACTCGTTTTCGTATAATGATCGAAAGAATACTAACTAAAAATCATTCGAGAGATTATAGGCTGAACAAACTTCACCGAGCCTCTGGAGCACTTTTTAAGGATAATATTAGATTCATTTAGCTATTGCAATTCTTTTCCTGATAGCCGGTCACATGTATAGGACTAACTGGGGGATTGGTCATGGCCTGAAAGATATTTTAGAGGCTCATAAAGGTCCATTTACAGGCCAGGGCCATAAAGGGCTCTATGAAATCCTAACAACGTCATGGCATGCTCAATTATCTCTAAATTTAGCTATGTTAGGCTCTTTAACCATTGTTGTAGCTCACCATATGTATGCCATGCCCCCTTATCCATATCTAGCTACTGACTACGGTACAGTACTTTCGTTGTTCACACATCACATGTGGATCAGTGGATTTCTCATAGTTGGTGCTGCTGCACATGCAGCCATTTTTATGGTAAGAGATTATGATCCAACTACTCGATACAACAATCTATTAGATCGTGTCCTTAGGCACCGAGATGCGATATACCACCAAAAAAATTTTAAGTACCCAAGCTGCTAAAGTTTGATGAGAAAGTAGATGATCCAGATCAACACGTCTTACACTATGAAAAACTGCAATGACCCTCTGGGAGTACACTGACGAACTAATGTATAAGATGTTCTCGTAACCGTTGACAAGAGGAGCAATAACATGGTTCAACCAGCTTCGGACACAGTCAATCGAGACTTACCATAAGTTGATTAAAAAAAATTATTCGCACTACAACGCTTCAAGTAGGAGTTAGATGAGGTCGATGATGCCAACGATCAGTTGGTCATCGAGGCTTAAAAACAGGCATACCCGTATGATCGAACAGGTATTTACAACCCTCTAGTTCGTAGACTAACCAAAATTCTGGAGGAGTTGTATGACCGGGAAGAAGAATATGCTTCGGTCGAGGATGATTCACAGGTACGAGAGTCTAGAGAGACATACAGGGCATCCTATCATCCACAGGATGGAATAAAATATAATCCATTGAACCGTTCGAATGGAAATCAAAACGATCGAAGCGAAGCTCGAGAGAAAAATCAAGGGGAAAAGCTGGAAAACAGCAAGATACAAAACTGACACACTTGAACATTCGATTAATTAAGTTATACAAAAGAATAAGTGAAGATTTAAAGCCCCATCATCCATTGGCGGCATACACACATAAAAAATGTAACAAAAACAAGTACTGTAATTTCCATAAAGACATTGGCCATACGACTGAAAATTGTCAAACTTTACAATTGTAGATGGTGAGTTCTTAACAAGAATCAGAATTATAGAATCTCCCATTTTTCCTAGTTGCAGGAACATAGAAGTATCCACGCATATTTGCGCACATATATCTGACTTCACATCAGAACACGAAATACTATATTTTTGTCTATATTCCGCGTGAGAATTAAGAACACGGTCTCTGTAAATAACTAGAGGTGTTCTATGTTGACCCTGTTATCTATCTAATAAGTCTCAAGCTCCTACATGGATTGCACACTAGTATAGAGAAACTTGAGTCTTTTTTAGTGTTATTCCTAGAGCTTAACGTCTTCTCTAGTGTTATTCCTAGAGCTTGTTTTGTATCCAATGTCTTCTATAGTGATATTCCTAGATCGATGTCGATACTTCAATTCTTATTTAAACAACATCAATTTACTGTTATACGCATAATCCGGGAGTAACTAATGCTTGATCCCCAAAATACATTTTAGCTTAACGCTTTGTTCGCAATGAAGGTTTCTCAAATTGCTCTTCTGAGCTCAAATATGCTACTTTAGCGCTTTGCTCAAAGATAAGCCAAGAATTATGCGCCACTCCTCTTGGACGCGCCACAAACAAGAAGCAATGCCTCAAAAGACGCATTAAGCCTCTAAGCTAGGCTAACCCTAGCCTTTTCTCCTATCATCACCAAGATAGCATCAGTTATTTGACTTAATACCACATTGGCGCTAGTTCGCCACTATACCGCTAAAAGCACTAACTTTCCTAGCGCTAACCCTAATGCTTAAAAAGAACCAACTAGCTTGACATAGCCTTATCTAGCGCATCTAGGCCTGAGGAGGCCTTGGATAATGTGTCCCTAAGCCTAGCAGGTCTTCGTGGCTGGCAGGTCCCTAAGCTTAGCAGGTCTTCGTGGATGGCAGGTCCCTAAGCCTAGCTAATCTCTAGCCTAGAGCGCCTCCCTTGGTTAGCACGTCCCTATCCAGTGTGTACTATCTAGCATGTCCCTAGCCAGTGCGTTTCCCCTAGCGGGTCCTATCCTGCATCGTCTCAGCTCACAACGTCCTTGAGCAAGCGTCCCCGAGAAAAGGGTCCTCGGGAAAGGATGTCCTCGAGCAAGCGTCCTCGCTCAAGGACATCCCTGAAACACAGCGTCCTCGAGCAAGGACGTCACCGATCCACAGCGTCCCCAGTAAGCATCCTCGGGAAAGCGTCCCAGCTAACTAATATCTTGGAAGTAGCTTTCTTGACTTGCCTAGCTTCCTTAACTTTGGATCAAGTACTTCCTTGACTTTGGCGTAAGTACTTCCCTTAGAAATACTCTTTTATTCTCAATATTGGTCTAATACCAAATCTTATATGGTTTTCTAATAGGTCTTCTTATTTAAGAAGCCCTCTACAATAGTTAACCTCAAATGCCTCTCAGACGTATGCTAAATCACCTCTGAGCTAATACTTAACTACTAAATGTTCCATGTTGCTCCTAAGAAAGTACATGACCACTGAACTTACCAAACTCGACACTTATAAGTTTGGTTATCAATGCAGTGAGTAGCGCAACTAGCCTCACTGACTGAGCAAGTCATTTGACTTGACTTGACTTAATTAAAACAATAGTGGCAAATGACTCCAATATTTCCACGAGATATCAAATACAATACATGGGGAAATTCTCATTAGGGTATTGGTATGACGGTCTACAGCGCGTTGTGGAAACACATCCACGATTAGAAGGTAAGTAGTAGGACGGTTACAAAGCAGTTGAGGGGATGAGAGTAGTGGTCTGACGGGTCTTCCCTACTTTCCGGGCACCACCCTACTACAATCTCTACAATCATCACTTCTCCACCTCTCCCTAACTTCCACGACTTACGAGAAATCAGTGTATCTCTTTTGAACTATAAATTTATGATTCTCATTTATCCGAAACACGACGAAAAAGACAAACAAGTCAGGAAAAACTAAACATACAGAATTAATGATTCCTCTCAGAGAATCCTTTCTTCTTCACACTACTTATCATACTGATATTTCTCAACCTTCTTTGCTTCCCTCCCCTAAGAACTACCCTAATCATTTCCATCGTTGTAATCGAAGCATGACGTGAATGGCCATTTCTTGGTATAGGCTCGCCTTGTTCGAGTTTGATCTCTCGAACCTACTTGAAAGTACAATTTTACCGTACATTTATTTTCACCCTAAAACAATTGGGGACCACAGCGGGAGATCAACCTCCCGAGTATAAAATCTATTTTCTCAATTTTCAAGATGTCTGATTCTAGGAAAGGTTCAGAAAGATTCAATCTCAATTACATGCCTTCTGGTACCGGCGGAGTCTCTCCAATTACTCCAGAATTCTTCCTACCTTTTCAAGTTCCTTAAGAGGCCATTATGCTCAAAACCCAACCTCTATAGTTGATCTGAGGCAAATCCTAAATGATGTCTTAACAAATCAAGTTGATATTATTATGATCCAGAACGAGATGTTCCTTCTCTTATGAATTCTTACAGATCGTTTATCGAAAGAACAAACAAGCACTCCCATGAGGGAGAATGTTAAATTTGATGTTTATGAAAACCCAGAACAATTTCCTCAAACCCAAAAGGAAGACTCGCTAGATTTGTCACGTTGCAATCAGCATCCTTACAACGAGAGTGTGACGCCAATATGCAAATCCTTGTTGGAAAATTTATATTTGAAAACTGTCGCTGAACTCCATGAGGCCGCTAAGAAATCTGTGACTACTATTCCTGTCCTATTGGAGATAACGAGACCCGTTATAGAAGAAAGTTGTGGATGTACCCGTGGGAACATAATCAACAAATATCATATTATCTAACCATCGATAGGTACTTCCAGAAATGAAGGATTCAAAAGGAAATATATGTCTCAGCGAGCATCACAAACCAAACGCTTCATGTCATATCCAAGCTCAGCCTTAGCACCATCCCAAGGATCGGTCTCGTCCCAAGGTCTAGCCAAGACTCCACGATAGCAAAAACAACAGCAAGAGCAAGATACAAAACCGAACCTAACCTTCCCAGACTTTCCTTTTCCCATAGAAGAAGTCCTCGAGTTACTGGAAGTATGGATACAATACGACGCCATCAAGTTACCACCTGTGCAACATCCACCAATGGCCCAAGAAATGTCAGATCCAAAGTACTATCATTTTCACTGATTCGTCATCCATCCTACCAGCGAATGCAATAGTTTCAAACGCGCCTTCAAATAGAAGATAGAATCGGGTGAACTACATATGGGGACTAAAGAAGTCCACAAGAACCCCCTTCTTGTTAGAAATTTCACTCTCTCTGGGAAGTCAACTAATCAGATAGTTCAATCTCTGATGGAGCGTATGTGCGAACTTCTATATCTCTCGAAGGGACAGTGGGAGGATATGTTTGCCGCTCTGAATCATGTTGTGACGGGAAACGCCTACTCTCTACGTAAGATTCCCATACTCGAGTCAAGTATCCCTCAGAGAACATGGTTGACACGAACGATAAGGAATGTGGCTTGGGACCCCTCACGAAGCTTGGAAACTAAATTCGGGCTTTAAAACTTGACCAATGACAAGACATAAGGAGTGGTAATTCATAGAAAATGGCTCAAAGCTTGTAAGGGATGAATACTTCATTATTTCAGATATCTCCCTATTTTCATATAATTTTTTATTTCCTCCAAAATGATTGCAATATTTTCGCATTCACAGTTAAGTTTTAAGTTTATCAATCAATTCAAATATCATTATCTATTAAAAAAAACAAGGAATTCCTCCTCTCACTGGTAACTTATCAAAACCTACCTACTCAAAATCCCAAAAGAAGAGTCATAAATGTGCTTCATAAATTTATTAATATAGAAACAACCCTTGAAAGATAGCTCAGTCCCTACAGAGCACTCTTTTTCTATTCTTCCAAGAACTTCAGTCGCAAGCTCCAATCCCTGGGAAAGCCTTTCAACCTCTTCTCTGGTCTTGGTCAGTGCCTCCAAACTAGCAAGTTATCCTACTTCAGCAAAATGCTCTTGCATGGCTCCCAGACGATGACGGACCCACATGACATTTAGACCAGCGTTCTCGGCGTTATTCACAGCCTCTTCCCACTCCTTGAAAACTGCACCAGAAACTTCATTCTGAGGGAGTGAGATCATCTCTTTATAATGGGAAACAAGCTGGACATATCTCGTTCTAAATCCTTGTAGTTCCTGGAATTATCTACAGAGAAGTGGCAAAACTTCTTCCATATATTTATATATCACTTGGCATAGGTGGATAGAACAGCAAATCCCCCAACACGCAATTACCTTGAAAGAGTCTTGATGGAGCCAATGTCAATATCAATATCTGCATCAGGATACTCAATGGAAGTGCTACCCTCAACAAGCATGCAAGCAGGATTCATCTCATGATTTTCAGTATGATAAAGGGTATTATATACATTGATATCAACGGTAATTCTTCTTCCTTCATTAGTAGGCTCAACTCTCTGATTTCGATCATTCTCCCCCTAAAAGTAGAGAGGATACGAGCAATTTCAGTCAGAACGTCTCAAGCACAAAATTCTTGACCATGAACCATAAAATTTGTCATATATACTTATAAAAATCATACAAATTCATTACAAAGTGTTATTCAATGGATTATACGAGTTGAAACAATCACAATATGTTTTGCAAAAAACGCCTCAAAATCAATGTTCACTACCTCTAGGAAAATCTGAAGCTGGCAACAATTGGTGATGAATATAGGTATGTTTCTTATATCAAAATATTCCTCTTGGTGTCTACTACAACATGTTAAAAGGGAACATTAATCGGAAAAGCGAGCTAAGATTTATGGAAAAAACAGCTAGCGGAGTTGAGTCTGAAAACTGTCAGGATTTTCCTGGATACTTCCTGATTTCTACTGTTAGGTAGTTTTGATGCCCCAAACACTCTCAAAACCTTGATTTATTTGTGAGAGTATGTAGGAAATTCTTTTCTAATAAGGATAGAAGGATCAATCATCAAAAATAGAGGTCGTATGAAGATTTTACAGCGTTTTTCCCAAGCACTATACTTTTGAAATTTTCTGATGACGAAAATCCATAAAGTTTTTAGCAAATTCGAATACGGCTATGCTTACATTAGAATTTTGAAGAATTCACATGTTCCATCATGTTCATAAAGATAAGAAGATTACTTGAGACGGATCCAAGCTAACGGAGGAGCCTCGAGTTACTTTCCCCACTCTAATACTCGTTCCTCAGGGACGCATCGACAATCAGAACTAGAGCCATCCTTTCTCAGAGCCAGAGCCAGCCTCTCTAAGACTTGTTCCAAGGACGCGTCACTGCATCTCTACCGAAAAACCCTTGCTGCATCTCAACATTTTGGGCGACAACGATGGATTCAACCTCAATTCAGATACTCTCCCCAATTCCATCACTTCAATGACATCGAAGGACGGCTCAAACTTTTATGATTTCCCATGTCCTCTCAAATTCTTGGAAACATGGACCTGTAACGACACCAAAAATTATCTTCTTCCTGGTAGCCGATCCAAGTAGGTTACACTTGGGGAATGACGGCGACTAGAAGGTTTGATCAGCAACAAACTAGCGACAAAACCTCTCAACATCAATACCCAAGAATCCTCTGACTCTTGCCTGATCACATCCAGAAAGGTAATCCATCTTTGCTTCTTCTACTTACTTCAACCACATGATTCTACAGTTGGAAACGCTCCGAAATTGGAAGCCAGGATCATCTTCAGTTCAGACCTCCAGCGCACATCACCTTTCAGGCACCACATCGGTCCACTCTTTTATTCATTGATGCCCATATCAGTGCCTCTTCAATTTACAAATTCGGAAATCGACAAGAACCGATAAGGAACGGCCAAAGCATCCTTCACGAGAAGTGTTCGTCTGTGTCCCTACTACGGCATACCAGAAGGGAACATCAGTCAGAGTCATGAGCTAGGATATATGGCTCTTATACTAAAGTCTATAGGATATGAAAATTCACACGGGATTACTAATCAAAAATGTTTACACAAGGATGGGAGACCTAGCAAACTCTGAATCGAGTGATTCCTTTTTCATATGATAGGTTGTTCGCTTGGCTTCCAAAGTTGGGGTTAGACATCAAAATCCGACATCGTATGAAACTTCAATAGCTTCTGAAGAGAATGGTGTGCAAACTAGGGTTTCCAAACGGGATTCAGAAGACTCAGCTTTATAGAGACCTCACCTACCCGTGGACTTTCATCTTCTCATACATACCATCATCTCATGTCGCAATGCATCTCCCAGGAATATCTCATAACACTAAAAGACCTCATCAACCTTTCTAAGACAAGATCACTGGATTCCACCGCCAGGCTCAACTGCAATTCTGATCTACCATCAGCTTCTTCTGTTGGTTTCTAATATTTCCAGCTTTGTTGCTAATAACTACAGCTCAAAGCATCGTC
Organism: Papaver californicum; assembly: GCA_023531435.1. Lineage (NCBI taxonomy): Eukaryota > Viridiplantae > Streptophyta > Magnoliopsida > Ranunculales > Papaveraceae > Papaver > Papaver californicum. Next base: position 10,389,926 of record JAJJMC010020972.1, on the reverse strand, counting down.
TCCGGATGTTCTGTCTCTTGTCTACTGTCGCTTTGCTGACGCTACCGCTGGCACTTGATTGGTGCATACTCAAAACCTAAGCAAGCACCGGAACCAACTACTTACTCACAAGAAAGTTTAAATTTAAGACCTAAATCGGCATCAAGGACATTGCCCGGGGGACACAAAGCTAACAATATTTCTTTATAGAAATATACATGAAGAATCGATCCAGCTGATTTGATCCTCTATTTGAGAAGAAACGGATCTGTTCCAAAAGAGAGGGAGAGAAAGCGTCGACCGTATCCCTCCTTACTTACGGGCAAGTTAGCATTCCTGACAAGAACATGGACATCTACTAATCCCAATCAGGGTTAACGCTAAGGGGCGTCTATCTCAATCTCAGAAGAAGCATGAGCTAAGTACATCTTCTTATACTTTTAAAGTTTTAATTATGCATATACATTTGCTACAAGCATATTGTCACCATCTAGTGCTTACTGCGAATATTACTGTTCCACACTAAGCAGGGGACTTAATGTAGATGGTGAGTTTTTAACAAGGGTCGGAATTATAGAATCGTCCTTTTGCCTAGTTGCACGAACATAGAAGTATCCGCATATTTGCGCACATATTTCTGACTTCACATCAGAACACGAAATATTGTATTTCTGCCTATATTCCGCATGAGATTTAAGAATACGGTCTCTGCAAATAACTACAGGTGTTCTATATTGACCCTGTAGTCTATCTAATAAGTCTCAAGCTCCTAGATGGATTTCCCACTAGTATAGAGTAACTTGATTCTTCTCTAGTGCTATTCCTAAAGCTTAACGTCTTCTCTAGTGTTATTCCTAGAGCTTGTTTTGTATCCGATATCTTCTATACTGCTATTCCTAGAGCGATGTCGATACTTAAATTCTTATTTAAACAACACCAATTTACTGGTATACGCATAATCCGGGAGTAACTAATGCTTGATATCTAAAATACATTTTAGATTAACGCTTCGTTTGTAAATGAAGGTTTCTCAAATTGCTCTTCTGAGCTCAAATATGTTACTTTAGCGTTTTGCTCAAAGATAAGCCACGAATTATGCGCCACTCCTCTTGGACGCGCCACAAACAAGAAGCAATGCCTCAAAAGACGCATTAAGCCTATGAGCTAGGATAACCCTAGTCTTTTCTCCTATCAACACCAAGATAGCACCAGCTGTTTGACTTAACACCACACTGGGGCGCTAGTTCGCCACAATACCGCTAAAAGCGCCAACCCTAACGCTTAAGAGTATCAACTAGCTTGACATAGCCTTAGATAGCGCATATTGGCCTGAGGAGGCCTTGGATAATTCGTCCCTAAGCTTAGCAGGTCTCTATGGCTGGCAGGTCCCTAAGCCTAGCAAGTCTCATGGCTGGCAGGTCCTTAAGCCTAGCAGGTCTTCGTGGCTGGAAGGTCCCTAAGCCTAACAGGTCCCTATCCTAGAGAGTCTCTAACCTAGCGCGTCCCTAAGAGTGCCCCCTTGGATAGCACATCCCTATCCAGTGCGTCTCAGCTAGCACGTCCCTAGCCAGTGTGTCTCACCTAGCGCGTCCTATCCTGCAACGTCTCTTCTCACAGCGTCCTCGAGCGAACGTCTTCGAGCAAGCGTCCTCGGGCAAGGATGTCCTCGAGTGAGCTTCCTCCATCAAGCGTCCTCGGGCAAGGACGTACCTGAGCCACAGCGTCCTCTAGCAAGCGTCCTTGAGCAAGGACGTCCCTGATCCACAGCGTCCTCGTGCAAGCGCCTAGATAACTAACATCTTGTCAATAGATTTCTACCTATCATCCTTGACTTTGGGGCAAGTATTTCCCTCGGAAATACGTCCTTATTATCAATATTCGTATAATACCAAATCTTATATGGTTTTCTAATAGGTATTCTTGCTTAAGATGCTCTCTATAGTATTTAGCCTCAAATGCCTCTCAGGCTGACGCTAAATCACCTCTGAGTACTTAGTCATTAAATGTTCCATGTTGTTCCTAAGCAAGTATATGACCATTGAACTTACCAGACTCGATACTAATAAGTTTAATTATTAATCCAGTGAGTAGTACAACTTGCCTCACTGACTTATCAAGTTATTTGACTTGACTTTACTTAATCAAAAAATAGTGTCTAATGACTCCACTATTTCCACGAGATATCAAATACAACACATGGGGAGGTTCTCATTAGGGTATTGGTCTGGCGGTCTACGGAAATCATGTGTTGTGGCAACACATCCACGAACTAGAAGGTAACAAGTAGTGGGAAGGTTACAGAGCACTTGAGGGGAGAAGGAGTAGTGTTCTGCAAGGTCTTCCCTACTTTTCGGGAACCACCCCACAACAATCTCAACAATCATCACTTCCCCGCTTCTCCCTAACTTCCAAGACTTACGAGAAATCAGTGTGTCTCCTGTGAACTATAAATATATGATTCTCATCTATTCGAAACACGACGAATAAGACAACAAGTTAGGAGAAACGAAACATACAGAATTTGTGATTCCTCTCAGAGAATCCTTTCTTCTTTACATTACTTATCACAATGATGTTTCTCAACCTTCTTTGTTTCCCTCCCCTAAGACCTACCCTAATCCTTTTCATATTTGTAATCGAAGTAGGACGTAGACGGCCATTTCTTGGTTTAGGATCGTCCTGTTCGAGCTTGATCTCTCGAAAATACTTGAAAGTACGATTTTACCGTACATTTGTTTTCACCCTAAAACAACAGTACGAGGTCCAGAGGATGATAGATGTTGGGAAGTTGTAGGAATATATCAAAAAGGATCAAAGTAAAGGCTCGGGACATATACAGCTGAATATAACACATGTGATTAATATCATCCATGCTAGGATCCACTTGATGTCAAGACGAGCGACTAAAGATGAAACCAGGAAGAAACTAAGGCAAGTAAAACAATTGTGCGTGGTAAATCATATTGATTTTCCCAGTGGGAAAGGAACATAAATGTTGGAGCTGGGCTACAAAACGATCGAGTTCACTGACAAAGATATGAAAGGTGTGTATTGTCCCCATAATGACGTTATTTTTATATCCATTTGGATTGGTATGTTCCATGGCCACCATGTTTTGGTGGATACTGGAAGCTCTATGAGTGTCCTATTTTCAGGAGCCTATTCCGCTATGATCTTCTCTCATGATTTGATCGAGGAGGATGAAAATCCTATTATTGGCTTTAGTGGCGAAGTTACAAAGGGAATAGGAAAAGTGAAACTGCCCATCATTGTTGGTAATAAGCATGTTCTTGGAAATTTCTTGTTACTGGATTGTCGAGCTCCTTACAATCTGATCGTGGGACAAGACTGGTTGCATGCTATAGGAGCAGTCACATCCTCATATCACCAGTGTTTAAAGTTTGTTTCACCTGAAGGTGTCGTAAAGGTGAAAAGTGAACATATGCATCCCATAAGTGTCATGAGAACGCAATGGACGAATACCGAGAGTCAGAAGTGAACGGGAACCACCATCCTGTGGATCGAGGATGAATAGTAATTACATAATCCTCTCCCACCAGAATCATATGTGGGGGAAGATGCGGCGGACCCTCCTACAGTCGAAAAACTTGTGGAGGAAGTCCAGATTAGGAGCGAGAAGAACAAAACCACGTTTGTAGGGGCTTATTTACCCGCGCACAAACTTGATGGTTTTCTTAAAATTTTAAGAGCCAATGATGATGTTTTCGCGTGGAGTTTTGATGAGATGCCAGGGATAGATCCGGATGTAGCGTGTCACATGTTAAACATTGACGAGAATTACAACCTTGTTCGTCAGAAAATTCGAAGCATCGTGTAGAGCAAAAAAGACGAAGTAGCAGAAGAAGTCGGGAAGCTGTTGGAGGAAGGTTTTATTCGACCGGTCCAGTACCAACGCTGATTTTTTAACATCGTAGTTATTCCGAAAAAAATAGGAAAATACGTGTTTGCATCGACTTTACTGACCTGAATAAAGCATGCCCGAGTGATCCATACCCACTTTCACGAATAAATGATCTGGTGGATGCAACTTCCGGATACAGCAGACTACCATTCATGGAAGGTTACTCTGGATACTATCAGATACCTTTGAACAAAAAGATCAAGAGCATACTGCTATTGTTACTAATAGAAGAGTTACTGCTATACTGTAATGTCGTTCGGGTTGAAGAACGCAGAAGCGACCTACCAACACTTGGTAGACGACATGTTCAAAGATTTGATTGGCAAAACGATGGAGGTGTATATCGATGATATGGTGGTAAAGTTTGAACAAGAGGAGACTCACTTTCTCGATTTATAGAAGACGTTCGATATTTTGAAGAGATATCGGATGAAACTCAATCCAACAAAATGCTCGTTTGGGTTATCCTCATGAAAGTTCCCTGGATACTTGATGACCCATAGGGGAATCGAGGCGAATCCGAAACAAATTAGAGCGATTAGGGATATTCCATCCCCAAAGACTAAAAAGGAGGTCAAAAAATTGGCAGGACGGTTAGTATCTTTAAACCGATTCATTTCACGTTCCTCGGATCGATGTAAGCCATTTTTGATGTTCTGAAAAAGGCAGTAAACTTTGGGTGGACAGATGAGTGTGAAGAGGCATTCGATAAAATCAAGCAATATCTGTCTACTCCTCCAATTCTAAATCCGAAATTTGGGCAACCAATTATCTGGAAGCGACTGAAAGTGTTGTAAGCGCAATGTTATTCGTAACTGATCCTTAGGAAAAGCCTATTTACTTCGTTAGTAAATCTCTGGCAGGGGCGGAAACACGCTACACCAAAATTGAAAAAATAGCGCATCTCGCCGCCTTAAACCTTACTTTCAAAGAAGACAAATCATAGTCTACTCTGAATATCTATTGAAGAAAATTTTAGAACGAGTAGATGATTCAAGCTGTTTGGCCATATGGTCAAATTTTTTGGAAGCTTATGAAATCAGATACGAAACCAGAACTACTGAGAAAGGACGTGCTTTAGCTGCACTGTTAGCATATTTTTTCCTGTGGACGATATAGACACAGTTATTGATGAAGAGGAACAATTGAGGAAGCCCGCTGGTTCAACCACCAATCTGAATGGGGGCGAGTCTGTGATAGAGGTTGATATGTCCGAAACCACAATGAAGTATTTTAACTGTCGGATCTCCAAATTTCAGCGGGATGGTATTAGATATATAACCCTTACTCCCCAAAGATTGAAGATCGAAAAAGCGACTAGGATGGGTTTCCGCGCATCAAATAATGAAGTTGAATATGAAGCAACAATTGTTGGTCTGAAATCCGCCAAGCAATTGATGGCGAATAATGCAAAGCTGATAACTGACTCTATGTTGGTAGTCAATTAGTTTTTGGGCTCCTACAGGGCCAAAGATGAAAGAATGATCTCATATCTAGACTACATGAAGAATTCGGTAAGAAGTTTCGACAAATTATCGATCGAGCAAAGACCAGGGATGGAGAACAGGCATGCTGATGCTCTAGCGTATCTGTCTTCAGCAGTCGATACAAAAGTTACTCGCTTTGTCGTAGTAGATTTCCAGGAGTTACCTAGCATCTCCGAGAGTCACTCTATTCTAACTCTCTAACAAGCTAGTGGGCGCGAGATGGTAACTACTTCGACACCATAAGTTGCTGACAACATGGATATTGACGATCAGACAGTGGATGATTTAAGCAATCCTTCAAATATCGACCAAGACTGGCGTCAACCCTATGTTCGATACTTGCCAACCAGTAAACGCCCAGACGATAAGTATCTCGCTTCAAAGGTTACTAAAAATGCATGGAGGTACTCAATGATCGAAGGAGAGTTATACCGCAATCCAGTGGCTTTGGAGCCATTTCTGCGATGTATATTCGCCGAGGAAGGACAAACAATATCGGCAGAGGATCATGAAGAAATATGTGGAAACCACGCCGGCGAGCGCAGCCTCGCGCATAAAGTGCTTACCCAAGGATACTTCTGGTCGTATATGCAAAAAGACGCAAAGGAGTATGCAAAGAAGTGTGTGTCTTGCCAAGAGCATGATCCAATTCCGAAGAGACACGCCAACGAATTGCATCCTGTTTTGAGTCCCTGGTCGTTCGCTAAGTGGGGACTATATGTAGTCGAACCTCTCCCCCGAGCCTCACGAGGGGTAAGGTTTGTACTGGCCGCCACTGACTACTTTACCAAATAGGTTGAAGCAGTAGCATTAGTGCATGTAGATAGACATGATGTACAGAGATTCCTTTGGGAGAATACTATCTACATATTTGGTATCCCGCACGAGTTGGTATTGGATAACGGGAAGCAGTTCGATTCCGGATTTGTTAAAGATTTCTGCAAGAATCGAGTATTCGCAAAATTTATCAACTACTTATTACGCTCAAATCAATGGAAAGGCAGAAGCAACAAATCGTGTTATCATGGACAACCTGAAGAAAATGCTAGAAAAATCCAAGGGAAAATGGACAGAGGAATTTCCAGGAATCCTATGGTCTTACCGAACGACTCTAAAAATATCAACTGGTTTTTCCCCCTTTACACTGGCATATGGAACTAAGGCAGTCATACCCACCGAGATGCACCTAAGCACTACCAAGACTCGAGCACTCGGGTCAGGAAACAATGAGATATTTTGGCTTTGGATAAAGAGTTGTTGAAAGAGCAGAGAGAAGAAGCATTGCATCAGTTGGTACGATACCAACAAGCATTCAATCTAAGCTATGACCGAAAGGTCAAGGAACGAGCATTTAAACCAGGAGAATACGTGTTGAAAAAGACTCAGGAAGTAACAATGGAACCCAATTGCGGAATATCGGAGCAAATTGGGAGGGTCCATACATAGTAGATAGACCTGCATATGGCGGTTTCTACTACCTAAGAAATCTTGATGGGTTTGAAGACTCCAAACCATAGAAATCTTGGAACTCTTTCCACTTGAAGAGGTTTTTTCATTAGTTAGATTTTCAAAAAAATAGTTTCATTAATATCCCATTGTACTGCATTCTTTTTCCTTTATGTTGGTTTTTCCCCAATAAGTTTCCACACAGAGGTTTTAATGAGGCAGTTGTTGTCGGACAGTGAGTATTTTTTTTTGTTATTTCTGTTCAGACATTTCATTCAACGGTATTTTGGTAATCCATTTTCAATTGTTCATGTTAATTTTATGAACTATTATGGTGCATTCGAATCCGCAGTTAGCTTGGTATGGCAAAGCTATACTGTATGAGGCTGCAACCAGTCACGAAAGACACGAATCTTTAGTAATATGGTAGATAAGGTATATGCACGGTTCAATCATTTTTCCCACACATCAAGTATGTGACATCAACAGATGTAACAAGCATTTTCACGTGTCAAGGCATGCGAAGACGCACACTTTCCAACTCTACGCGCATCTTGAATAGTAGGATTGGCCCCCTACGCGGATTTGAGATTGCGGAAACCTCTAATTCTCATCACATGCGCGAGCAAAATGAAGCAAGGAATTGCACCCTTGTGCGAGCATTGAGCAGCATGATATTCTCTATTTGCTGGGGGCGAGTTATGTATCACTTAGACTGCAACAACAGCCAGTTGGCGGCGAGATACATAACACCGGTGCAAACAAACAGTACTTTAATGGCAATCTTCGAAATACTCCAAATAACACACTTAGGGGCGAGCTACGTAGCACCTCATGCAGAATACAAGGGTAATCAAACTTCTTAAACCAATAACAAATTATTGATTAAGAGGGAGCGATGTATGTACACATAATATTCTGGCACTAAATATTGGATAAGTATAGCATTATGATATGCCATGTCATCATCCCTGCCACGTCAGCTAGTGTATTACAGAATAATCGCATCATGAAGGGGAAGTTGTTCGTCCGCAATCATACCAGTGATCGCGGCCATGACCGCGGCTGGGCAAATTATTTTCTGGCCACAGCCAGACTGGTGACCGACAGTTGGATAATGTTTTCTGGCCGCAGCCAGACTGGTGACCGGCGGCTTGATAAATTATTTTCTGGTCGCAGCCAGATCGGTGACCGGCGGCCATTGCCAGCCGTCGAACCAAACATACTGGGGATGGATTTTTCTGCCTAGTTGTAGTGATGTTTTGGATGTTTACACCCCAGTGATATTTGCACTCAACTATTATAATCTTTTGTTTGGGCTTGGTCGTTTGCATCTCTACTTAGGCTTGGCCGTATGCACTTTTGCAGTTGGCCTAATACCACAACCCTAAAGAAAAGTTCTATAAGTTTCTGGAATACTTGTTGGCCAAGGCACACGATGAAGGTTCTGGAATATTTCAGATAACTTGCAGGATAAGTCATCATAGGTCATGACTTATCTCGAAATTTTGGGTTGATTCCCAAGACAAAAACATATAAATAGATGGAACCGAAACCCTAAAAAGTACGCAATTTTTTCTACACAATCTCCTGTGAAAAAGTCAAGCTAACTTAGGCATCAGAGGGTTTTTTACAGGTACCTCCCCAACTTTGTTCGTGTGGAGAAAAAGGTTGTAAAGATCATCAACATCATCATAATCAACATCTACGTGGGTGTTTGGGTAAGATATATTTTTACTCAAATAGGAATATTCACAAGTCATGTAAGATTCGCTTTAAAACCATATTCCGACTAATATGGAAATTGGTGACATGACTCGTACAAGTCTAATAACCTTGCACACAACCACAACACAAGATATATGTGGTTCACCTTTACAAGCTACATCCACGACCAACATCCACCAGAAAAACTTTATTATATCAAGATCATTATATGCTCTTTTCGCAATCCACAGAAGAAAAATCAAACAGAAAGAGCTAACAAAACATACCCGAGAACAGCATTGAAGAAACCTTAGAAATTAACTCTCTAAACCATTCTTCATATCAGCCTCATGTCTTCTCTTCCACACCTTCACAGTTGCTAGTAACAGAGGAGAAACATGGAAACTCTCTAGAAACTTGATTTAGGGCAAAGTCCTAAACCTTCAGCACTAGAACACAAAATCCTCTCTCTACAAGTTTTTCTTTCACACTGTTATTGACCTTCACGGTAGCACTTGACCCTCTATAACAAAGAGACTAAAAACCTAAGTATAAGGTTTTACCACTTCTAGGTTGGATTATTCTACACCTTCGATTCTAGTCCTATATACAGAGAATACAAAGTCCTTAATAAACCATAACTTTAGGAACAAGTTTACTAGTCCTATATACAGAGACTACAAAGTCCTTAATAAACCATAGCTTTAGGAACAAGTTTACTAGTGTGACCAAAAACAAAAACTCTTTACCACCTACTTAAACTTACCCTTAACTTTCAATCAAATTAGCCTTAGCCACAGAACTCTTGGCATAACCTCAAATTTAAACTACAAGATCCCTTGCAAGACATCAGTTTGATACAACAACACCTGTTAAGTTGTTCCTCAACTCTAACAGGTAGAAAATGCAAACTTCAGAAGCGGAGAACATTACCTATAGACAGATGAAACCTAAACATGCTTTAGTTAACACCTTTGGTTCTTTCAGCATCCAACACATGGTATTCATTTGCAAGTGAACTCACGTACTTCCACTGCTTAACAAATATTGTAAAAAGTACATACGAATGACTCGAGTTGCTGTGGTTCTATTCGATCAGATAGGGATATATGATCATGTTTGGTGAGAAAAATATCCGAAAGTGAGCTTGACAAATTGTCGGTAAGAGAAGTTATTTGAGTAATGCGAAATCAGAGAGTGGAGCTTCCATAGATGAAAATTAGGCAATTGAGCTTATGCCATTAAATTTGTAAACGAAAATTGAATCAGAATTTCAGTTTCTCTTATAAATTAAATAATCTCATTGTGAGTAATCTGTGCATCATATTCATTGTAACTGGAACAATCAAAAGTATGTAGGTTTCTTAGACTTTGTAGCTTGATAAAAACATATTCATAATCCAAGAATCCTTGGTTTATGACAAACTCATGACTCGACTACTTTGGGAGGAACATCTGAAGTGAAGAACAAATTCCTATGTTCCGGAGCTTTAAGTCTTTGTAAGTTGATGCCCAGGTGCCCATGAGTAAACATCTGGAGACAAACTACCACTCGTTAACAAATTCGGAGGAAGACCATACATATTTGAAACGTCAACGTGATGAAAAGGTCGGCGTGTATTTTGGCAATGCTGGTTATGCGCAGCTGCAGCAGAAACTTCTTCATCATCCAGAGGAAGTCGGTCAAAAGTTGCATTCATGAAAGAAGCAGCCATGATCACAACAGGACCTGAAGCAATTAGGGCACCAACTACAGCCCCACCTACAACCTGTCCTTGAGCTCCAACTAGATAAATTGTAAGCCCTGTCATTCCAGCTGGAGCAGGTGGGGGTAAGAAGGACCCGAGCAACGATAGAATCTCAAACCGTCCATGTAAGGTCACTATTGCACCTGAGGTCGAGGGTTGTTGAAGAGTAACGTTCATCACACATCCAGTCCCGCTGAGTATGCAAACACCGCGTTGTCGTCTCCTTGCAAAGTTAGCAATGCTTTCACTGACATCACAGCCTGAACTTACCTCCATTGCATGGGCGCGGAGGGCATTGGCACTGTCACGCGTGATGATAATCGGTGGCTTCGGTTTGTTCTTTGAACCAGCAGGTCGACCACGAGGCCTTCTGACTGATTCTCCCTGTGAAGCTATAGTTACTGATGGCATTTTTGGAGAAATAATTAATCCTCTTGAATCAAGAGAAGATTTCTGACTACAGAATGTGTTATCTGTATGTGATGTTGGTTCTATTATTGTTGCTAGATCTCCACTTGCCATTCATGCAAATGACGCAATGAATTTAAATGAAAAAACATTTGGAAGCAGAGTATAAGTAGGGGGCTTCTGAAAATTAAATTATGAAAAGAGTCTGAAAAGAATGATAGGGAATTAGGAGATGGTTAAGTAAAACAAACCTTAAATAATCAATTGTAAAATATTCAGACCAGACTGCCTAATTTCCAACAGACTTCGCTTCATGTCATCTGTCTTTCCCAACAGATACTAAAAAACTTTATTAAATAAAGGTAAATTCTGAAATTAAAATTTTGTTTTTTAAGAAATCATTCAATTAACCATCATCAGAAAAGTTAATAGGGAGAATGCATGTACGTATGTGAAATATACTAAACAAGAGAATCACCATATATATAGATCCAAGTCCCCACAAGAAACAGCTACCGACATTTACAAAATATGGTGAAAATCAGATTGTGGGTTTACTTCCCTTGCTGTCCACGGTTGTTGAACCAGATGTAGTTGCAGTGATATTATTTATAGGTTACTCTGAATTATTGTAGGTCTCCCTCCTTGAAAGACAAGTTTGGATCTAAAGAGTAGCTAGTCTTCTCGACCAAGCATGATTTCTACAGCTTAAGAAAAACACCAGTGACCAGGAATTACAAAATGCGGAGATGAAACTGAAAAACAAACTATGGTTAGATATCTTTAATAAGATCACCATTAGAGAAACATGTTTGTTCAACGGGGAAAAAACTTTGTTCACTATTGGAAAAGAAGAACCCAAGAGGGAGGAAGAAAAATTAAACACCAACTCAGACTAGTGAACGTGGTCCTACACGTACTCCTATGTTAAGAGAAGAAACCCCGACATATAAAAATAAAATACAACCTCATGGCACAGGGCAGTAGCCAATTCAAGTTCCCTTTTAAAGTATGTACAGTTGATCACATTCAGAGTAACAAACTTGAGTATAATTGATCTAACCGTGTAAATTAAAGCATTGATCTGATTGGCCACCTGTTAAACTCACTACAAGCACCCTTTAAACCACAAAGGGATAGGAAAATCAGTAGCTGTGCTGCCATATCTGCTGTGATTGCTTAGATTGTTGACCCTGGGAACCATCATTTTGGGTTTGTTGCTGCTGGTGCTCTTGTGAGACCCCTGTCTGAGAAGGGTAGAAATTGGGGTACCCAAGATTTCCATAATGCTGCTGCTGTTGTTGCTGCTGCTGACCCTGTCGAAATCCACTGTGCTGCTGACCCTGAACCTGGCCTTGACCCTGACCCTGACCCTGACACAGGCCCTGGCCCTGGCCCTGGCCCTGGAAGCTGTAATATGTGCTAGCAGGAATTGCCGATACTGTTCTTGAACCTGTAGGCCCATGCACCCACACACCTGAGTTGTCGTTCTGCAACATCAAAATCCAAACATGGATGATTGATTACAAAACCAATTAAGAACACTTGAAACAAACAACTGCACAGAATGCAAAACACTTCTTGTTATGTACCTGTTGGAGTGAAAGAAAATGACTGTTGTCTTTGTAATGGGAGTTTATAACATCATCATAGCCAGTGGTTGAGCTTGCAGGGGTTGTGGATGGATTCAGTGAAAAATTTCCGGGAAGGTTAGCAGAACCTGCAAACCCTCCATGGCCAGAAGGAATAACAGCTGCTGGAGGAAAGCTGCTTGAAGGAACGCCATTTTTGAATGGTGGAAGTGTATACTTCATCCCTGCACCATGTACAGCAGCCGGGGATTGATGATGGTATGCGCTGTTACCAGCATATGCTTGCTGGAATGCCGAGGGCATATAATAGCTTGTCGGATGCATGAAAGGATATCCAACCATGTTAGAAAAAGGTCCCAAAGGAAGTGTTGGCTGAGAGTAAGAGTGAACAGTTAGATGTTGAGGAAGCGTAGGTCCCGTAGAAATGCTGCTACCAGGTAGGTTCTGCTGCGTTAGATGAGGAGTAGAAAATACACCCGGCTTCAAAGTCTACATGTGTGAAGGAAAGACTAATTAAATAAGGTAATACAGGAAAAACAAAACATAGCTGACCAAAACCCATATCAGTTATCAGGCTTTTCGAGAAAAGAAACAGAGCTGTCAGCATTACTAGACATTCTGCTGACCAAAACCCACATCAGCAGCTTCAAAATGTATTTGCAGGTATGGAATTCAGAAATGCTAGCCTTATTGTGGGATGTGTCCCACTGGTTATCCCATGTGGCACAGCCCTGGGACCCACCCAACCCAAAAACCCGCCCCCATGCTATTCTTAGGGTGGGGGCCCCACGGCTGTGTCCCACGGGTTATACACAGCCCTCGGTCAGTCTATCAGGGCTGTACGGAATTACTCTGAATTTGAAACTTATAATCAAATTCATCTGCAGTTCAACTTTGAGCCCTATGACACATTTATGGCATTAAAGGTTGCCCTGAATTTGGACCTTACAGTCACGACCATCATCAGTTTATAACTTTCAAACATGCGAGGGACACATTGTGGCATCAAGCAAGCGACAACGTATAAAAGGCAAAGGGTAGTCAAAACTTGGACCTTTTTGCCAAATTCTTCAGCAGCTCAATTTGAGCTGTCTGAGGAAAATATTTATATTATCAAGCAAGCGACAAGATATCAGCAGCAACGGGTAGGTATAATACATATAAAGTTCAGAGAAACAAAAACCTCTGGCATTGAAATGGTTGGACCACTTATGGAAGAAACTGAGTTGCTGTACTTTGTGGGCATCAACTGTGTTGCATGGAAGGGTGAGTATGGAACATCAGACTCCCGTGCACCTTGACCCGTTGAAGCCAATAAAGAATTTGAATATGCATGCTGTACAACATGTGAACAAAGTAAGATGAGTAAAATGAAGTTAAATCCTATCATAGGTAAGATTTGGATAAAGTAGTATTAAGTAAAATGAATGCTAACTTCAGAATAAATTTAGTCTCTAACTTCAGACTCGCATCACAACCAAATTATATGCATCCACTACGTTGATACCATGAAAGAAAAATGAGTAGAGGATCAATTTGCTAGTTCTATTAGAGTTTGTAATGAAATATACACAGTTGGCTCTAACAGAAATAGAACTCTCCGAATTTGCAATGTCATCCTGACGATTAAAAAGAATGATCCATTTATTCTACATTCCAATATATACTTGGGGTGCTTAGCCTTGAAACCCAATGTGTTTTCGAGCTATATATGAATACTTTTACGTGCTTGACCATATAACCTATGTCAGGACACTGTAAGGGGAATTCTGTTATTCCCCTTACAGTTATACTTACCTTGTGCCACATTTCGTAACCTCAGTTTACTATCTAATTCATGACCTCAAACTGCCTTAAGGACAGTTGAGAAGACACACATAATCATCATCCAATATAAGGTTAAGAATTTGGACCTTAGATGAAAATAAATTAAATATCGAAAGATAGACTCATAAGAGCAAAAGTTCGCCTTTTGTGCTTCCCTAGAGAATTTTTAATGTGCCACAAATGTGAAGGATTATTACCATAACACTTGAAAAGGGGGCAAGATTCTGCATCTGAGGACTTGCAAGATTCTGCATCTGAGGACTTGCAAGATTCTGCATCTGACTTGCATGTGCATAAGAGAACGAACTATTGGGCTCGATGTTTTCAAAACCATAACCAGGCACGGAAGTGGCGAAGGTGTAGTTATGTCCATGTGTAGCTTCAGTTGCATCCTGTTTCATGGCCTCTGGTTGTGATGATGAAGGTAACTCATAACTTCCAGGGACAGCACTTCTAGGAGCTACATTCCCATCCGAGGTGGATCTGAACTGCTCTTCCTCATAATATTCAGGATTTCTGCCAAGAAAATCCGGATGAGAAGGTAGGAAAACATCATTATACAGATGTCGGCTATATTTTTTCATATTCAAAAAGGACAGACAACACAGCCTCTATGGAACCTGAAATGATCTCCAGGGAAGGAAATCTCCATGTTGGGAGATGAGTTTTCTATTGAATTCCAACAAGCTCTAGATTAGCTTGTACGAGTTAGGATTTCTCTTCTGAAAGTATGATCTTCCTTCAAAGGTGAAAATCCAAATCGCAAATCAGCCCTACAATCATCTTAACGTGGACCGCCAACGATGAGTTTTTCAAAGGTGAGGTTTAGTATCCTTGATCTTTTGCATTTATCCCTCTTTCTGGTCTCTATCACTAATATAAGTGTAAACTGGTGTAACTAGTGCCTTCTCTTAAAAATATATTAATATGTTCTAATTGATTAACTAGGAAATGAAAAACAGAAAGAAGTATAGGGCATGAACATTGTACCTGGCCTCTGAATGTGCAACTGATGAAACATCTGCTTCTGCAGAAGCATCTTCCAAAGAATTTTCATGGGACTTGGATGCAAATTGTCTGGGATATGAAGCACCAATACCTGATCCAAAACTACCAAAGCTCAAGTGCAAGCAGTCTGCAGTGGGAACTTGCAGGTGATCTGGAATCTTTACAGAAGGAGTGTCCTCCACAGGCTGCCCCAATTGTTCCTCCTTCCATAGATTTAATTGTTGCAAGCTTGCAGCAGCTGATGACACTGCTACATGAACATCCTCAACCAAAGAAACGTAATTTGGCTTGGACATTTGAGAGTTGTCATCACTTTCTGAAATAGTGCCAAGAATATTCAGGAAAATCAATGGAAAAGTAGATACGAAGTACATAGATTTTTGAGGTACTCAGTTATCAATAAAATCGCATCTAATCAAGACAAAAACATGAGCATACTTCCCATGAAGTTGCCAACAATGGATAAGCTGTACTCTTTTGACAACAGAAGCCATGCTTCATGCCATCTGGACATACATGACATGGCAGTTGCTACGTGAACTTGCAAACAGTGGATAGATTGTTTGAACTTTTATAAAAAGAAGGACCAATTCTGGTCGGGAGGCATCAAGAGATTACTTAGCATTAGGCTTTAAATATTTAATATACCTAAGGTCTTACCAGCACCATACCAAATACAGAAGCAACAACTGGTGACCTTTTTAAAAACTTGTAAAGCAATGATAACAAAACCATGGCGCATATTGGGAGATTTATGACTACAACCTAGATGATATATAGGTAGAATATGAATATTGCATGATCAAACGATATCTGCTTATGATTGCTTGACCTTCCATATCTCTTGTGTTACTGTAATCCTGAGAGCGGAAACAGGAACTGCACCATGTAACTACCCTCTAACCAATAACCAATAACCAAGTCACAGCAATAACCTTATTGCATGGAAAAAACTTCCTTTGGATGCATGTCCGTTCCACTCTGTTTACTAAACTATGGGAATACACAATCTCACACGAAACTTTTTCATGAATGCTGGTCAACTAACAAACTATAAGAAGCTTTCACAGTTATCAAAGTTTCATGGTTCACAACAAAATTTAAGCATTGTTCCTTCAAAATTAAAACAAGAATATACTAAGCGGTTTATCAAGAAATAATACAGCAATATGAATAATGATTAACAAATGCTTAAAGCTCGTAAATCAGTTGAGAAAATGTGAAGTTACCTTCCTGATGTTGGTCAAAAGCATGCCTGTGAGATTGGTAGGTGTGTGTGTTATCAAACGAGTCATTATCAAAATGAGATACACCTCCTGCACTATCATCTTCTATATGTCTACTGGATGAAGGACCAGACTCCATATTAAGGTTTTCAACATTGACATCTCCCTTTGCTATTCGGAAATCATCTGACTGAGAACTTAGATGTAAATCGGCTCTCTCAGCATTTAAGTTGGGTACAAGAGATGGGTCACTGTACACCTCATGGTCGACAGGTTGTTCCAAGATAGGTAACCCACTAGGAACAGACTGTTCAGACAAGGGCCAATCATCAGGAGTTGTGTGTTGGCTTGCAACGGTGCTTGGGTCGTCCCATTCTGATGGAAAGGGATCTTTACCGCTGTAATAAGACGTGTTAGGTGCAACTGCGCTAGGTTTGGAGTAAGAAGTCTCGGTAGCCACAGTTGGTCTAGTTGAGGCTTTAGGTCTGCCCATCTTCACTATGTCAGCCATCGAGACATGACCTGGAACACCTGCCCAAGCAGATTGATATGCTGGAGTTGGTTGTGATGAAGAAAAAATGGTATCACCAGAAATTATCAGTGGTGCTTTACTTTCAACGTTTACAGCATCGCTGTATACAAACAAACAGACAATTGGTAACTGCCAGCTCGCTGAAAGAACCTCAAAGATCTAGAATGGATGAAAACTGACAAAAACATCGAAAAGTACACAAGTTCTCAAACAAATTACTTGTTCAGGATCAACAGATTTCAATCATCTAGAAAGTCAGATATCATAAGAGGAATTTTCTGGAGTACCTAAGCCACAATTTAAACTGTCTAGCGAATTTACATCCCGACAGATAGAAGTGTCACCTACCTGTTATCTCTTATAGAATAAAGTATCTATATTTCATTACATTTTACATGAGGATCTCTAATCATGAAGATCAAGCATCCCTTGGACAATCCCACAAGTTCACATTTATAAATATTAAGAAAATATATCGGCGTGAGCATAAACAAACACAGCACAAGGCAAACCTCAGTGTAAGCTGTAGAGAACACGTAGAGATCATCCAGTTCAATAATATATGGATGCTTCTTGAAAGAAACCCAACATAAGGTATATTTACCAAGTGTTAGCTCAACAAAAACTAACCTGTACGTAGGGTGTCGGCTTACATTACTGCCTGGCATACCCGCTGAAGAAGTTGAAGAACCATGATAAGCATTTGTACCATTTTCTTTTCTATATGCTGGTTTACCACGCAAAGCACCCGTGGAGTCTATCAAATAACCAATGGGACTAGAGTAAACATGTAATTGTAAAAAGAAATCAGCTTTCCCAACAAAATATACAAGAAATGAAACAATCAGATAAGCATACCAGTGGAGCTGAACTGAGATGATACACTACGTCCAGCATTACGGTCTAGAGTGCCCCTACTTCCTCGATTTGATGTGGTACCAAGTCGAGAGCGGGAGTCAGGATCCTTGGTCTGATACATTGAAACGAAGAATGAAATACTATCATCAAGAGCATCTAACATTCAAAGTGCATGATGACATTTGGGTGAAAATAGTACTACAAGAGACGGGACATTTATCATCTTCTAAATTAAACTCTAATGGCCTCAGAGCACATCATCAAAAGAATGGAGAAGGCATTGAACATACCAGGTTAGCAAGAAAATGCAACAAATACAGTAAACGGAAACGAATCTTGATTAACAAAAGGGTTAACAATGAAACAAGACCATCTACCAACTATTGTACAAAATACACCACTTGTTTACATGCACTTACCTCTTTTTTCTTTTCTTTTTTGCTCTTCACCTCGTGAAAAGTATCTGCACAGAAGGCAAACACCAGATTAGAGAATCCTTGATAATTGACAACATTTGAAGCCTTCAAGCATCTGCAGATCTGCTTTCCCAAGATGTACGGATAAAATACTGCCGTATTAAGGGGTCATTTCTACAGTGAGTACATAGTAAATTCAACATGTGCACAGCCGAATTAAGTTATACCATAGAGATAATCAGAGATTCATATTACTTTGTAAAGCAAATGGACAAATTCCTGCAACTTTCTCAACCTTCAGACATAATAGAAACATGAAAGATTTCATGTTAACAATGAAGTCATGCTAACATGTTACCAGTTCAAGTCATTTAATAACTGACCAGCTGTTACAAGAGACTTGCTACAACAAGAAACAAGAAAAATATACTTCCAAAAAAAAGGAGAATTTTTCTGTAACAGTGACAAAAAACAACCAACAGAAAGTAGATAGGTAGTCTTGAAGGTGCAGACTCCCACCAATACAGACAACCAACAGATGAGTACCAAGAATCAGCAAAAGCAAGGTACACACAAGCTGGAAAAACTAGGGTTTATTCAGCAAGAATTATTATAATTTACAGGTTAAGAAGTAGCTATTAGCAATCCTACCTGGAGAGATTAGGGTTTTCTTTATGAATCAACTACATAACGAAAATCTAATGTCAAATTCACTAAACCTTGAACACCAGTACTCAAAAAGATTATCTTTTTTTTTTAATCTATATTTTAATTCTATCTACTAATGGATACTCATAATATCAAGACCCTAAACACTCAGAATAAACATGTATCAAGAATTTAAAATAACAAGATAGTAGTGAAAATGAAAAATCCGAACTTTGTGATTGTTGTGAAATGACAAGATTTTTGGTATTATAATCAAAATGTAAAAATTGAAAAAATACCCAAGAAAAGATTCAATTCAAAAAATGAAGAGATGGATGAACCTTGAGAGAGTAGCCTATGGACGGTATCATTAGGGTCCATGTTGCATTCTTTAAGCATAGCATAGATCTCATGTTCAGGACAGTTTACAATCTCTTTCAAACTCTGTACTATCTTTCTCGATGTTGCTGGTATCGATGATACTCCTCCTCCTCCTCCATTCTTTAAGCTGCTACTATTACCACCTCCACTACTCATTATTATTACTTCTTATTATTATTACTTCTTCTTCTTCTTCTTCTTCTTCTTCTTTAGTTATTTCTCAAAACCCTAATATTTCTACAGTAAGCACTCTTCGAGATCGAAAAACTCATAACCTTTTTTCTTTCTCTTCCCTTGTTTCTTTATAGCCCTTCTCCAAGATATCTCTCTCTCTCTCTCTCTTTTACAGTTTTTTAATTATTTTTTTCCTTTTTTTATAAACTTATTTTCAGTTCTCTGGGTAATAATCCCCAAGTTTGATTCTATCTAAGGTCTATAATCAAATACACGTAGTAGTATTTTTCGACGTATGATGTTCCTAGAATAGGTTTTGTTTTGTTTTTTTTTTTGAGATTAATGGTGAGAGATTTTGAAGTGTAAACTAATGTGTGGCCCTTAGCAGCATTAGATGTAGGTATTTTTATCACTTACTCCTCATGATTTTTGAGCACACCACAAATAGTAGTATCATATATTTATATAGTTATCCTTTCAATCATTTTGCATTTCTAAAAACAATCATTTTTTCACTATTTGTAAGTCGTAATTGTAACATAAAATTATATGTCTTATTTTTATAGGTTTTGTCAAAAAAAGAATAAAAAATTATGAAACTTAGGAACATTTTTAAAAGTAATTAGTATTTGAATTAATATTAATTAAAAAGGGATTAAGCAGTAACATATTATGTTAGCTCCGTAAAAAAAGAAAAAAATATATACGATTTGGTATTGACATGAAATAACAAAGGTTTTAGGAGAAAAATAATAGCCGAAAAGTATGGTGAAGATTCTAAAGGGTTGGTGATTATAAAGTGTAAAGTTTCTTATGTGTGTCGTATTTGGAGAGGAATCTCATATTAGATCCCAAACTAATTACTCAATGCATGTGGGAAATAGCATCATTACAAGTTTTTGGAAGGGTTTTTGGATGTCTAATAGACCTCAATTTTCAGGTTTTTTTTTTTTTGAGTGACAAAGTGTAAAGATATTATGGTGGTTGTAGTTAGGTCCATTTCTAATAAAGTAGTTGTCTGAGGTCTAGCAATTAGTCGAAAAGTGCAGGATCGCGTGGTGGTGGAGTTAACACAATTGTTGTTTTTACTCAGCAACTTCTCAAGGCTTGTTATCATTGGTTATGCTCAAACTCTTATATCCCTAGCAGGTCAGTTGTAGCTAATAAAATTTGGTCGTTAACAGATGTTAGATGTGTGCGCATGATCGGGAGAATAATAATCACTTGTTGATCCATTGCCCTATTGAATGGAAGGTTTGGGGGTTCTTTTTGCAGGAGTGGTCTCTTATGTGGGGTATCCATGGTGATGTTATATCTTTGCTGAATTTTTAGTATTTCAATAATGTTTCAGGTTGAAGATCTCTGGTGTTGAAGGTTCTTCCCGCAACCATCTTGTGGTGTTTATGGAAAGAAAGAAAATAATAGCAATCCAGAATAAAAGCAATATAAAGTTGGAACCATTGATTCTATAAAGTAGATTGTAGCTAATTGGTTATATAATAGAGGATTGCTTTTAAATATCCACATGGACCAATTTGTTTTTAACCAGCAGAAAATAATCTTTCAACCATCCTGACTTGTTATATGTGGTATAGTTCTTATTGTTAGTTTGGGTGATCTTTGTTTGTTTTTGTGTTGTAATTTTATAGGGAAACTTTGTGCCTCATGTGAGTTTTTTGCTTGGTAATTCTTTGGGACTCTTTTTTTTTTTTTTTTGTTATCGAGCCTTGTACAAGTGGATCACAATGTACCTCTACTTTTGTTATAAAGTATTTAGTTTATCCATCGGAAAAAACTTAAGGGGTTAGTGGTGATAAAATTGAAAGAAAACGCCAAGAAAACACATCGTTTGATGAAACAATGACTTTATGGGTGATGTGGTAGCATGAATGTTATGATGCCTTCATTCAAAGGGGGGTCTACATAGGAAAATTTGGCATTGGTGCATTTTTTAGGAAAAAAAACATTTTTTCACTATACTTATTATAAAGAAAAATCACAAGTACTACTTTTGTTTGTTATGCCAATAGAAGGAAAGAAAACCCTAAAAACAAGATATTACAGATATTTTTAAAGTTGTTTAGTACTTAAACAAACTTTAAGTAAGTAAAGGTTACCTATTGGACATGCCATGTTAATTCTCGAACAAAATAAATATAGTTTGGCGGTATTGACATAAAATAATAAAGCTTTGCGGAGGAGAATAGTAGCTGAAAAGTGTGGCGAAGATCCAAAAGAATGGGTGACGAAAAAATTAAGGTGATTATAGTTGTAGCATTTTACAAAAAGATCTTTCAAACTAATTACTCAATGCAGGTAAAAAATGGCCTTTGTACTAGTTTTTATAAGGATTCTTGGTTGTCTAATAAATATTTACATGTTCAATTTTTAACTATTTTTGTAGTGGCAGAGTGTGAAGATGTTACTGTCGTTATGGTTAGGTCCATTTCTAATGACATAGTTTCCTAGGATCCAGCAATAAGTAGAAGAGTGCGGCATCACATGGTCATGGAGTTAACAGAGTTATTGGTTTTACTCAACAACCTCTTTAATGGTGACTTGAATAATGACGACTATAGAGTGTGCATGGTTGGATAATAACTCTTCTGTTTTTTTTAGTGAAAGCTTCTTATCACTGCTTATGCTCAACCTTTCCTTTTATCAAAAGGTAAACTTTATCTAATAATATATGGTAAAAACTTTGACTAACCAAAATTTCAACTTAAGACAATATGTGCAAACGACTATTGTTATATGTGTGTATGTGATTGGGAGACTACCAATCACATGTTGATTCACTCCCTTATTGAATGAAGGGTTTTGGGTTTTTTTTCTAGGAGTGGTTTATCAAGTAGGTTATCCCTGATGATGTAATATCTTTGTGTTAGATCACTGCTTGGCTAAACCCACCAAGTATTGGTATGTCAATTTTGATTGTCAAGTTTAGTTTCAAAACCCGGTCGCTTGAAATGGTTAATAAAGACAACTTCGTTAGGTTAAACTTATGACTCTGAAATATTGAGATAATCTCTAGTTAATCATTAAATACCTGAAGATGTATTAAAGATAAAAAATACATCATCCTTCAGATTAAGGTTAGTAGCTATTGATTTTGACTTGTTTCATTTCTAACAAATTCTTACAGTCGTATTTATTGAAAACACAACGTGCGAAGTTTTTGTACATGGTTTTAGTATACAGACGTCTTGATTATTATTATGGTATAAGTATCAAAAGGAAATGATATAATTAGTTGTTTTTACAACTTATCTATTAAGTTATGAAGTATAGTTTCTTATACTTTCGTGATTTCGACATAACACTAATATTGTCATAGATTAGTGTTCAACTTTCGGGAAACTAGATATATATGTATGTACTAGTGAATCTGAACTTTGAATTCATGTTATAAAAGTTTTTTCCTGGACATAGTTTAAAGTTTGTTTAAACTCGAACTAAGTTTCCAATTCTAATAGGATTTAGGACCGATCCCATGACTTATTCCAACCAGGACCGATCTTAGTTTGTATATTTTGAAATCTTGGTTTTCACTCTTAAGTTTTTTGGATTTTGAAATAAGTACAAGTTGAATGAAAATTTCTATGTCGGGAAATATTGAACATGTATTTAACTCAAATATATTATTGTTCATATTTGTTCCTTTGATACTCAAGGCTAGATCCTATAATATCTTTGAGATATATTTTTGATATCAGCTTGAAATCGGTATTTATATATGTGCTTTCCTTTCCTAGAAGATTGCACATAACTAGTTGACTAATTTAGCAAATTACATGGACTTGCGACTAGCTAATATTGGTTCATATTGGTCGGTTGTCAGCCAAGCAAAATTATTTCAAGTCTTTTCACTTTACAATTATAAATAAGAGTATAGTAATAAGACAAGTTCGATCCATAGGGAGGTATGAGTTGTCAAATTATTTCGATTACTTCTGTAACTGGGGGTATTTTTTGTTGTTGCAAATAAATTCAAACCAAATTAATAGCAAGAAAACAATTTAAGTTGTAAACAATATAATGAGAATACTGGTTAGAGAGTTCATCTTCCGTCATCAAACATGTTATTAACCAAATCAAAATCAATATTCAATCTCTCTTAATATCAAAATCCCTAAAGCATCCCATCGCGGGCTTACTCCGGTGAAATTCCTATTATCATCAAAGGCGCAAAAGCCACACTTTGAATTCTTCTTGCTAGATAACCTGGCACACGAGTCACTCAAGTTTGACCTATTGAAAGCATTTATCTCTATGAATTTTAGACTAATATAAGCAATTTGGCACAAAAGCCACTCAAATTTAACTTAGGTTACGATTCTACACATAATTTCATGGCAACATCCCGTCGTTGGAAATTATGCTATGCTACTTGTGACTAGAGTTTTTCAACAATTCCAGATCTCAAACTCTAGTCTAGCCCTAGATATGAACACTTTCTCATTTAATTCGCGACTTAACAAAAAAATAATTAATCATAATAATAATATTAATGGTAGAACATAAACGATAATTAAGAGATTATGAATACTAAGAATGAATACTTTGATTAATAAACATGTTATAGACTTTGGACTACATCTTTAACCAATGAGATTAAATTAACTCATAATGGATTTCTTAAAATTTATGGAAAATATTAAAGAAGAAAATAAAAGCAAACCCTAGGTTGTAGAAAAGTCTTCAACTTAAAAGCTCTTTCTCTTTTCCTCTTGTGTGTAAAAAATTGTGATTAAAGATATTCTTCCAAAAAAAGTGATTTGTCCCTTAAATAGGTGTCCCAAAAATAGAAGTTCCCATGAGTTGAATCTTCACCAACTGAATTTCGGTCGAAATAGGTCCACAAACTAGCTTAAACTAGCAAAAACACGTGAGATTAAGCTTGCACGGCCAAATGGTTCACGTAACAAAGAGAAAAGCCCAGCCCAATTCAGACTTGAACGCAAAAACTAATTCTCTCCTTGGTGATTCCTTTGCTCAATTTTCCATCGAGCAAATCTTTTTCATCTGAGTTTTGGTTTCTCTTCTTATTTCCCTCGATAACTTACCCATCGAGCTTTTTATTTTTATCTGAGTTTTGAGAACTATGTTTCCTATTTTAACTCACAAACTTGACCTCACTGCCTTATTTCGCTCGAACCAAATCTTCTATGAATCACAGACTCTGAGATCACTCACCCCCATCAACACATACTCCATCCACTACTGCTATCATCGCAACCACAACCACACTAAATCAAAGTTACCAGCATCATGAATTCTTCCAGCCACTAATTATATTTCTCCTTTGTGGCGGCAACAACATTTATGCTTTCTCCGATGTCCATGCTAACTAACACACCAAGATACCATTTTATGTTGAACTCAGAATCACCTAACTATCACCTGCCAGCACAATACAGACTCATTCCCTGAAATCAATTCCAACACATTCAACCAAAGTCAATATCATCATTTATTTCTTCCCCTGATCTGAATCACCGTCAGAATCAACCATAGAAATAAAAATTGAGTCATGGGAAATGAAATACAGCCTAAACCCATCATGAATCTAGTCTTCTTTTTCTCATATGGTCACCGGAACACCGTTTATCACATCGGTAGGAGATTTCCGATGAGTTTGTTCTTGATGATTTCTTCACCATTTTTGCAATTAAACACATCTAACAACTTTCCTAGATCCTTTCGATCTCCTTAGTGTTCTTCAAACTCACACCCATACTTGATTCCACCTTCTCAGACCAACAACAACATCATCAATTTCTTCTCGGTTGTTCTTCTCTTCGATTCAAACTTCTCTTCCATCACAAATCGAGCCACCATCATAAATCCACCCATCACAACCACCAATTTATAATTACTTCTGACATATTCATTCTGTCTCCTTGAGCTGGCGTTTATCTTCCTCCACTTCATACTCCAAAGAAACAGATACAAAAAGGAGTGAAGAATGAGAAATGAGTTTGATTATGCTCGACTAGGCTTAGATAAGAGGGAACCGATATAGGCACCCAGTGAATAACAAGGGCCACCCTTGCTTAGGTCCTTATATAATAACCTTACATCTTGGTTTCCAATAACATTGCCATGTGAAATGACCATTTTTTCCTTCTGCGCTTATTTCTTCTTCTTTTAGTCAAATTACTCTAGAATGCCTACAAAATAGAAAACTAGCGTAATACACATAATTTACAAGATAAATAACAAAGAAACAGTAAACAATAGATATTGATATATGTTTTTTTAGTCACCTATCACCTATAATAGTAGAATATCTCAAGATTAATGTTTGGAAAATATTATTGATCATATATTTTGGAAACAATTTTTTTATTTATTAATAGATAGGGTTAATGGGATTTATATATCTTCTTCGTATTAGAATATATTAAGATTTAAGATATATTGCTTAAGGGCGGCGACATAAGATTTAAGATAATTATTGAAAAGAAACCCAATGATGTAGGCGGTAAGGTTTTGATTTAGTGTTCTTAGTCTTTCCTCTAGTTATAATCATGACTTGTACTTATGATGGTATTATTCTTTCTATGTGTGATATTGTTTTATATTTTCAGGGTTTGATATGTGAAGAATTTCTACCTAGAGTGATCAACTGTTGGTTGCCTTCTCGAATATCTAAGGCAAATTTACTACGAATTTCTTGTTTTGGTTAGATATAAAGGGTTGATCCGGTGGGTGTTAAATCATGATGTATATAGTTTATTTTATGTAAACTGACGATGTATGAATTATTGGCGTTTTATGGTTATCATGTTGTGTGGGTCATATAATATATTATTACATTACTAGGTATCGAATGATGAGTTTATTACTTGGTGCTTATATGTTTGGTTGTGAGATGGATGAGTTGATGTGTGACAGACTAATTTTTATCCTATTAGGACTGTGTTATGGTTAGTTGTGTATGGATGTTTGATGGTTGATATAGAATATTGGACATGCATACAACATGCACATATTTTCACTTTGATCAATTTAATTAAGTTGGTGCAGTTTGTCTTGTAATTTGAATTAGTTCAGTTTCTCATATATCTGATGCTTGAGCTACTTAGGTCTAACACTTAGCTTGATAATCTATATATTAAAAGCTGAAATAAATCCACTATAATTAACAAATAATATTGCTCGAACTTATTACTTGTTAGTGTCTTGAATTCTTGATGATTAATTGGACGTGTGAACTAGCATATATCCACCTCATGCGTCAATACCCAAGAGAATGTAATGTTACATGGTGGGTTTTGGACTATGCAGAGCTAAAATTTTGTTGATGCTTAAAATGTGATCTATTTTTTGTTTATTTTATGCATACATGCTCTGTTAATAAATGCTCTATTAATAATTTAGTATGTGGATAAGGCTGAGAATAAGTGGTGATAGTTGTGTTCCTACTTTGAGAATATGTTGAGTACAAGAATGTTTTTCTTTTTTTCATTATATCTACACATATTGAGTTAACGACGTCTAAATATTGAATTTATTCTTAATAAAAAAATTGTTTGATTGATTCTAATTTCGGTGGATATTCAGAAGATATCAAACTGAGGGTGGAAATCTACATTTTTTTCTATTTTTTATTTTTGTTATGTAGTTGTGATGTAATGTAGGATACTTGAATTTGTGTAGATTTATTATTTATTTTATTGGTTTGACATTACATTTTCGTGTATCCTATTGGTATATGTCTTGAACACTGTATTTTTAATGAAATATTTATTTTATAATAAATAATAAATTTCCCTTCTACATATAGAATTGTATTAGGAATGTGTTTTCATGTTTTCTTGGGTTATGTATCTTTTATTGAAAATTAACCACATATTTTCTATGTAATCATTGACCTGGATTGCGTGAAAAGTAGGATTGTTACACTTATAAATGATTTATACATGTTAATATGATCATATAATATCAAGATCCTTGCTAATATCGGAAATGATATTTATTGAATGTAATTTGATTTTTAATTTTGGTAAATCTCGTTTCGAAACAAGCTTTGGTCATTAAACTATAAATAGTAGAGCTTTTATTCTAATAAACACATCTCGGAACACATCTTAATTGTGTGGTAGTTACTTTAATAAGTCTGGTTTGTTTCGGACAAAAGTACGATTAACTAGTTTAAAACCTTATTTGAGATCAAGAAGCTCTAGTAGGACCGTTGGAAGGAAACTAAGAATCGCAATCTAGTTTTCGTTGTTTATTACTTGTAGTTGAACTAACAACATAATTATCTTCCAGATAAGTTCTTGTTTATTCAATGTTCCTTCTTTTCTGATATAAGGTCATTCAAGACTTTAAAGATTTGTCTATGACATATTTGAGTGATTATGTATTTGTTGATAAAACTATTGATAAGGGTATATTACAACAGAAGCGCAACTAAAAGGCAATAAAAAAACCCTACCTCTGAATGGAGCTTCATGCGAGATGTTCGAGGAGTCAAAGCGGAAGGGTTTGGATCAACCAGAGACATAACAACCAAAGTATCAAAGACAAATTCAACAGGGACAGGAAGGATGCATCCCAAACTACAAACCTGATTGTACATTTGAAAATCATAAAAAAGGAATCAGAGCATAATTGCGCACCCATAACCGAACATAACGGAGATATTCGACAATCTGAGTATGCTCGCGTAGAACACTTTCAAGACGCCCACCACTAGAGGATAAACCATACAACCAAGGACCACGGACGATAAAGACCTACTTTTGCTTATTCATTCCCACCACCATCCTTAGTAATAAGATTAAAGAGGCTCAAAGAAGGCAGATGGGAACACACCGAACTCAAATGGATGGAAGTACCAATGTGATGTAGTTTTTAAATAAAGGTAACAGGTTCAATACTCAGACTTGTAAATATTTGATTTTTAAACCTAATTTTCAATAACTAAAGATAAAACAAATTAAAGTAAAATTGATTTCAAATTATGGGAAGGACTGAGACTAAGGATTCCACCATTAGCCAATTTTTCAAGTGATAAAATTCTTGCAACTAGTATATTCAGTTTATCCAAAATATTGCCAAAGTTAGGTTTTCAAAATAATAGTTGTAAATTGAAAGCATGAGACATCAAAAGCTCTAATCTCAGCATGACTCATCAAAAGAAAACACAACTAATTGATAAAAACCCTTTTTTCCAATTTTAATTCAAAGCAAATAATAGTAAAAGAATTGCAAAAAATAAATAAAATAAGAATTACCACTTTATTATTGGAAAAATAGCTTCCTCCGTCGCCCCAGTGATGGTGATTAGCTCATCATGTTGGAAAAACTCCCAAAATAATTGTTCATAGCTGAAAAAGTGTTTACAATGAAGAAAAAGAAAGAACACAGAAGAATTGATATGCTTATAACTGTTACAGAAGGTGTTCTCTGTGTGGCTGAAGAGAACAGAAATAAAATACGGACTCTGGCCGCATCAGAATTATGAAAGAATAAGCAACGGGTTTAGCGACAGAGAAAATGACAGTTCTTGGGCGTAGTCTGTTCTTCGTCTTCTTCCTTCACCAGCAGAATTTTCTCTCTCTTCCGGAGATTTTTTTCTTCGCTTGTGGCCTGCTTTTTCTTCGATCTGTTGGATATTTATAGGTTTATCTAACCTTAGAAACGAATGTTAACCGATAAGGACCCAAGAAACAGTCCAAATCAAACTCCAATCACGTGTTAATCACAAACATGGAGTATTCTCCTATTCCGATAAGAACTTGATTTTTTCAGCCAATTTTCACGGCATAGAACTCTCATGAATGATGTGTTGTGGTTGTTACTTCATATATATCTCGAAATCTTCTTTTTATCCCTTAAAAATTGCTTCCCAAACAAATCAGAATTACCAGAAGAAAAATCTCACGTAACATGCAGTTCCCGCCAAATAAGGAATTTGAATTTGAAATGAGGGTGCCCCCAATCCATCTGGCGACTGCCTTTATCAATTTTCTGGGTGCCTTTATCACTTTTTGATCCGATTTTTCACAAATATTTATTTCTCAAAAATACCTACAAAGAAATAAAAACCCATAATAAGTACAAAATCGAACACTCTCAAAATAGATGGTCGAACACAATTTAGACACAAAAATGTGTCTATCAAATACCCCCAAACTTACTATTTGCTAGTCCTCGAGCAAATTTAATCTAGAAAATAAAATCCTAACTCACTTTCGCAGGAACCGCGACTACATTTAGCATATGTAATAAGCCTTTAAACCCCTAGGTGTCCCTAGTGGAAGAGTTTGTCTCGTGAGGGTTTACAAGATGTATACCCACAAAACCTTTACTCCAAGTTTTAACTACTCGTGAACGATTGAGGATAAACACTAAACAAGCTATTTAGTTGGTATACTAAATTCTTCGGCTCTGGGAATCATTACCCTATATGAGTCCAATTGCTGTACACGAGTTTTTACTCAAGCATACTAAAATTCATATATAAGAAAACAAAGCTCTACTTAGATAGTTGTTCAACCATGATACTCAGAGTCTATCAAATTTCAATCACATGAAAAGATTTAGAATATGGATAAGGTGAATAGAGATAATGAATTTTGCGCATGTTGAATAAGGTGAATGGTGTTTCCCATATCTGTCTGAAGATCAGTGCCAGGATGAATCCTCTAGATTGATATACGATCCCACTAGTCTTAATCATGATACTAATATCGACCAAGCTGGTGTATACAAGGGCCCCAATGGTCGACCTATTGAAAATAAAACAATTATAAATGTACTGACAACATGATTTGATCAAATTGAATCCAAGCGCATGTCCTTATCAGCATCTTACATGATAGTTCCCATAGATCATGCCTTCCACGCTTGCTTAGGCGACGGAGACAGGGAGAACACACACATATTGCTATCAAAGTGCCA
Source organism: Papaver californicum (assembly GCA_023531435.1). NCBI lineage: Eukaryota > Viridiplantae > Streptophyta > Magnoliopsida > Ranunculales > Papaveraceae > Papaver > Papaver californicum. Next base: position 10,359,650 of record JAJJMC010020972.1, on the reverse strand, counting down.
ATACTCGATTATTTTTTTTATTTTTATTTTTTATTTTTATAATAAAATAAAGTCTAAATAATCTTAAACACTCTATTCCATCCTTGCGGGGATAACAATTCGATACTAGTGCCCCACCAAATCACTTAGAGAAACACAAAAATTGCAAAAATAAAAACAGAAGGTGATATGGTTGTGATAGACTCCGAGATACGGTGACAACTATCATGTTATTTCTAACACCTAAACTCTGTCCTTTTATGAATAAACCATTTAACTGGGTACACCAATTCCTATAGAAAAAGAGCTAAGTTTCCATCTACCTAGAATGGTTAGTGTTATCCTGAATTGTTCACAAGTTTCTAGACTTTGGAGTTTTTATTATTTCGTTAAAGTTTCTCCCTTACCCTCAAACTTAAATCTAACATTGTCCTCACTGTTCTAGAGATGAATGATTAAAAGCATGAACAAGGAAAAATTGTTACCAATCGAAGGAAAGGAGTTAAGAAAAGATATTACTGTGTCGTATGAGCATGGGTTACCTCCCAAGAAGTGCTAAGTTTAAAGTCTTCATCCATACTAAGAAAGAATTAGTCACCTCATGAAATCATATAGCAATAGTCGGAATAATTGTGGGTCATCTGAATCAAATAGTGCTATCACAAATAAGAGTAAACTACAATAGGCTAAGAAAATGAACAAATCGAGCACACCTTTATCTAGTTTTCTGTTTAAGACAAACTTCTAGCTGTGGTTCAGGTTCAGGCCCTATAAAAGGGTCTAGATAAAATATTTTCATGGGTTGGATTTCCTCGTAGGCAGGATCAAAAGAATCAGGTTGTAAAGTCTGGAATAACTCAACTAAGAACTTAGAAGCACATAATAATAACCTAAATAATTGCGGATCCTCAAAGTCAATCAGATTTGACTCACACAATTGACTACTATGAAGGTGGTCATTTTTAAACAAATGTGTCGATTCTAATTCCCTAAAGTAATTACGATTAGTCTCAAAACTTAATAACTAAAACATTTGAAATTCATACGTTCCCACATATGGAAGAAAATTTTTTGGTGGGAAAACAGAGTCAATCTTGGTATTAACGCCTAGGTAAACCACATCGACCAGAGGATGGGTTTCTAACAACTGAACTTCTTTCTGGACATGATTAGATTCGGGAAACAGTTCTTGAAGATAGTCTTTTAATATGGTAGAGGCACAAACATCAAGTCCCAAGTGAGGGACTTTTAAAAGAGTCAAATTTAAAGCACAAGGAGAATGATAATCACCCCCAAACTTAGAATTCCGGGTGTCTCTAGATAGACTAGTCACAATTTCCCTAATTTCTAGATCATCAGATTCATGGAAATGGTCAATTGCTTATTCTGAGTTATAATCAAGTGGTGCATCCTCACATATTTGAAATCTCCACGGGTCTATCTTTGTTATCTAAGACTATTGTTTCTAAATCATTGGACTCTAAAACAGTATTCTCAGGATAAACCCGTTCCTCTAAACCATTATCGGCTTCTAAACAAGAAAATTCTACATCGTCTAAAACAGTGGTATCTTTAGTCAAATCCTCTTCCTTTTGAATAGGTGAATAATCATTAAAATTATTTGGATCTGAACCAGAAATAACATTATCATCATGAAGCACAATTGGAGTGACAATTTATTGATCACTCTGCCTGTATATTTCAAGTTCTTCATCAACACTATCCTCATCATCATAATAATATGAATATGTTTGAACCTTGTCTAAATAAGTAGTGTTATCAATTTTATCCTCAGTCAACTTCTTTATGATTCTTCTTGTATCCTCAGTCAACTTCTTGATGGAATTCTCTAGAGAAAAAACTAGATCATAAGGAGTGCTAGATCGCAACTGCTCGTGTGATTCTTCTAGAGGCATAATTGGTTCATTATAAGGACTACTAAGTTGCATCTTCTTTAGGGCATCCCTCCAAGACAAAAAAATTTCGAATCATCATAGGGAGTACTAGATTGCATCTGCTTTAGGGTATCCCTCCAAGACAAAGAACTCGAATTTTGCTTATTTTCAAGTTCATATGACGGGTGTGTATATGAATAGTAATTGGAATCACCCTGGTATGAGAAATGACCTCCAAAAGGTTGGTGGTGGTCCTGACTACTATCTACACCATGATGATAGTACGGATAATGCCTATTTTGAAATTCAGTCGGATAATCATTGTATTGGTCCTCATAATACCAGTTCGACATTTTCTAAAAACTTCCTAATATATTAAAAAAATATAAGAAAATAAATCCTAACAGGAAGGGGGTTCTAAACATACACAAACAAGGTCGACTCAACCAAATCAAACATATTGAATCTAGCAAACAAAAAGCATGATGGATCCACTTAGATTGTTTATAGACCAGCTTCTATTCCTTCGAAAGACAACTAGTTACAATTTTAGCAAACCTCTTAGAACGATCCGAATTAGATTAAGTCGAACAAAAAATGGATAAGCTCTATGTAGCTTTGATAACCCTGTCTCTTTGGCAACTTTTCCTTGGGTTACACGACGGCTCTAATCAACTTAAAATAATCTTCCTGAACTTCGAGTTAGGCTAACAAAGTAACCAATACAATCCTTTTAAACGAGTTTCCTATAAGCTCGTTACCCTATCGATCTCTTTCTAGTCAAAATTTTAAGTTTAGGTTCGCGTTTAGTAACGTGTTCCTAAAGCGGGCAAGAAGGAATCGGTGATGAAATCCGAGTCCTTATCTTGTATGGCCAGTTCTTACCCTTTACTAGAAAAATAATTTCGTATTTAGTTCCTCAACATATATGCATACGAAGGAATACAGTAAACCCACTTGCAGGGGATTCGTGGGTTGATCGAGTCTTACCTCCCGTACCAGACGGGGGATGAATCGGTTGTAGTCGACTTAGGCCAGCGACTCCTGTGTCAGTGTACAAACCCGAGGGGCCGAGACAATATCGTAATTATCGTCTTTCCTTGTTGCAGTTTATATTTAAATTACCCTTCCGTAGGGTTTAAAAATAATAATAATGTCCAAAGTCCAAAAATAAAGTCCAAAAGTGTCCAAAAATAAAAGAAAAAATTACAGGAATAATCAAAGATTTCCTAATACAATTTTCTAGAAAGAGAAATAAATAAAATCTCATTAAAAATAAAATTCTTTCTCTTCTTTTCTGTTCTTTTTGCTTTAGCTTTAACTCCAAGTCTTTAATCACCAAAGTATTTGGCCCAATTTCCTTTTAATCCAAAATCCAAAACCTGTAGCAAAAAGAAAAATAACCAAAGAAATATAAAATAAAACAAAGTAAAAAATAATACTAAAAACAAAAATGAAAACCTAAAAATAAATCTAAAACTCTAAACCTAAAGACAAGTCCGCGTCGGCGGCGCCAAAAATTGATGTAGTTTTTAAATAGTGGTAAAAGGTTCGATACTCAGACTTGTAAAAATTTAATTTTTAAACCTAATTTTTAATAACTAAAGATAAAAAAAATTAAAGTAAAATTGATTTCAAATTATGGGAAGGACTGAGACTAAGGATTCCACCATTAGCCAATTTTTCAAGTGATAAAAATCTTGCAACTCGTATATTCAGTTTATCCAAAATATTGCCAAAGTTAGGTTTTCAAAATAATAGTTGTAAATAAAAAGCACGAGACATCAAAAGCTCTAAGATCAGCATGACTCATCAAAAGAAAACACAACTAATTGATAAAAAACATTTTTTCTAATTTTAATTCAAAGCAAATAATAGTAAAAGAATTGCAAAAAATAAATAAAATAAGAATTACCACTTTATTATTGGAAAACTAGCTTCCTCCGTCACCCCAGTGATGGTGATTAGCTCATCATGTTGGAAACACTCTCAAAATAATTGTTCATATCTCAAAAAGTGTTTACAATGAAGAAATAAATAGAACACAGAAGAATTGATACGCTTATAACTGTTACAGAAGGTGTTCTCTGTGTGGCTGAAGAGAACAAGAATAAAGTACGGACTCTGGCCGCTTCAGAATTATGAAAGAATAAGCAACGGGTTTAGCGATAGAGAAAATGACAGTTCTTGGGCGTAGTCTGTTATTCGTCTTCTTCCTTCACCAGTAGAATTTTCTCTCTCTTCCGGAGATTTTTTTCTTCGCTTGTGGCCTGCTTTTTCTTCGATCTGTTGGTTATTTATAGGTTTAGCTAACCTTAGAAACCAATGTTAACCGATAAGGACCTAAGAAACAGTCCAAATCAAACTCCAATTACGTGTTAATCACAAACTAGGAGTATTCTCCTATTTCGATAAGAACTTTAATTTTTCAACCAATTTTCACGGCATGGAACTCTCATGAATGATATGTTGTGGTTATTACTTCATATATATCTCGAAATCTTCTTTTATCCCTTAAAAATTGCTTCCTAAACAAATCAGAATTACAAGAAGAAAAATCTCGCGTAACCACCTGTTCCCGCCAAATCAGGAATTTGGATTTAAAATGAGGGTGCCCCCAATGGCGGGTGGCTTCATCAATTTTTCTGGGTGTCTTTAGTAATTTTCCTGGGTGCCTTTATCACTATTTGAGCCGATTTTTCCACAAATATTTATTTCTGAAAAATACCTACAAAGACATAAAATCCATAATAAGTATAAAATCAAACACTATCAGAATAAATAGTTGAGCACAATTTAAACACAAAACTATGTCTATCACAATGTGAAAAGGAATTATCTGGGTGGCTGCAATCATCTTGTTAATTGTACATCTCAACGGAGCAATCAAGCTTCCCCTCTGTCATTGCTCCAAATATTCACGAATAACGCTCCAAAATTTGAGACGGTAAGAGAACGATAACGGATAATATAGAGAACAAACGGATCCACATGACCATACAAAGGAAGATGCATAACAGATTCAACATAAGAATACACCACCAATCTCAATTAATTTTGGGAAGAAAAGGAAAGTCAACTACACGATGGTCAAGAATGTTGGAGCTGAGATACTCCAAGGAGAAGAAAGATTATGCAGCCCTAGTCTGCCTTCGGATTTCATTATAGACTCTTTATGAGAAAAGTTATGACCAGGCGCGGGATAGTTACGGTGAGTACTAGGAAGCTCAGCAAGACATGAACCTGCATCATCCTCAACCGGAGCAACCGCCAGACCATCACCGTTAGTAACCGAAGGAACATCGAGCACAACAATCAGTGCCAAAATGTTATTCAATTCATAAGCAGGATGATCATTAGCAAACTCTACAAAGTCATTGATATTAGAAGGAGTCATATCAGAAGACTCGGAGGAAGACAAAGAAGGCACACCATCATTAGCAAGAGAACGATCGACAACAAATATCTAATTCACCACAACAGAAACCGAACCATCAACTTCAGAAGACGCTCTAACAGGTTGATCCGCCAAACCAAGAGATCCAACTCCTCCAAGAACAAAAAAAAAGACTCAGAAGCCTCCACAACAACAAACATGAACAAAAGATAAGTTAGGGCTTTTCTTTCTGTCAGTTTAAAAAAAAATGGTAGAGAGATAAAGGAAAACATAAAATACTAGTCAGTAAGCAACCTCCAAACGATTGGGTCATCAAACGAAGACTCTCAGAAGGAACATTACTCTCTGCATCAACATCATTGAACAAATGATTATCCAAGATAGGAATATCAAAAGGAAAAGAAGAAAAAACATCATAAACAAAAGAAAAAGTATATAATGAAGGAAAGACAGAGAAGGAAATTTATATCAGCAATGGGAGTAAAGACGCGGTCGTCCAAAGCGAAGCAATGTTTCCTGATGAAGAAGAGCAAACGATTGAATAAACCAAATACTATGAGATGCCCGCCCGTAGTTTAAAGGTTCCCATTCCTAAGAAACTATAGTTTCCTTTTGTGAGATAATCTTCTTTTGTCTTTAAGGCTTGCTCATAATTATCCACTCTTGTATGACTACCAAGAAGAAATATGTCGGCTTATGAGGAACTACTTCATCTGAAATCATTGTGGCTTCATTTAGTTAATTGTTCGCATAACCCCTTTACTGATACATTTCCACAGGTATGTATTCTCCATATTTTTTATTTAAGTAAAATCCTTAAAACCAAGATTTTAGGTATTTTTCGCTCGACTCGGAAGGACTTCAGAGGAGAAGACTTGATCATTAAACGGAATTGGCCTTAGAAATTGGAAGCTTCACTCTAGCACAAGGTATGTAATTCTCTTAGACTCTTTTCTTTTCCTATTTCACTGGTATGGATTCCCATGCGTCAAGCTTGATTTGTTGTTTCATCGATTGCTTACAGCCCATTAATCCTTATCTTATTATTCACCATACACACCCATATTTATGGTGTATACATTGATTTCATTAATTACGTATATTTTCTTGCAGGAATGACCGCTTGGTTTTCAGATATTGACGCAATTAAAATGATGCAATCCTTGTAGTAGCTTACCGCGCATTCAAAATGCTGATTTGTTTTCTAATGGGGAGATTTAAACGATGTTCAACATTTCAAAGTCTGTTAAAATCACTTAGATGAAAAATATGACTGATCCGGTTGATAAAGATGGGGTGGTAGATAATCTTTATCAGCTTGTTTGTGGACTTCCAATGCCTAAGGATTATTTACTTGTGCACTCTTTAATGCGTGTGGGACTTCAGTGCAAGAAATGCATCTGTCACCTTTTCTTGCGTTGAAACAGGTTGAAACGGGTACTTTCGATCTTAAACACCTACCTTCGTTTCATATTTCTCACAGATGTCCAAAAGTTTATAGTCCCATCCTGTCGACAAGTACCTGGATTCTCCTGGAAGATTTTTCCTTGTGATTGGAAACTCAAATATGTAAGAATTTGGCTCGATGGATTCCCCACATGCTATAGAGGATGGGATAAGCACTTCTACAGATTTTTGAGATAGCAAAAAGATCGTAGGGACAACATCCCTATAATCCCAACCGGTGACTTTCATCTTTTCTATTATTACATCTATGTACAAATCTCTTCCACTGATCATACGTTATCTAATTCAAAACGGTCCCATAGCTGATGACAGCAATGACGACCGTATAGAAAAGTTATTCGGCCTACCGAGTAGCTTGTTTGATGTGTCACTTTTCGATGAGTATATTGGACGATGTTATAATACACATTCAGATGCAAATAAATGTTATAATGATGATTTTCCTCTTCCTTTGTTTACAATATTACATGGTATACATACACAGAAGATGGAGTAACAGACTCATATAAAGTTGGGTTGGTTGCACATTTAACTCCTAGTTTTAATGAAGATTGATTTACCTGTGCAAGACCTGTTCTTGCGGAATAGCTTGACTGACCGGTTCCTGAGAGTATCAACTGTCATGCCCCCTCAAGATGGACCTCGAGAGAGAAGTCCAATCTTGGATTTGAGGTTTAGAAACCTGGAATGTGGTAGGGTTTTGTTAGAGCATCAGCTAGTTGGTCTGCAGATGAAACATGTGCAACTCGCAAGACACCATTCTGGTCCTGATCTCGGATGAAATGGAAATCAATGGCAATGTGCTTCATAGAGAGTGAAACATTGGATTGGAACAAAGTTGTGTTGCTCCCACATTGTCACAGTAAATGAGTGGACAATTTGGTAATTGGACCTCTAGATCAGTAAGAATATATGTAAGCCAATTAAGTTCCGCTTCTGTGTTTGCTACAACCCTATACTCAGCTTCCGTCTATGATCTTACGATTGATTTTTGTTTCTTGGAACTCCAAGAGATAGGGTTTCTACCAAGATAGACAATATAGGCACTTGTGGAGGAGAAGTCATCTCTGTCACCCCCCCAGTCAGCATCAGAAAAGGCTTGTACTTGTGATTGAGCATTGTTGTGAATGTGATCAGAAAATGCATGTAGCTTCAGAGGTGATTCACGATACAGTTGAAGACCTTCATTGAGTGTTCCACAAAGATATCTTAGAAGTCTTTTTACAAATTGCCAACGTACTATAGTTGGATTATGCATATATTAAGACAATTTGTTTACCGCAAAGCTCATATCCGGTCTTGTGATTAGAAGATACTGGAGGCTGCCAACAATATTTCTGTATTCAGTTGGATCAGGTAATGTTGTTCCAGAGTTTAACTTCAACTGTGGTGTTGTTGGAATAGGCGTCAGTGCTGGTTTAGCATCGAGCATCTTTGTTTTTGAGAGGATGTCTAGGATGTATCGCCTTTGTGAGAGTAAGATGCCGTGCTGATTGGGTACAATTTCCACACCTAAGAAATAAGACAATGAGCCAAGATCTTTAATTAAGAATCTCTGAGCTAAGTATCAATGAACAAATTGACACGATGAGTGTCATTTTCAGTGATGATTAAGTCATCCATATAGACTAGGATGTATATTATCTGACCAGAAGTTTTAAGGACAAATAAAGATGTATCAGCATGTGAGTTTTTGAAGCCACATTGAAGTAGAAACATGCGTAGTTCATGATACCATGCCCGGGGTGCTTGTTTTAGCCCATAGATTGCCTTGTGAAGTTTGCATACATAAGACGGGTAATCTTGATCTACAAAGCCCGGTAGTTGTTTCATGAAAACAGTTTCTGATAGGTGGCCTTGCAGAAACGCATTGTTTACATCTAGCTGTCGTAGAGTCCAGTTTCGAGAGATAGCTAGGCTCAGTCGGTTTAACTACTGGGCTGAAGGTATCCATATAATCCACACCAGGGCATTGATGAAATCCTTTCTCTACCAATCTTGCCTTGTACCTGTCAATAGAGCCATCAGATTTACGTTTGGTACGAAAAATCCACTTACAGCCAACAACATTCTGGTGTGAGTCTGGTGGTACTAGATCCCAAGTACCATTGTTAACTAATGCATTGAACTCATCTGACATGGACTTGCGCCAGTGGGGTTTTGCTAATGCCTGGGCTACTGTTGTGGGTTCAGATGCATCGGATGTGATCAGTTGTGTTACAAGATTCATCTTTCTGATGGGTTTGTGAATTTGATTTTTTGCTCTTGTAGTCATTGAATGGGTTCTTTGTTGAGCCGGAGCTGGTGGTTCCACATGTAGTGATGTTCTGTTTGAAGTAGGTTGTGTAGGATCGAATGTATTTGGATGGTGGGTTTGTTCTTGGAGTGGGTCTGGACTTGAACCTGATGCAGCATCCGTTGTTGAAGCTGCGCACTGGTGTTCCTGTTGAAGAACAACTGCCGATGATGTAATGAGTGGCTGTTGTTGGGTAGTCTGCACAACTGGAATTGATGGAGGTATCCATGTATCTATGTAGGTGTAAGATGAAGTGTTGTGTGATTTTGACAGTGTCTCATATGGGAATTGAGTTTCAACAAATTTGACATTTCTGGACACATATATTTTTGAGTTGGATAGATCTAAGCAAAAGTATGCACTTTGGGTTAGTGAGTAACCTAGAAAAATGCACGGGGTGGACCGAGACTCTAGTTTGTGTGAGCTGTATGGCCTAAGCCATGGATAGCAAAGGCATCCAAAGATTTTTAGTTTGGAGTAATTTGGGGTAGTTTGGAATATCTTTTGGTAAGGTGAGAGTAGTTGTAGTGTGGGTGTTGGCATTCTGTTTATGAGATAGACAGTCGTTGCTAGTGCATAAGGCCAGTATGAGAGTGGTAATGATGCATGAGAAAGTAGTGCAAGACCTGTTTCTACTATGTGAAGGTGCCTTCTCTCGGAAAACCCATTGTGTTCTGGTGTATGAGGTGGGGTTGTGAGATGTGAGATGCCTGAGGTTGAGAGAAAATCTTTAAGACCTATGTATTCACCTCCATTGTCTGAGTACAATGTTTTGATGGTTGTTTTGAAATAATTCTCTATGAGTGCTTTGAATTTTATAAAGATTTGTTTGACATCTGATTTATGATGTAAGGGGTAGAACCATATGTACTTAGTGAAATGATCAACAAAGATGACATAGTACTTGAACCCATTTGTAGATAAAACTGGAGAAGTCCATACATCAGAGAATATTGTTTCTAGAGGTTGTGTAGAGACAATGGAAGAAGTTGAGAAAGATAGTTTGTGACTTTTATTGCACATGCAAGCATTACATGATAGAGTGGAAGGCATCTTCGGAAGTTGTCCTAAGTTATTCGTGGACACAATATGTTTTAGGATTGAGTAGGCTGGATGCCCAAGTCTGTGATGACAGCAGAAGGTGTTTAGCTTGATGGTGGAAAATGCAGATTTTGGAGGGGGATGTGGCCACTCATAGACACCATCTTTAGTTGGTCCTGTCATCAGGGTTGCTCATGTGCGAACTTCCTTCAAAATAAAAGAACAAGGTAAGAACTCTATGGATACGTTGTTAGATTTACAAAACTGAGATATAGAGATCAGGTTCTTTTTCATTGATGGCACACATAGAACATTATCTAATGTAAAAAGATTTTTTGAGGTGGTAAGAGGGGTGGAACCAGTGTGAGTGATCGGTAGATTAGTGACATCCCCTAGCATGGTGTCATCGTGGCCCATGTAGGGTGAGTGCAGAGAGAGATTGTTGAGATCCGAGGTCGCATGGTGAGATGTACCACTATCCAGAAGCCAGGCAGGGTTTGGAGAGTGATTTGTAGTTGCGTTAGCCTGAGGTTGCCAAGGAGGGTTGTTTGGATTGATGCTTATTTGTTGAACGGGTATGAGCCTAAAGGAGGGACATTTCTTGGATGTGTGCCCTTGGACTCGACATATCTGACAGAGACCATGATATGGTTTGGATTGTCTGGTGTTGTGCTGAAGGGATGCTCCTGTATTGTCTGTAATTGTTTTGGGTTGTCTGTAGCTGTGCTGAAATGGAGGAGAATGAGTGTAGTTATTGCGCTAGGCTTGAGTGTTGTGTCGTGCTGATTGGGGACGCCATGGCATGTTGAATCTAGTTGTGACATTGGCTGTGGCTGGGAAGTGGTGTTGTTCAGGTGTTCTTGTTCGGAGAGATGCTTCAAAGTTGAGTAGTTTTTCGTGAAGTTCTTCAAAGGTAATGGATGTGTCCCTTGCTTGTACTGCCCTGACTAGTTCCTTTTAGTCGTTATTGAGACCATCCAGAACCTTGTCTGTGATTTCTTCGTTATCTATTGGTGCTCCAAGAAGAGCAAGATCATCTGCTTTTGTTTTAACTGATTGCATAAATTCTGTGATGGTTAGTGATCCCTTCACAGTGTTTTTGAGTTGGTTTTTAACCTGTTTGATTCTTCCTCTTGATGTTTTTGCATATGTGTTGGCTAGAATTGTCCAAGCCTGGCGAGATGTCTTGGCTTGAGCTATGAATGGTATGATTGTAGGTGAAAGTAATCCAATGATTGCATTTAGGATCAGTTGATCATGTCTGTTCCATAGTGTGTGGGTTGGATTGTTAACTGTTGTTTGTTTCATGAGTGATTGTTTCTGGTGGGCAGGGATTAAATCCATCTATATATCCGATGAGATCATATCCAACAAATAGTGTCTGGAATTGCAGCTTCCATGAAATATAATTGGTGGTGTTGAGTTTTAGGGGTGCTTGTGCAGCCACATTGATGCTGAAAAGGGTCTGGTTTGGGTTATTGGTGTTAAGAATTGTGTTGGTGTTGATGTTTTCTGCCATGGTGATTGTGAGGAGAAAAAAAACTATTTGGATCAATGCTATGATACCATGTTATAATGATGATTTTCCTCTTCCTTTGTTTACAATATTACATGGTATATATACACGGAAGATGGAGTAACAAACTCCTATAAAGCTGGGTTGGTTGCACATTTAACTCCTAGTTTTAATGAAGATTGATTCACCTGTTCAAGACCTGTTCTTGCGGAATAGCTTGACTGACCGGTTCCTGAGAGTATCAACTGTCAATAAATTCTCATCCCCAACACATATTGTCCCTCTTAATCAAAGGCTTGGAGTTATCGATATTGGCTCTGAATTCGAATCTTATGACTAGAGTTCTGCTAAAACTCCGAACATGAACATGAACTCAATAAAGAATCATCACCTCCTTCTAGTTTGATAAGAATTCGTCGAAGACATCATAAGACAAGACCAGCCATAGATAATTCCTCGGATGCCCATGATTCTAGCGCAAGTAACGCCATAACAAAACTCAAGAGGCTTCAGAAGATAGACTAGTACAAATTTCCCGTATACCGCTCATCGCCGGAAAGGTCTCCTGTGAATAAGGATTTTAGTTCTAAGAATGTTCCTGATGCTATTGATGTAGATTGTAGATGGTGGTAAGAATGGGTTTCAAACTCTCAAACTTGTAAATATTGATTTTAGATTCAAACTCTAATAATTAAACTAGAAAACTCAAAACAAAGTTGGTATCAAGATTAAAGAGGCACTGAGACTCAGGATACCACCATTAACCAATTAAAGTGATTCAGTCTAATCAATATTCATGCAATTCTTTACATTTAAAGTGATTCTAATATGTTGTAAAAATAGATTTTCAAAGTAACAATTGTAAATCGAAAGTATAGAACATCAAAAACCCTAGGCTAAGCATGCTCTATCAAAATAAATCACAACTGTTTAATAAAAATCCTTAAATCAATTTTTAATCAAAGCAGATAATCATAAAAAAATTGCAAAAATCAATTAAAATAGAAATATACCACTTTTCTTGGAACAATGGTTCCTCTGTCGCCTCAGCAAAGGGGTTTAGCTCCTCATATTAATCACTTGCTCAAAATAATGATTCATGGCTCAAAGTGTTTACAAATGATAAAAAAGAGTGAAGATAATGAAAGCAGTGAGTTTGCAACGTTTATATGTGTTACAGACTCACTATTACAGAGGGAAAAATGTTTCACTAAAGATAAACGTTGCAAAGTGAAGATAAACATTGCTTAGTTTAAAGATTTAGGAACGGTTTCTTTAACCTTTTATTCACGGTTTCTTCATCTTCTTCATCACGATCATGATTTTTTTCTAGATTTTGATTTCTTGTTACTATCAGAGCTAACCCCCCTTTCTGAATTCGACCCAACTCCTATTTATACTCCTCAACATCAATAACTCATCAAATCTTCTCGAATATTAAATCTTAATGAAAATAATCAAATATTATTCTCGGTTTTAATCTTGATCTGATTTTTTTCGATCCTGATTTCCTTTTATTTATTTTTATTTCTTTCACAACTAGCTCGAGAAATCTTCTTACTATCTTTGACGTTGCTGCATAGTTAAGCAAAGATCCCAAAAATATCGAGAATAAATTTTGCTTCATTTTTCTTACGGAAATAACTATTGTTGAGATTTTGTTTGATTTTTATGGGTCTTCCAGTGTACACGATCTTGTTAATAAGGCAAGAAGATGTTCTTGACTTATACCCTTGAGAATAGACCCGACAATATCTTCCAAATCTTAAAGTCGACAGTTTTAAGGAATTAAAATTCCCGCCAAAAGCTTTATTTGAATTTAAGGAGGTGGGTGCCTTCATCCAACACCTGAGTACCTTTATCAATTTTTTTGGGGTACCTTTAGTAATTTTCCGGGTGCCTTTAACACTTTTTGGAGCGAATTTTTCCAACAATATTTATTTTTAAAAATTACCTAAAAATCCATAAAATAACACAATTAGTACACGATCGGGCACTATCAAAATAAAGAATTGAGATAAATCTGACACAAAAATGTATCTATCAAATACCCCAAACTTATTATTTGCTAGTCCTCGAGCAAATATAATCTAGATAATAAATTTTAACTTATTGTCGCAGGCATCGCGATTAAACCCCTAGGTGGCCCTAGCGGACGAGTTTTGTCTCGTGAGGGTTTACAAGAGGTATACCCACAAAACCTTCTACTCCAAACCCTAGCTACCTGTGAACGATTGAGGGTAAACACTAAACATGTTATTTAGTTGGCATACTAAATTCTTCGGCTATGGGAATCATTACCCTTTCTGAGTCCAATTGTTGTACACGAGTTTGAACTCAAGCATACTAAAATTCATATATAAGAAAACAAAGCTCCACTTAGATAGTCGTTCGACCACGATACTCAGAATCAATCAAAGTTCAATCACATGAATAGATTTAGAAGATGGATATAAAGATAATGAATGGTTCACATGTTGACTAAGGTGAACGGTGTTTCCCATATCTGTCTGAAGGTCGCCGCCAGGATGAATTCTAATAGATTGAGATACGATCTCACTGGTCTTAATCCTTAAACTAATATCGACTTAGCTGGTATATACAAGGGTCCCAACAGTCGATTTATTGATAACAATTATTTATTATTTTTAAATTTACTGACAACATGATTGGATCAAATGAATCCAAGCGCATGCTCCTTATCAGCATCTTACATGATAGTTCTCATGGATCCTGCGTTCCACGCTTGCTTAGGTGGAGGAGACAGGGAGAACACATACATATTGCTATCAAAGCGTCAATACTCGATTTTTTTTTTTAAATAATGGTCTAAATAATACAATAATGGGGCTTGATCTTAAACACTCTACTTCATCCTGGCGGTGATAATAATTCGATATTGGTGCCCCACCAAATCACTTAGAGAAACACAAAAATTACAAAAATAAAAACAGAAGGTGATATGGTCGAGGTAAACTCCGAGATATGGTGAAAACTATCATGTTATTTTAACACCTGAGCTAGGCATCCTTTTATGAATAGACCATTTAGCTGGCACACCAATTCCTATAGAAAAAAAAAGCTAAGTTTCCATCTACCTAGAATGGTTAGTGTCATCCTGAATTGTTCACAAGTTTCTAGACTTTGGAGTTTCATATTTCACTAAAAGTTTCTCCCTTACCTCCAAACTTAAATCTAACATTGTCATCAATGTTCTAAAGATGAATAATTAAAAGCATGAACAAGGAGAAACTGTTACCAATTGAAGGAAAGGAGTTAAGGAAAGATATTGTCGTGTCGCATGAGCATGGGTTACCTCCCAAGAAGTGTTAAGTTTAAAGGTTTCAACCAGACTAAGAAAGAATTAGTCACCTCATAGAATCATATAGTCATAGTCGGAACAAATATGGGTCATCTGAATAAAATAATGCTATCAGAAATAGAAGGAAACTTTATCAGGCCCAAAAAGTGAGAAAACATAGTACAACCTTATCCCTATCTAGTGTCTTATTTAAGACAACTATATCTAGTTGAGGTTCAGGTTCGAGCTCTATGAAAGGGTCTAGATAAATCTCTTTAGGCTGAATTTCCTCATAGGCAGGATCCAGAGGATCAGGTTGTAGAGTCTGGAAAAAACTCATCTAATAAATTTAAGGCACATAATGATAACCTGAATAATTGTGGATCCTCAAAGACAATCAGATTTGACTCACATAATTGACTACTATAAAGGTGGTCATTCTTAAACAAATGTGTCGATTCTAATTTCCTAAAGTAATTAAACTTAGTCTTAAAACTTAATAACTGACACATTTGAAATTCATACGTTTCCACACATGGAAGAAAATATTTTGGTGGGAAAACAAAGTCAATCTTGGTATTATTGCCTAGGTAGACCACATCAACCAGAGGATTGGTCTCTAACAACTGAACTTCTTTCTAGACATCAACAGGCTCAGAGAATCTAGTTTGAAGATGATATTGAAAAATTATAGAGGTGCAAATATCAAGACCCAAGTGAGGGACTTTAAGCAGGGATACTTGACAATCACAAGAATCATCCGTACCCCCAAACTTAGGATGGACATTACTCTTAGATGGACTAAAAACTGTTGGTTGGATTCTAGGGTCCTTAAGGTCAGAACTACACTCAGCTTCCTCTATAGAAGGAAATAAGGTAGACTTATAAACTGGTAGAAGTTCAAACTTAGCTTTCCATATATTATAAGTGTTCATCAAAGGTTCAGAATCTAACAAAGTATTCACCTCATTAATAACACTATCATCGTCAACATCAAACCCAAAGTGGGCTAGGCATTTCTCTAATGGATCTTCTAACAAATTGTTTGACAAAGATTTTTGAACTGAAGTACTAGATATGTTTACTTCTTCTAAATCATAGATCTGAAAAGAAGGTTGTCTAATCATACTAAATAGATTCAGTTTAATAGTCATGTTACCAAGAGAAAAAATAATTATTCCATTTCTATAATTGATGACGACATTATATGTAGCTAAAAAGGGACGATCTAAGATCTGAATCAAATCATCCTCAATCACATTAAAATTCTCTATGAGTCTATCATCTTCGTGAGATACTATTATCTTCGAATCGTTAGACTCTAAATCACTAGTCTCAGGAAAAACTCGTTCCTCTAAACCATTATCGGTTTCAAAACAAGAAAATTCTACTTCGTCTAAAACAGTGGTATCTCTAGTCAAATCCTCTTCGTTTTGAATAAGTGAATAATCATTAAAATTATTTGGATTTGAACCAGAAATATCAATATCATCATGAAACACAATTGGAGTGACAATTTCCTGATCAGTCTGCCTGTATATTTCAAGTTCTTCACCAATACTATCCTCATCATCATAATAATATGAAGATGTTTGTACCTCGTCTAAATAAGTAGTGTTACCAATTCTATCCTCGTCCTCTTGGCTAGGTGAACAATTATCAAGGTAGCACTATATTGGAAATTAAGATCATTTTGAGCAATATTATTCTTTGCAAGACTTTCATTCACACTTAATGCAAATCTATTTGTATTCTCAGTCAACCTCTTGAAGGATTCGTCTAGAGAAAGAGTTGGACTAATATTTGTTCCCCCCAACTTAAGCCGAACCTTTTTCTATTCCCAGTCAACTTCTTCAGGGATTCTTCTAGAAAAACAAATCGATCATAAGGGGTACTAGATCGTAATTGCTCGTGTGATTCTTCTAGAGAAAGAGTTGGAATACTATTTGATCCTCTCACACTTAATTCAAACCTATGTGTCATCTCATATAACTTCTTGAGTGATTCTTCTAGATGCATAATAGGTTCATGATGAGTATTAGATCGCAACTGCTTCAATGATTCTTCTAGAGGCATAATAGGTTCATTATAAGGAGTACTAGGTCGCATCTGCTTTTGGGCATCCCTCCAAGACAAAGAGCTCAAATTCTACTCCTTTTCATGTTCATAAGACGGGTGTATGTACGAATAGTAATAGCGATCACCTTGGTATGAGCAATAACCTCCAAAAGGTTGGTGGTGGTACCGACTACTATCCACACCATGTTGATAGTACGGATAATGTCCATTTTGAAATTCAGTCGGATATTTATTGTATTGGTCCTCATAATACCAGTTCGACATTTTCTGAAAAAAACTTCCTAATATATTTACAAAAAACCAAAGAAAATAAATCCTAAAAGGAAGGGGGTTCTAAACATACACAAACAAGGCCGACTTAACTAAATCAAACCTACTGAATCTAGCAAACAAAAAGCATGATGGCTCCACTTAGATTGTTTCTAGACCAGCTTCTATTCCTTCGAAAGACAACTAGTTACAATTTTAGCAAACCTCTTAGAACGACCCGAATTAGATTAAGTCGAACAAAAACAGGATAAGCTCTATGTAGCTTTGATAACCCTGTCTCTTTGGCAACTTTTCCTTGGGTTACACGGCAGCTCTAATCAACTTAAAATAATCTTCATGACTTCGAGTTAGGATAATAAAGTAACCAATACAATCCTTTTGAATGATTTTCTTATAAACTCGTTACCCTATCGGTCTCTTTCTAGTCAAAATTTTAAGCTTAGGTTCGCGTTTGGTAACGTGTTCCTAAAGCGGGCAAGAACTAAACGTTGATGAAATCTGAGTCCTTATCTTATATGGCAAGTCCTTGTCTTATACTAGAAAAGTAAATCCGTATTTAGGTCCTCAACATATATGCATTACAAAGGCGTCCAGAAAACCAACTGACAGGGGATTCGTGGGTGGTTAGAGTCTTACCTCCCGTTCCAGACGGGCGATGAACCGTTGAAGTCGACTCATGCCACCGACTCCTATGTCAGTGTACGAACCCGAGAGGCAGAGATAATATTGTAATTGTCGTCCTTCCCTGTTAAATTTTATATTTAAATTACCCTTCCGTATGGTTTAAAAATAATAGGCCCAAAGTCCAAAGTTCAAAAATAAGAAAAAAAAAAAGAAAAATACCTAAAATAATTACAAAAAAATAATAAGAAGAATTTCTTAATACAATTTTTTAAGAAGAAAAATAAAAACCCTAAAAAAAATTAACTGAAAAAATAAATATAAAATCTTGTCTTCTTTTTCCGTTCTTTTCGATTGATCTTTGACTCCAAGTCTTTAATCAATCAATATAATCTTTGGCTCCAATTTTTTTTTATCCAAAACCTGTAATACAAAGAAAAATACCCAAAAACATAAAATAGAACAAATAAAAATAAAAATCTAACTAAACTAACTAACAAAAAAAAAAACTAAAAACAAATCTAAAACAAGTCCGCGTCGGCGGCGCCAAAAATTGATGTAGATTGTAGATGGTGGTAAGAATGGGTTTTAAACTCTCGAACTTGTGAAGATTGATTTTAGATTCAAACTCTAATAATTAAACTAGAAAACTCAAAACAAAGTTGGTATCAAGATTAAAGAGGCACTGAGACACATGATACCACCATTAACCAATTAAAGTGATTCAGTCTAATCAATATTCATGCAATTCTTTACATTTAAAGTGATTCTAATATGTTGCAAAAATAGATTTTCAAAGTAACAATTGTAAATCGAAAGTATAGAACATCAAAAACCCTAGGCTAAGCATGCTCTATCAAAATAAATCACAACTGTTTAGTAAAAATCCTCAAATCAATTATTAATCAAAGCAAATAATCGTAAAAAAAATTGCAAAAATCAATTAAAATAGAAATATACCACTTTTCTTGGAACAATGTCTTCCTCCGTCGCCTCAACAAAGTGGTTTAGCTCCTCATATTAATCACTTGCTCAAAATAATGATTCATGGCTCAAAGTGTTTACAAATGATGAAAAAGAGTGAAAATAACGAAAACAATGAGTTTGCAACGTTTATATGCGTTACAGATTCACTGTTACAGAGGGAAAAGTGTTTCACTGAAGATAAACGTTGCAAAGTGAAGATAAACGTTGCAAAACAAAGATAAACATTGCTTAGTTTAAAGATTTAGCAACGGTGTCTTCAACCTTTTCTTCACGGTTTCTTCATCACGATCATGATTTTTTTCTGAATTTTGATTTCTTTGTTTCTAGCAGAGCCATCTCCCCTTTCTGAATTCGACCCAACTCCTATTTATACTCATCAACATCAATAACTCATCAAATCTTCTCGAATATTAAATCTTAATGAAAACAATCAAATATTATTCTCGGTTTTAATCTTGATCTGATTTTTCTCGATCCTGATTTCCTTTTATTTATTCTTCTTTCTTTCACATCTAGCTCGAGAAATCTTTTTACTATCTTTGACGTTGATGTGTAGTTAAGGAAAGATCCCAAGAATATCGAGAATAAATTTTTCTTCCTTTTTCTTACGGAAATAACTATTGTTGAGATTCTGTTTGATTTTTATGGGTTTTCCCGTGTACACGATCCTGTTAATAAGGCAAGAATATGTTCTTGACGCATACCCTTGAAAATAGACCCGAGAATATCTTCCAAATCTTGAGAATAAAGTCGACAGTTTTAAGGAATCAAAATTCCCGCCAAAAGCTTTGTTTGAATTTAAGGAGGTGGGTGCATTCATCCAACACCTGGGTGCCTTGATCAATTTCTTTGAGGTACCATTAGTAATTTTTTCGGGTGCCTTTAACAATTTTTCGAGCCAATTTTCCAACAATGTTTATTTTCCAAAATTACCTAAAAATACATAAAAGAACAGAATTAGTACACGATCGAGCACTATCAAAATAAAGAATTGAGACAAATCAGACACAAAAATGTGTCTATTAGCTATGTCTAAAAAGATATATGTGTCAAGTTCTTCGCAGCAACTAAGGTTTTTTTAACAAAGATTACATTCTTTGAGAAAAGGGCTTGTGTTATTCAGTGATGAGGTTCTTGGAGCAGAAACTGAAAGTTCCGATGATAATTTCTCAAGTTGTCCTCCTAGTCTGTTTATCAACTTGAATGTTGCTCGGGTCCCTTTAAGAAGACAAGTCGTGAGTGGAAATAACTTCGTCAACACCTTATTTCTTGACAATAGCTCGCCTAACAAATATAATTCGTCGATTTCCCGTGGACGTTTTATCACTAGGTACATTTACTTCGTTAAACACGTTTTTCATAACCTCCAGACTTGATTACTCAAAACTTGACGAGTGAATTATCTCTTATTCTGTATGCTTCAGGTCACTGGGAGGCTAGTAGTGATAACAAAGAAAAGGTTACCCAATAGATCTCGTCATCTGAACCTTTGCCCGACTTCAATGTATTTTCTTACTGCGGAAAGTTGGGTAGTGGCTCGACTAACCCTTATCCGAAGGGCGGAAATGCTAAGGTATGTTAACCCCTTCAATCTCACAAATCGATACCGGCATTGGTCGACCTATCCGTACCCTTCGATATCCTGTTCAACCAATAAACGAGCCTGATTACGACATGTTTCTTAACACCATGACCGAACACCACAATAAGGTAAATGATACTTCCAAATCACTATCTGTGTTTTGTTTAAGCGGTATGCGCAAAACTCTTTGGATATGCTAAAGAATCGATCATATTTGCTTATATATTAAAAAGCAAATATTTAATGCCTTATATTGACACCATACCTTAGTAAAGTACAGTCGGAGATATTCCAACAAATGGATACTTCAAATACAAATTTGATAATTTTTTATTATACGGTTGTAGATGGTCGGTTTTTGACGAGGGTCAGAAATATAAAATTGTCCTTCTGCTTAGTTGCAGGAATATAGAATTATCCGTGCATATTTACACGCATATTTATAAAAACAACATCGGAATACGAAATACCGTATTTCTATTTATATTCTGCAAAAGAATTAAGAATACTTATATTCCGCAAGAGAATTCAGAATACAATCTCTACAAATAACTACAAGCATTCTGAAACGTTCATGTAACCTCTTTAATATACACAATATTTATGCCATATCGAATCAGCCTCAAGTCACATAAATTCCACAGATGAATTCCTTGAACTCGACTCGAATGCACACCGATGTTCCAATAACATCTATCAATTCTGGGAGTAGCTAATGCTTAATCCCCAAAATACATTTTAGCTTAACGTTTTGTTCGTAAAGAACACATGAGAAGAGAGAAGGTGTACTTCAAAAAAAAAACGTCATGAGAGGAGAGAAACTCTTTTTTTTTCTCTTGGTATTTTAGGGTTTTAAGAATTTTTTTGCCATTTTTTTATTGTTCTAATCAACTTTGATTAACTCGGGATGATTGAATAACTTGATAATCATATTAATAAGAACACATCTTTTGTTGATCGTTTTAATGGTTAAAAACCATATGTGGTTAGGCGGAAGATTGTGAAATCAATACTAGTGTTATGTATGATAATGGAGAGTCTGTTCTTGAAGTTCCGTTGGATTTGGCTAAAGAAGGGTGCGATTTATTTCAGTTTAGTTTAATTGGTAGATTGAATTTTAATGGGTTAAAACTTCATGATGTTTTTTTTTTTTTTGAAGAACAATGGAATATTAATGAAGACAGATGCAAGTAGGGTTTTTTTGTTATCAAGTTAACCTCTAAGGAAGAAAACGAACACGTTTGGCATGGTGGATCCTGGAAGGTAGGTAATCAAGTTCTTCGTGTGCTTAATTTATTTGCTAATTTTAATCCGGAAAAGGAAACAACTTCGAAAACCACACTTTGGGTGTATTGTCCTGGTTGTTTGTAGAATTATGTACGAAGAAAATTCTGATTTCTATGGCCAAGTTGATTGGGAAACCTGTTGCTATTGTTCAAAAAACCCTAGATCATGATTTTTGCAATTATGAAGCAGTCCTTTTTGAGATTGATATAGCAAAACCTATTCCAAAAAGGATAAGGGTTAAGGCGAATGGTAATACCTTTTGGAAATATGTTGAAGTTCAGGATATTGAGAAGATTAATTATTGTACGCGTTGTAAGATCATAGGGCATGTGCTTGCAAATTATAACGGTAAAGGAAAAAAACGGTTGTTTTTTAGAATCAATCAAGGATACAACAGTTAACAAGGAACGGAAGGAAGTTGCAAGGAAAGGAAATAGAAGAGAAAGGAGCACAAAAAAGTTTGTTTCTGTTGGTGCTGGAATTTCTATCTCTAAAAACAAGTTTGATATTTTAGCTAATGTTGAAAATAAAGAAGTGGAGAATGTGGATGGGGTAGAGGCAGATGCGCAATTTTGTCTTGTACTCCAAGAGTTGATGAGCTATTTGATTCAAACACTTTTGCTAGTAATTGTAATAATGTTCTTGAAGAAGAGTTGGGATTTAGAAGTGATAGAATAGTGGAAGAAGTGGAAGAAGTGGAAGAAAATGAAACAGCCGAAGAGGAGTCTGTGGAGAATTATGACAAAGTTGAATTTGCTTCTAGTTCTTGGGGTGATATTGACGCTGTTGAACAAGCCAAAAAACAAGAAAAATTAGGGGCGGAAGTTTTATCCAGACAATAGGCTTTACGTGCAAGGCTTTCCACTTTTGGAAAGTCAAATTCCGAAGTGGGATTGAATAAGGAAGTTAAGAGAGACATGGTTTTGGTAAATTCAGAGAAAAACTCGGTTTTAGAATTTGAATTGAATTCTAATAAGGGTCCGGTTTTAGAAGATAATAAGGAAACAAATTTGGAAAATATTAATGGGCTAGGTAAAAGGTTATAAAGAGAGTGTCTCATAGGCCTTTGAAGAAACAATGTGAATCTTCTCTGTTAACCAAAGAAGAGATGGATGAGGTTAAAAAAATTCAAAATCGGGAGGTCCTTGTAAAGTTTATTCAAGATCCTGCATATATAAATGAATATTTTAAGGAGATACAGACTCTAAGGGATAAAAACAGACTCTAAGGGATAAATATCCTGCATATATAAATTAAGCTTGTTCCTGATAATTATGCCTCTCATGAAGAAGATTGTGATGATATTTATGAGGGATATGAAGAATGCTTGGAATCAAATATTATGTCTGACATTATGTATGACCTTTTGTCCAAAATGAGAACCTTTAAGGTTGGAAATAATAGGAAGAGGCGCTAGTAGATAGTTTTTTCTATTATGTTTATTTTAGGGATGCTATTTATCTTATGTTTATTTTAGGGATGCTATTTCTCCTATATTTATTCTCCTATATTTATTAAAAGGTGTCTTTTGATTTATTTATTTTGGGCCTTTTGGGGCTCTTCTAGATGTTTTTTCATTTTTCCTTTTGGTTTATGGGGGTGGGGGGCCTTTGAGCCACCCTTGTAATTCTTGTAATTACGTTTTTTGCTTTAATAATCTTTTGAATTAGCAAATAAAAAAAAGCAAAGAACACACCACAAATTGCTGCGCTGATCTTAAAATATGCCACTTTAGCACTTCACTCAAGGACAAGCCACGAATTATGCGTCATTCCTCTCGGACACGCCACAAATAAGGAGCAATGCATTCAAAGACACATCATTCCTCCGAGCTAGGCTAACCCAAGTATTTTCTCGCATTAGCACCAGGCCAGCACCAGCCTCCTGGCTTAGCAGCCATTGGTGCTAACTTCTTATCCCTAGTGCATTAGCGCTAGCTTCTCTGGCTTAGAAAACACATCCCAGCAGCGCTAAAGGCGCTAACCTACTTGACTTCGGTGCAAGTTCTTCCTTGACTTTGGCACAAGCGTCCATGGCGCTAGCTTCCTTGGCGCTGCCATTTTCCTTTGCGATACTTTTTTGGTGCTGCCAGCTTTCTTGGAGCTAACTTCTCTTGGCTAGCCAGCGTCCATGGCGCTAGCGTCTTTGAACACAACGCCCTTGGCGCAAACGTCCCCAACCATAATCATCTCGGCCAACAACATCTATGGTGCTAGCGTCCATGGTGCTAGCGTCTTTGGTGCAACGTTCTTGACCACAGTATCCTTGAGCAAGCGTCTTTGGCCCAGCGCGTCCCAACTAGCAGCGTCTGGTCGTTTGTCAGCTAAGCAAAGTTATTTTAAGTTCTTTCACTTCATATTTATAAATAAGAGTATAGTTGTAAGAACAGATTCGATCCACATGGAGATATGGGTTGTTATTTGTATTTGAAAACTTAGGTAATATGGGGGATTTTGTATTTTAAGACCAAAGTAATTAAACTAATTATCCTAGCAAGAGTGAGTAAAGAGAATCAATATGTTGAGAGTACTGTTTAGGGGTTCATATTCAATCATAAGACATGCATTTTAACTAATAATTAGAGTTGTCACTTAATAATTCATTATCAAGATCCCTAGAACATCCCACCGAGAGCATACTCCGGTAAATTCCTCATGTCATCACATACCATAACGATGAATATGTAAATACTACTCAAAGAATAACCTAATGCAACGTACTATCAAGTTTAATCCCTCAAGAGCTTTAAGTTCTATGAATTGGGCTAATCAATGCAATAGATACACTACGAGTAATCTATTTAACATAGGTCAAGCTTCTACATGCAATCACACAAAGGTTTTAAATACAATTGGTAATCACAATATGCTACTTATGACAAGGTTCATAAACAATTGCGTATCTCAAAACCCTAGTCTAGCAATAAATATGCACTCATGGTTATTTAGTAGCGCTCCTAAACAAACACTCACATAATCATACATGACGATAATATTTGGTAGAACAAGAACGATAATGATTTGATCAAGATAAAAAAAATAATGTATTAATCAAGTAATATGTTTATGATATCCAACTACATCCTTAACCAATATGAAAGGTTTAGATCATCATGGATTTCTTAATATCTATGGAAAATATATAAGAAAGCAAGTAAAGCAAACCCTAGAAATCGTGATGATCAATCGCAACTCCAAGCCCTAGCTCTTGTTTTCCTTCTCTGTGTGTAAAATCTTCCTCTTAGAGTTATGAAAGTCTTTTTATATAGTACCCATAAAATCTAGGTGTTACAATCCTAATGGGACCATGTTATCTTGATTTAGAAGTGGCCCCCGTCATGTTAGAATCGTTGGATGAAATCCTCCATAAGCAACGATTCTTAAACCTCAAAAACAAGAGTTTTCTGTACATTTTTTTACCTAGAATCGGTGGATAAAACCCTCCGTAAACGCTGATTCTGAAAGTCTCATAAATGGAGTTTTTTTGTACAAAATTGCGTTCAGAATCGTTTGATGTGAACCACCCGTATCCACCGATTCCGAATACATCTTTTTCTCCGACTGTTTCACTCATAACTTCCTCATACAAACTCGGAATGACCTCATTCTTTTTGCGTTAGCTTCGTATTTTAATTACATTCAAGATGATGACAAGAAATTCTGGATTTGAACGTGTTCAAATTGGTATTAAGCCCTTCTTCACTTGTAGACTTGACTTCCTTGTTCATTTCATGTCACAATAAGCTCCTTTCTTCTTTTTTGGTTGAATATACTTCAAAACTCATAAGAAACTCAAAAAAAAACAAAAATAAAAAAAAGCATAATCATATGCAAACTAACAAGAAATCAATGAAGTAGAGTACCAAACTAGTGCAAATAATGCACCTATCAGCGTCTTAGCCCAGCAACGTCTTTGGTGCAGCGCGTCCCAACTAGAAGCGTCCTTGAATAGTGCGTCTCAGCCTAGTAGTGTCTTGGCACAATCGTCTCAGCCTAGCAGCGTCCTTGAACAAGCATCCCTGGTACTAGCGTATCCCATCCTTGGAAGCGTTCCAGCCAACAACGTATTAGCGCTAGCTTCTTTGGCCAAGTAGCTTCCTAGCCTTAGCACTAAAAGCACTAGCCTCATTAGTAGCGTCTTATCCTTTGCGTCTAAAAGATAGCTTCTTGCTAGAAGCTAGCATATTAGCCTTGATCTCAATAGCTAGCACATTAGTATTGGTGCTAAGAAGCTAGTGCTAGCCTTCCTAGATGTTTTCCTCAGAAATGCACCACTCTTTATAATCTTGGCCTCAAACGTCTTCCAAACTTAGCCAAGTCACTTCTAAGCTAACATTTGGCCATTAAAATTATGCAATGCAGTTTCAAAGTTAGTATATGATTACTAAACTTGCCAGACTCGACACTGATCGATCTGATTACCAATTCAGTAATTTATGCGACTTGCCTCACTAACTTAGCAAGTCATTAACTTGACTTGAATTAACCAAAATAGTAGTGGCTCATGACTCCATTATTATTTTATGAAATATCAAATACAACATATGGGTGAGGGGGATTCTCATTGGGTATTGGTCTGGCGGTCTACGGAAATTGTGCGTTGTGACAACACATCCACGAACAAAAAGGTAATAAGTAGTGGGACACTTACAAGACAGTTGAGGGAAGGAGTAGTAGTGGTCATACAAGTCTTCCTTACTTTTCGGACATGACTCCACTATAATCTCCATAATCATTACTCCTCCATTTCTTCTGAAACTTCCACCACTTACGAGAAAACAATGTGTCTTCCCAGAACTATAAAAAAGATAGAAACAAAAAGAAAGTTTGAGATATGCAGAATTAGCGATTCATCCCAGAGATAATCGATTCTTCTATACACACCGAAGTTACTCATCACACCTTGATTTTTCAACCTTCTTTGTTTCCTACCATAAGACCTACCCAATCTTCTTCACCTTTGTAATCGAAGCATAACGTGAACGACCATTTCATGGTTTAGTCTCGTCCTATTCGAGCTTGAAAACTCGAACCTACTCGAAAGTACTATTTTGCGGAAGATCAACATCTCAATTACGAAAGTAAATTTTCAGTTATTCAATATGGACGATCTTAGGTCTGGAGAAGTTACAACTCCTATTGCTTTTTCAGGTAGCACTGGTGGTGGAAGTTATGAAACCACTCCTGCTACTACCAATCCTCCACCGCCACACCTCCTTTTGTTAAGACGGCTATTGAAGACACTAGGAACACCTAAACGACACTCAAAATGGTAGATCCAATGCAAATATAGGAGGTTCTTACCAGAACACAAGAAGACATAGCTACCTCTCAAAAGGAGTTATTTAATTTTCTCAAGACCCTAGCGAAACAACTATCTCCAAACCAATTTGTCACCAATTACAATAATAATCAATTCTAAGACTACCAACGTCATATCTCTAGAATCAACACTCAAGACAATGACGAGATCCTTATTCAAAGAGGACAATCAAAGAGCCTATTACCCAACCTTGTCACCCATGAAGATCTGGAAAGACTTTTTACATTTTTTAGGCAATGAAGGTCTAGTCCCACTTCATCACTGCCAACCCCTATGGCGCGTCCCCATATCATTACAACCTTCTCTGGGAAAGATTCATCCCATCCTTCTCTGGGTTAGAGTCGTCCCTACTCTCCCCTTTCAAGAACCTCTGTTGCAAGATTCAACTCCTGATAGGTGCATATAATACATATTTTGAATATCAATTTGCTATGCTTTTCTTAGTTATTTTCCTTTGTATTTTTGGTATATTACGCGTGTTTTGAGTTTTGTAGGTATTTTAGGGTCACATGAAGCGAAAGAAGATAAATATAGGCTTATGGAATATTCCAGAGTCATTAAGTGACTATGGGCGCAAAGTTAGAGAGCATACAAGTCTTTAATGTGTCAAAATAGAGAATTACTAAGGGGATGCCTACTGTTCTATTAAGACGTGCTGAAGGGAGTCCAGTTTCTAAAGGCAAACAACCTATCTACTAAGGGCCACCTCCTCCATTTAAAGCTAAACCTAGGTCGACTACTTACCTCTCCATTAGTTCTAGGTCTTAGTTGTGAGCCACAACCCTCAATATTGCATTACAATTCACATTGGCTAGAGGTTAGTTCATGATTTCAAAAGAACAAGATATCAGATAAGATAAGATGGGTTCACTGCCGAGAATACAACCAAAGAATAAATGGTACAAGTTCAATCGAGAGGTGGGTCTATTGGTAATGTGAGCCAAGGGAAGAGATGCATTTTCTGGCTGGATTGGATTTTCAGTGGAATAATGGAGAGATGATGCTGCAATGGAGTAAAGTTGGTGATTCCGTGTCGCTGGTGTTTATAGTAGTAGAACCTGAATGAGAAAGGGTTCGGAGCAAGAACCAAGCCACAACCGAGAATTGAGTGAACTAGGAAGGACTGAGACTTTTGAGTTTGGTTATGGCAAATACAGGGATATGAGTTCTGAGACGGGTTAGAAGAGAAAGAATAAAGGAAGACAAGCAAGAACAACAAGGATTTCATGTCAAGAAAACAAGAGGGTAAGAAGAAATTGAAGATGGGTTTGTTGCAGGTGATGTTATGATGGGTTTCGAAGTGTGTATGATATCGAGCTTACAAGAAAAGAATAGCGTTGTTGTTGAAATATAAGAGAATGTCATGATGGGTTTGTCCTGAAATTGTGAATAGAATGATTGAATGGGTTTGAATGAATCTTGCAGGAGAGAGAGATGCTAGAGAAGAATATTTTGTTGCTGCCATGAATCTAAATGAATAAGAGATGATTGAACTCGAGTGTGTGTGTTTGAATGATCAGTGAATAAATTGTTAGTGTGTGAATGGTTGATAATTGCAGGGAAGGATTTTGTGATGGTACAATTAACCAACAAAGCTATGCCGGAATCACTGTCAGGAAATGCACCCAAGGTGCTTGTTAAATTACCAAAGAGAACTGTCGTTAGTTTGAAATAGAATCTTGTTTTTGGCTTGTCTGATTTGAGCTAGAGGACTGTTTGGGCTTATGGATGTTTTGGAATTTGATTTAGATATGGAACCTAGGGTTTTAGATTTATTTTTGGAATTGGAAAACAAAGGAGAAAGCTATAAGAGAACAACTTGAACAAGAAAATGAGATATCTAGGTTTTCACCTAGTTCTCTTCTCACCTCTTCTATTTTTTTTTGTAGGTTTGGGAGGGAAGATTCTCACATCTAGGGTTTATAATTGGATTTCTCATACATGATTCTTTGTTTAATAAATTAGTTTTGACTCAATATTATCGATTATGATTCACTACAAATATCTAATTGATTGATTGTTTGTTTAGTTAAGTTGCAAATTGATTGAACTCATATTCATATCTAAAGCTAATTTAGGGTTTATTATACGTAAAAGTGATACTCCTTGAATATAAGTACCATATTGTGGTTATTGCTTGTAGTGATACATCATAGTAATCGCATGTGAATCATGACCTTCGTTAAATTGAATTAGTGCGCTTTCCACGTTCAATTGCATTGATTATCCTAATTTCATAAATCTTGATGCTCCTCGGGAATTAAACTTGATTAATGCTTTTATACGTCAAGTTGTTCTCTTGGTAGAATTCATATTCGCGTCTTTTAATGTGTTTGTTGAGGACTTGAGGAAATTTACGGGATATTCTTGCGATCAAGGTATTCTAGGGTTTTTGATAAAACGAGATTAAATATCAATTCTAATTCTTAGTACGAGAACATACTTTGTGAATGAAAACGAAACCTTGACCAATATTCTTAACTACAAGAGTAATTAAACTGAAATTAACAAGGTTTCACAACTTGTATTGCCTTGGTATTGTATAAGCTTCAAAAACTTTCAATTTTTTGTTACTCTGTCTTGTCTTCACTTTTGATATAGAATTTTGTTCCTATTTTGTTGCTTGCAAACCTTGACTGTATTCAACTTTCTTCATGATTTTGATATTGCTCCGCTTGTTGATGATGTGTTTCTAGTGCTGCTTTATCGAGTGAATGGTGCCAACTACAAACAAGACTACAAGATAGAGTTAACAATTCTGATGACACCCTCATGATTGACAGAGTTAGCACTCAAGAGATCAAAAAGTAGTGTTGAATAGGTGCGAAGTTGGGTAGCTCGTCATTCTACCTGGAGTTTCCGCAGATGAAACACTCTAAACGGATAATTTAGACAGGTAAAAAGAATTGAAGGTTTGATACCTCACTCATGTGTATTGAATGATCAACTTCTCTAATACTGTTTAATACCGGAAATTTAAGTCCCTTTTTATCAGCTCGTGCCTCTCAACAACTAAGAAACCCAAATGTCGTTCTCTATTACTTCTAAGTTCAATTATTTTGGTGAAAAATCTGTATTTGCTTAGCTAGAAGTATACTAAGTGACTCGTAAATTTCTAAATGTTGGAAGTTTTCATGCAAATATGTACAAAAAGTTTAAAAATTCCTACTAAAGCGAATACTAAAAAATCTAAATGCTTAACCACTCCCCCACACTTAAACTTTACATTATCTTCAATGTATATTGATTCGTCCAACGTAAATTCAAGGTGGGAAATTCCTACTAATAATATGAAAAGATAAGAAAAATAAAACTAAAAAGATAAAGATAAAAATACAAAACCAATGGGTTGCCTCCCATTCAACGTTTGGTTTAATATTGTCATCCCGACTTGGCATTCGCCTTGCTATTCCTCTAGAGGGAGTGCATCTACAAAGTTGATCTCTTACAGAACTTCAGATTTGAACGGCTCGTAATACGGCTTTATCGATATCCATTCACTTTTAGCTTTTTCCCTGTAGCCAATCTTTGAATATCTACTGCACCATGAGGAAAAACGTGAAGCACGATAAAAAGACCTATCCAACGATAACGTAATTTACTAGAAAATAAAGTAAGACATGAATTGAACAACATAACTTTCTGTCCAACACGAAATTGTTTTCTATAAAATACGCAAACTTTTGTATGCATCATTACGAATCTCTTCTAGTTCATTGAGTTGGAGTTTCTTTGCTTTCCTGCACCATCCATCTCCATATTGCACTGTTGAGTAGCCCAAAAAGCCTTAAGCTCGATTTCAATAGGAAGATGACATGGTTTACCATACACAAACCTAAAAGGAGACATCCCAATAGGTTTTTATATGCGGTCATATATACCAACAATGCATCATCAAGCCGTAAACTCCAATATTTCCTTGTATCATACACTGTTTTTTCTAGAATGGACTTCATTTCTCGATTAGATATTTCTGTTTTCCCATTAGTCTGTGGATGGTATGGTGTAGCTATCTTGTGAGATACATTGTACTTCTTTAACAAGCGCTGAAAGAACTTGTTTCAAAAGTGTGATCCCCCATCGCTGATTATGGCTCTTGGAGTTCCAAACCTTACAAAAATATGATCTTTAATAAAATCTGTAACCAATTTGATGTGAACTGAAAATTGGGTTGATTGGAATCATCAGGTTGACGTTGTTGGCAATGGTTTAGATGATTCTTTTGAGTGAATTGAATGATAAAACTGCAAAGTATAATCTGCAGGTAAAGATAGATTATGTGTGTTGGCTGGATTTATGCGAGAAATCTGGTTCAGACGAGTGGGCGTGAATTTTTTGATAATTTGGCTGACAGACTATTGCAGCTGGTGGACGAGAAGAGGATATTAGCTGGACAGAAAACAGAAGTGGTTGGTGGTCAGATTTTAGAAAGAGAAATTAGTGGTGTGACCGGAAGTGAGAAGGAGTTGGATTTGAAAATTTGTGTGGGCTTTTGTCAATCCTGGCCTGGTCCTATTCGGAATCTTCACAAAACCTATAAATATGAAAGGAACTGAATATTATTTTCGAGTTTCTCATAGAAGTGTGAAGTCTTGTAATCCTATTGAAGTTCTTTGGAAGCCACTAGATCCGGGAGTGGTACTATTATTCTGTGATTGAGCTTTTCGTGGGAATCCTGGAGTGGATGGAGCGGATATTATTGCTAGAGACTCTTGTATTGCGTTGGGAGCGCTTTGTAGTGATTTGGGAATAACTACCAATTATTTGGATAAACTCTATAGCATTCTAGTGGGTTTGGGATGGGCAGTGAGATGGAGTATGGATCGTGTTTTGGTCAGATCATATTCGAAGAGTGTTATTCAGGCTTTTCTGAAGCCGAGTTTACCTTGGTTTGCTAGACAACACTGGATGGCAATAAGGGATTGCTATATTTCTATTCGGTTTGAGCATACATTTAGAGAGGTTAATTTTTCAGCTGACGCTATGGCCAAAAGAGGATGTTTATTCTCTAATGGCAATGGGATGAGTTTTGATGGAAGACCGTAGTTTCTAATTTCTGTAGAATATCCGAATGTCTCTTATTTTAGATTTAAATAGTTTATAAGTTTTTGGGGTCTGTTTAGGCCTCTTTTCTTGTAAACTTTGATATAAATATTTTAACTCTTAATACAATTTTGGACTTATCAATTTTTTTTTTTGAATGGAACTAAATACTTTTGACACGCCAAGGAACAGTGAAAAACAAGGGTTTAGTTTTGATTTCAAAAACAGTTGATTAATTTCTAATCAATTTCCATGGCTTTCAAGAAATCTATGTCTAGCTAAATCTCATGTTATGTGAACTTGTAGTATTATTTTTATTGTATTTCAAAACTAGGGTTTTCAACTATAAGAACTTGATGTTAATATTTTGTCTTTCTGTCAATGTTTTACTTTCTCGATGATTTTTCATTTCTATGCCAAGTATAGTCCATTGTTTGATTAGAAGAATAACTCGTTGAAACCTTGTCTTAAATCGTTTTATGAATATTCTTTGACTATTTATGCTACATATACTTAGTGTTTCGAAATTCTACCTTAGGTTGAGAAAAAAAGATCTTTTGTGAATTCTTTTCTACGATTCTTAAACAAAATATCTTTCGTGTACGAGTAGCTAGGTTTTGTTATTTTGCATGAGTAAAATCGATACCCTTTGTGATGAATGCAAGTAAACCCTAATCTACAACGGCATCTCGGAACCTTAACATTTTTCTTCTCTTGATTTCATTCTTCTTCAAATTGCTTTATTTACTTCGTCAGTTTAATTCTTTAATACAAAAATAAGAAAAATACCATTTGAAACATTCTTAGACTCAAAAGTTATTTGTATTAGTTAGTAGAATTGATTCACACTTCTCGTGGGAAAAAACCGTATTTTCTATTGTCTACATCTTCCGACACTATGCGCAAACAAAGTCGGTTTACCGACGCATCAAGTTTTTGGTGCCGCTGCGGGGAGCGGTTGAAAATTATTTTTTAGTTGATAATTTGAATTTCTTGTCGTAGTTTAGAATTTACTTTTCAGTATTTTTGTTTTACTTTTAGTTTCTTTTTTAGATTTTCTTTAGTTTCTTGTACTAATTTTGTTGGATTTTTTAAGTACCATTCTTATTTTGAAGAGGGACATTAGAATCATTCACCGGCGAAAAATAAGTAAATATTTGATATTCTCGCAAAGCTTTTGAAAAGTGAGTTATTGGGTAAATTTTGAATTGTATTATGGATTCCGGTGATTTGGCTTCTTTTGTTGCATTTTAGAATCTTTCCAAAAAGGATGAGAAAAAGGAGTCTTCTAATAGTTCACTTGGGGAATATGCATATGCACCTTATCATTATCAGGAACTTAAGAGAGAAGAGTGTGTAAATAATGATTTGAATTATTCTCATGGGTATGATCATTCCGGACCTTGTGAATGTTATGATTATTACCAACCTTACCCAGGTTACGAGACATATTATACTAATTCCAATTATTATTCACACACGTAAAATCCACAATATGAGAGAGATGATCAATCATAATGTGAACTATCTCCATCAATCTTATGTAAAATAGAACAATGGATTCATGACATGGCTGAAAGATCTGCTCAATTTAATTAAAAAAATTGCTGAAATTTTGCATCGAGCAGATGATTGTTCTCTATATGATTATCCAAGTTCTGATTTTTCTCATGATATTAATAATGAAACCGTTATGAATGAAGAATCTGTATGCTTTGAGAATGTTGATAAACTTGTGTAGATGGTGAGTTTTTGACAAGGGATAGAATTGTAAAATTTTCCCTCTTCCCAGCAACAGGAACGCAGAAGTATATGCGCATATTTCTAGCTTTATACTAAAACACGGAATACTATATCTTTACATATATTCTATAAGCGAATTAAGAATACAGTTTCTCTAAACAAATAGATGCATTCTAAACTGATCATGTAACCTCTCTAACATTCACAATATTTATGCCATATCAAATCAATCTCAAGTCGCATAAATTCCACAGCTAAATTCCTTGAACTCGACTCGAATGCGCATCGATGTTCCAATAACTATTATCAAATATGAGAGTAGCTAATGCTTAATCCCCAAAATACATTTAAGCTTAATGTCATGTTCGCAAAGAAAACATCACAAATTGTTGTCTTGAGCTTAAAACATACCACTTTAGCAGTTTGCTCAAGGACCAGCCACGAATTATGCGGCATTCCTCTTGGACGCGCCACAAACAAAGAGCAATGCTTCGAACGACGCACTGTGCCTCTGAGCTAGGCTAGACCTAGCCTTCTCCTGTGCTAGCACCAGGCTAGCATCAACCCTGCTAGAGCAGCGTCCCAGGGACGTATTAACTCATTTACGTTAGAAGCGCTAGCTATCTTGACTAAGCAGCGCTTTGGGCGCTAGCTTTCTTGACCAGCAGTGGTTTGCCGCTACCTTCCTTGACTATCAGCGCTAGAAAGCTAGCTTCTTTGGATTAGCAGCGTCTTAGCCTTCGCTAGAACGCTATCTTCCTTGGCTTAGCAGCATCTTAGCTTTCGCGCTAGAATGCTGGCTTTCTTGGTATTAACATCGTTTTAGTTTTTTTTTTTAAAGGACTAGCCCCCTTGGATAGTAACATCTTAGCCTTTGCGACTAAAATAATAGCAGCTAGCGCATTGCCCTTGCCCCAAAAACGCTAGCACGTTGGTCTTGCTCCTAAAATGCTAGCACATTAGCTTTCACTCCTAAGAAGCTAACACATTAGCTTTTACGCTAAGGAGATAACATATTGGCATGTTTGTGCTAAGAAGCTAGCGCTAGCCTTACTAGCTGTTTACCTTAGCGACGCATTACTTTGCATTAAGAAGTCATCCCTAGCTCTTCTAGATGCCTCCTCAAAAATAAGCCATTCTTTTCAGCACTGCCTAATGCCAACGCTAGCCTTATATTGTTATCTAATAAGCCTTCTTGCTTGGGAAGCTCCTCTCAATTTTGGCTTCAAACACTTCCAGAATTATGCCTTGTCACTTCTAAGCTGACTTCCGGTTATTAAAATAACCATGTTACTCCTTATTTAGTACATAACCACTAAACTTACCAGACTCAACAGAGATCAGTCTAATTACCAATTCAGTGAGTTGCGCAACTTGCCTCACTTACTTAGCAAGTCATTGATTTTACTTGACTTGACCTAATCAAAACAGTAGTAGTTCACAACTCCATATCATTCTTCGAGATTCAAATATAAAACATGGTGGGATTCTCATTGGGGTAGGTCTGGCGGTCTACGAAAATCGTGCGTTGTAGCAAAACACATCCACGAACAAGAAGGTAACAAGTAGTGGAAAAGTTACAAGACAGTTGAGAGCACGAGGATTAGTGGTCATACAAGTCCTCCCTATTTTTTGGACATGAATCTATTACAATCTCCAAAATCGTTACTCCTCCACTTCTTCTGCAACTTCCACCACTTACGATAAATCAGTGTGTCTTTTCAGAACTATAAAAAGACAGAAAGAACTAAAAGACGAGATATACAGAATTAACGATATGTCCCAGAGAAAATCGATTCTTCATCACACTACAATTACTCATCACACTGAGATTTATCAATCTTCTTTGCTTTCCTCCCCTAAGGCCTACCTAATCTTCTCCACCTTTGTGATCGAAACAGGATGTGAACGGTCATTTCTTGGTTTAGGCTCGTCCTGTTCGAGCTTGATCTCTCGAACCTACCTGAAAGTACTATTTTGCAGTATATTTGTTTTCAACCTAGAAAAATTGGTGACCACAGCAGGAGATCAACCTCTCAATTACAAAACCCAATTTTCAATCATTCAGAATGGTGGATCTTAGGTCTCGAGCAGTTATTAGGTCTGGATCCGTTACAACTCCCATTTTTGGTTCTAGTAGCGCTGGCGGTGGTGATTCTAAAAACACCCATGTCACTACTGACCCTCATCACACCAATGTTACTGTCAATATTACTACCACACCTTCTCCCGTTGACAAGAATGCTAAAAACACCTATAGTACTTAAACGTCGCTCAACATCGTTGATCTGATAAAGATGCAGAAAGTTCTTGCCAAAACACAAGTAAAACTGGATACCACTCAGAAAGAAGTACTTGCTTGTCTCAAAACATTGACAAGGCAACTCTCTCTAGAACAACAATATCGCCTGACGGAGCAAACCAGAACCAACCTTACCGCGGTCACGGATGCTGAGACGTCCAGGATTCGAAAAGACAAAGCAGTTCATATCATTACTGATCGTCCAGCAGCAAGAACCCAACAATCCTATTTTGTCACCCGCGAAGATATGGTGAGACTCTTACGAAATCATGGCAAGGAAAACTCGTCCTCGTTTCTCAAAGAATCCCTCTTCCAGGGGGTTACTCATCTCCAGCTTTCTCGTTGTACGATGGAACTGGAAATGCTCGTGAACACGTCTCTCTATTCCTAGAATCACTTAGAGGGCACGAATATAATCATGTGCTACGTCTCAAAGAATTATCAAAATCCCTCACTGGAAGAGCCTACACATGGTATAATAACATTGTTCCTAACATCTCTGTTTGGAAATATATGGTCAACGCTTTCTACAAAAAATAATTTTTTGTCTCCGAGCAAATCACCCTATCAGACTTGGGAAGAATGTTCCAGAAGAATAATGATCATCCCAATAAACACGTGAAGAGATT
This sequence comes from Papaver californicum, assembly GCA_023531435.1. NCBI lineage: Eukaryota > Viridiplantae > Streptophyta > Magnoliopsida > Ranunculales > Papaveraceae > Papaver > Papaver californicum. The sequence continues at coordinate 10,322,893 of JAJJMC010020972.1, read as the reverse complement.
CAGAATTTAAGCGCTAGACTTTCAGGATCTGAACGTTGCAGAACATCAATTAATAGAGCTTTGTATTAATGGTATGATCCCTGTTTATCGTGCTATTTTAGAAAACTTGTGTTTTCAGACTTTCTCTGAGTTACACAAAGCCGCGAAGCGGTCTGGCACAACTTCTCCTTCCCTGGTGGAAATAACCAGACCAGCAAGATAAGAAAGTCGTGGAGACACCCGTGGGAATCGACGACTGGTCAACAAGCAGTATATCGTTCAATCATCGATAAGCGTCGTCAGTAATGAAGGGACCAAAATAAAAGGTATATCTCAATAAGAGCCACAAACTAAGTGTCGCCCTTCCACTCCAGTAATGAACCAGGCGTCGACCCAGCGAGTAACTCGTTCCCAAAGTTCTCCTAAGGGGACACTACATCAGCAACAATTACAACAACCACAAGAGCAGATATAAAACATGATATAACTTGTCCTGTTTATCCAATTCCTATGGAAGATTTCCTTGAACTACTAGAGGCATGGGTACAAGAGGGAATTATCAAATTACCACTTGTGCGACGCCCACCTACTCCTCGGGAAATTTCAGACCCGAAATATTGTCGTTTTCATCGGTTCGTCAATCACCCCACCATCGAGTGCAACGGTCTGAGACGTATCTTCAAAGAGAAAATAGAGTCAGGGGAGTTGCAACTGGAGACTGAGGGTATTCCCAAAAGTCCCTTTCATGTTAGAAGCTTCACTATCTCTGGAGAGCCGGTCAACCGAACAGTTAAATCATTAATGGATTGCATGTGCGAGCTCCTCCACTTTTCAAAGGATTAGCGAAAAGATCGTTTTACTGCCTCAATCAAGTCATATCTGGCAAGCGCTACCATCTTTCGTTGAAGACACTTACGCCCAAGATAAGTTTCCTTTGAAGGACATGGTCGAACAAAATGGTGAAGGGAACAACCGGTGAATTTTCACTACCGCACGCCTCGAAGATGTTAAGTTTAGAAAGAAATTAGTTGATGCTGGCAAGGATGTCAATGTTATCAGTGTCATAACGCTCAAAACGGCAGGAGTAACTCGACAAGAAGCTACACGCTTGCCAACAATAGTTAGAGACCCTGAAGGGATAACCAGGGTGCTTACAGACACATTACTCTCATGGTAGCGGTAGGAGCCACTCAAACAAGTACCAAATTTCATATCGTCAAGGGGAAGCTCAATTATGATATTATTCTGCGACGTACCTGGCTCCAAAAATGAGAAACCATCATAAGAGCTCGGCCAGAAGCTCCTCCTCGAGTTAAGCTCCCTCTTCCTTGGAGTCAAACCCAGTGTTAACAAGAACTTGCACCTGTACCTGGAAAAATATCAGTTGTTCAAAGCCATAAGAGGGAACCAAGCATCAACTGAGAGTGTATCAGCTTATGTCAACAAATACCGTATTCAGGGAGCTCTTACTAATTTGTTTCCTTATTATTGAATCATCCTCATATGCCAGCAGACTGGGGACTAGACATTGCTAGAAATGACAATCGTGCTTTAGCCTGTCGTTATGAATGGGTGGCTACTCCATCTTAATTCTTCAACAGATGCGTAGAGACCATTCCCGCCTTTTATGAACCACCAGAATTCTCAAAGATATTCTCCCTCATATATGATCCAAGAGAAAATGGAGAAGAGGTTCTGCCATATAAACAGAAAATTTACATGGCCAAAGCGATCAAGCCAAATGTTTTCCGGGTAGGAGATTTGGTCCTCAAAACATCAAGACGTCGTCTCCCCTCAAACTGGAAAGGACTATACAAAATCTCACGCACTATGCCATAATTGACCTTTTTCGACGGACCAAAACCGTCAATGATAGAGATTATCGACAGACTCTGTCCATTGGACGACATGTCATATTTGAAGGTGTCAAAAATCTCTAATAATGGTGATTTACTGTCAATAATTATCAATAATAAACTACGATCTTTGCTTGTCAATAATTATTAACGAGCATTACTTGTCAATTAATTCAAAAATTAAATTGACAACTAATATATATTTTAATAATTATATAAATATTGTTTTCTTATTATTTAAATTGTAAATAAGAGTAACATAAATAACTCTAAACACTTTTTAACTTTAAAATAAATTGGCATATATTGTAAAATATTTCAATCCCATAGGAATGCTACATCCAAAAAACATCCAAAAAGACATCAATTTTTTTAATAAAAACAACTACAGTAAAGGTTTTCCCTTACTGTTTGTCTCTTCAGTCTTTAAGTGCTTGTTCATCTGCTTAGGCTCACCCTCGTTTTCTGGATTATCTTCCATCAAGTCAGAATTGTCACCCCCTTCTTCAGTGACTTCAATCCTATTTTCGGGCATATCTAACTCTTCACTTGGGTCCTCGTCATCTTCCTCCTTGGCCTTGCGTTGGAGATCTTATACGACACCTATTAGCTCTCTATTAACCTGATACAAAATCATGGTTAATACCCCTTGCTCAACAAAGCAAACACCAGTAGTGCATCATGGCCTTCATTTCTTTACAAAGCAGAGTACATAAACTATATAACTAACGTGTGTAAAATAATCTTGTAATATAAATGATTGAGACAAATCTGAGCTGTGACAATGTGAAAAATTTCATACCTGAGGTTTTGAGATACTCAGATAAGTCTGTCGGGAACAACAAACACTTCATTATTGACTTTTGTTCTCTAAGTGGCCTCCGGTGAAAAAACCTTTCTCAAACAAAAGTTTTACCAGCAAAAACATTATCTAAGCAAGGCTTGCAAAATTTTTGAGCACAAGGAGTTGTCAGGGGAAGAGTCATCACTTCCTGACAAAGTTGACATTTGACCTTGCTACAAGAACCGAGAAATAAGCGGAGCAACAAATTGTTAAATTAAGAATTGGACACCACCATGGTCGCAGTGAATTTATTCGTAATGGAGAGAAGGAGATTGGGAGAGATCAAACCTTTCAAATACTGATCTATAAGGGACTTGCTCACTCTATAAGGGTCCACTCAGTCGGGATCATAACTCCACAAATACGACTCCTCACGCTAAGAAAGAGGGTTCACATGTCTTGGAATATATTCTTCTGTGCTTTTTTCCATGTTTTCCTTTCTTTCTTAAAATCTTCAGTATCTCCAGGATTTCCTGTCTGCACGGGTTTTTTACTTGGAGGTGGAGGTTTTTTCCATTTCCAGCAGCTTTCTTCCCCCTGAAAGACAAGGAAACTCCCAGTTAACCTTTTTATAAACATGCATAAATACATACCTCAGTCTTTTCGTATCTGAATTATGTGGAGAGCAAGCTGAAAATTTTCTAGTTGGTATATCACGTTCCTTCTCCTGGTTTATTTGTGTTGGAGAAAATGAGTTTAAACTAAATATTTTTTGGTCTTGATGTGATGTGAATGAATCTCTTTAGTTTAGTCCCACATTGGGTATTCTAAAGAAGGATGTCTACTATATAACTATTCTCATGTGGATAGTTAGACAAACAAGAGGGTGGAATGGGTGGACAAACAATACATGGGCTAACTAATGTATTGGGCTTGCCAATGAGAAAAACATCAACCATGATCTATTATTTTTACCAAAAAATAGTTTTACAAATCCGAAACCCTATATAGTTTTACAAATCCGAAACCCTAAAGGATTCCTTTTATGTTTTGGGAAACTTGATTTACAAGAAATAAGAAACCCTAAAGGTTTTTTTTTTTCCCTATAATACGAAACGTTTTCAGAGTTAAAATTTATCCCAGAAGCGGATACTATCCTGTCTTCTTTTCACCATCTTCTCGCTTTGTTTTGCGCTTTGAGTGTTTATTTCCCTTCCTTCCCTGTTGCTAAGTTCATGAGTGGGTAGTCTGTATTGTGCTAATACAAGCTATATCGGGCAGTCTTATCCTGGACACATCTTCGCACGTTGGGGTTTAGCATTGCTCTTCTCGAGTATACCCGCGAACTAATGTGTTAAGGACAACTTGTTGAACCTGTGATTCTGCCCTCATAGTTGTCCTTGGTAGAGTTGTTTTTAATTCAGTTCTTTATATATTATTCTGATACATCTAACGTTGTTGTTCATTGTTGCAAGATTCCAACAATCTTAACACATTATATTTTATCTCGTAACAATGGGAAAGAATGATGTTGAAAAACCACAGAAGTTCAACGGAAAGGATTTCAAGAGATGGCAATCCAAGATGCTGTTTTTCCTGAGTTTTCATGAGTTAGACGTAGTACTGGTTCCTTTTGATGATTTGATAGAAACTACTGAAGATGATAAAGCGTTTTACAAGAGGCAGAATTACCTGGCTAAAAATCATATTATGAACTGTTTGGAAGATGCGATGTATATTTTTATAATGCTAAAGAAAATTTCAGTGATTATGATTTGTGGACTGCGTTAGAAGCAAAGTACCAGGCAGAGACTGCTGGTAGCAAGAAATTTCTGGTCGAGAAGTTTATGGATTTCAAGATGACGAATGATAAGTCTGTTGTTGATCAATTCCTTGAGCTTCAACAAATCATCAACGAGATTCTTGCTGAAGGTATGGTCATTGATGAGACCTTTCAAGTATCTGCGGTAATTAAGAAGTTACCATCTTCTTGGTCAGAGTACAAAAGAAAATTGAGGCATGAAACGGGTAAAATCAACATGGTTGAATTGGGAAAGAAGATTCAAGTTGAAGAAATGTTATGCACCAAAGACAAGAATGTTTCGTCTGCAAGAGATATGACAAATAAGGCTTATATGACTGAACACAAATCTAGAAAAGGTGATAACAACAAACGCAACCCTAAGCCTGGACCGTACAAGAAAGGTATTTTTCCGAAACCCAAATCTGGCATTGGTAAAATTAAAGGTGCATGTTATGTTTGCGGTATTCCTGTCCACATGGAAATTCACTATAGACAACGTAAGGACCTTAATAAGAAGAATAATGCCAACTTGGTTGCTGAGAATAAGAACGAGTTTTCTGCTATGGTGTCTGAAGTTAATTTGGTGACAAATGTGAGGGAATGGTGGGTAGACTCTGGAGCTACCAAGCATGTATGTGGAAGCCGAGACCTGTTCACCTCCTATCATAAGGTAGGGGAAAGCGAGAAACTCTATATGGGTAACTCATCTGCAGCAGAGGTTGCAGGAAAGGGAAAGGTCGGGCTGAAACTTACATCTGGCAACACTCTCACATTGAATGACGTTCTTCATGTTCCAGACATTTGCAAGAATCTTGTTTCTTGTTCTATTTTAGATGATAAGGGTTTTAAAGTTGTAATTGAGTCTGGAAAAATTGTAATAACTAAGGGCAAAGAGTTTGTGGGTAAGGGTTATAAGACTGAGGGTCTATATAAGCTTAATGTAAAATCTGATGAAATAAATATGAATAATTCTTCTGCTTACATGTGTGTGTCATTGAATGTTTGGTATGGTAGACTTGGTCATGTAAACTATAAATCAATGCATAAAAATTGGCTAGCGTAGGCTGCATACCTAAGTTCACTATTGAAAAGGATCATAAATGTGAGATTTGCGTAGAATCTAAGCATGCTAAGAAATCATTCAGTAAGAATGTCCAGAGAAATTCTAAACCCTTAGAATTAATCCATTCTGACCTAGTCGATATGAAGTCAGTTCAAACTAGAGGTGGTAAGAAGTGGCTTGTCATTTTTATAGATGATTGTACAAGGTACTGTCATGTTTATTTTCTTAAAGGGAAGGACGATGCCTTAGAAGCCTTTAAGATATATAAACTCGAAGTTGAAAACCAATTGAATGCTACTACTAAAACTATTAGGCCTGACCGTGGTGGTGAGTATGAAATTCATGTAGGAGATTTTTGCGAAGAACATGGCATAATACATGAGACAACAGCCCCTTATTCACCTCAATCCAATGGTGTAGCTGAACGTAAGAACCGTACCCTTAAGGATATGATGAATGCCATGTTGATTAGTTCAGGATTACCTGCAAACTTGTGGGGGGAGGCCATCCTCTCAGCTTGTTATATCCTGAATAGAGTACCCTTTAAAGGATCAGATAAAACTCCATATGAGTTATGGAAAGGTAGACAACCATCTTATGCTTACTTCAAAGTGTGGGGGTGTTTGGCAAAGGTGGCCATACCTCCTCCTAAGAGAAATAAGATATGACTTAAAACTGTTGATTGTGTCTTCATAGGGTATCCTGAGCATACTAGTGTTTATAGGTTTATGGGTGTGAGTTCTGAAATTTCCGACATTGGGTTGCATACTATTATGGAGTCTAGGGATGCAGAGTTCTTTGAGAATGTTTTTCCTTTGAAACTTGGTTCTCGAAAGAGATGTTTAGATGAACCTCTAGATATGCCTTCAACCAGTCAGTCATTACCTTTAGAGGTGGATGCAGCAAAATCTGAACCTAGAAGAGGTAAAAGGGTTAGAACTGAGAAAACCTATCCTGGTTGCATTATATACCTAGACGAGTATGAGCCACAGACTTATAGAGAAGCCATGACTTCTTCTGAAGCTCCATGGTGGAAAGAAGCCTCCATTAGTGAAATGGATTCCATCCAACAAAACGGTGCTTGGGAGATTGTAGATTTACCTCCGGGTGTAAGGCCATAGGTTGTAAATGGATCTTCAAGAGAAAACATAATATAGATGGAACTGTTGATAAATACAAGGCTAGGTTGGTAGCTAAAGGCTACAAACAGAAAGAAGGTATAGATTTCTTTGATACTTATTCACATGTGACTAGAATTATTTCCATTAGGATGTTAATTGCTATATCCTCTGTCCATAACCTAGAGATACATCAAATGGATGTAAAAACAACGTTTTTAAATAGTGAATTAGATGAGGAAATTTACATGGAACAACCCGAGGGTTTTGTAGTGAAAGGTTGTGAAAATAAAGTGTGTAAACTGATTAAATCTTTGTATGGTTTGAAACAAGCACCTAAACAGTGGCATAAAAAATTTGATCAAGTGATGATTTCTAGTGGTTTTAGGATTAATGAATCTGACAAGTGTGTTTACACTAAACTTGTTAAGGATGCCTGTGTAATTGTTTGCTTGTATGTTGATGATATGCTGATACTAGGTACAAACATGGATGTTATTAATTCCACTAAGAAGTTGTTGAATGAGAACTTTGACATGAAAGACTTAGGCCCTGCTGATGTAATCTTAGGGATGAAGATTAAAAGGAATTTTAATGGCTATAGTTTGAGTCAATCTCATTATGTTGAAACTATACTTAAGAAATATAATCAGTTTAACTGTAAACCTGCTTGTACTCCATATGATTCCTCTCGTAGTCTCAAGAAGAATAATGGTGAGGGAGTTAACCTACTTGAATACTCAAGAGTCATAGGAAGTCTGATGTATTTGATGAACTGTACGAGACCAGACATTGCCTATGCAGTGAGTAGGTTAAGCAGGTATACTTGTAATCCAGGGCAGATGTATTGGGATGCACTTATTAGAGTGCTGAGGTACTTAAAGTAAACAATGTCCTTCTGTTTGAGTTATGAAGGATACCCTGCCGTCCTTGAAGGATTTTGTGATGCAAACTGGATAGCAGACTCAGAGGAGTCTAAGTCTAAGAGTGGGTATGTATTCACTCTAGCAGGAGCGTCTGTTTCTTGGAAATCTTCCAAACAGACATGTATAGCTCGTTCCACTATGGAATCAGAGTTTATTGCGTTAGATAAAGCAGGAGAGGAAGCCGAATGGATAAGATGCTTTTTAGAAGACATTCCTCTTTGGCATAGGCCTGTGCCAGCTATATCTATACACTGTGACAGTATGTCTGCGATAGCTAGAATCTAAGAACAGTGTTTATAATGGGAAGTCTATACATATTCGTAGGAAACATAATTCTTTGATAACAACTTATCTCTACTAGCGTTATTACCGTTGACCATGTGAGGTCTAAGGAGAATATCGCAGATCCTTTGACGAAAGGATTGTCTAAAGAGATAGTGCTGCATCGAGGGGGATGGGACTTAAGCTCATAAAATAAAATTTCCATGAAGGATACTCAACCTTACTGACTGGAGATCCCAAGACGAAGGTTCAATGAGATAACTAATTTTTGGTGATTAAAGGTATGCACTATCAACAGAATTACATTCTCTGTCCCTCCTTATGGTGTATTGTTGTGATAGTGTGACTGCATGTGAAGGATGAATTTTAAGAAGTCTTAATGAGTTCTGTAGTTTCAAATTTAGATTGAAGTGGGGTGTAGCAGTAACACTCTTGATAGAACTCATATATCTGAATGAGGAAGTGGGCCGCTTCCTATGAGAATTTGAGCGAATTCTTTAGAGCATTCTGAGAAACGGGATACGTCCAGGGCCAAAATGGACACAACGGCACGAACTTAGCAACGCCAGGAGGATATCATACGTGGCTGTTATCGCAAATTGCATCAAACGCTAGCAGTTCAAGACATCACGTTCACTGTCTCTAGCAAGTAGTTTCGATAACTTCTCACTAAGTAAAGGTTCAAGACCTGATGGACACCTTTGCCTATATGGTATTTTCCGCATTCTGATTTTTTCATTTTTTACCGAGATTTCATTCATGTGGGGGATTGTTGGAGAAAATGAGTTTAAACTAAATGTTTTTTGGTCTTGGTGTGATGTGAATGAATCTCTTTAGTTTAGTCCCACATTGGGTATTCTAGAGAAGGATGTCCACTATATAACTATTCTCATGTGGATAGTTAGACAAACAAGAGGGTGGAATGGGGTGGGCAAACAATACATGGGCTAACTAATGTATTGGGCTTGCCAATAAGAAACACATCAACCATGATCTATTATTTTTACCAAAAAATAGTTTTAAAAATTCGAAACCCTATATAGTTTTACAAATCCGAAACCCTAAAGGATTCCTCTTATGTTTTGGGAAAACTTGATTTACAATAAATACGAAACCCTAAAGGTTTCTTTTTTTTTTCCTATAAATACAAAACATTTTCAGAGTTAAAATCTATCCCAGAAGCGGCTATTATCCTGTCTTCTTTTCACCATCTTCTCGCTTTGTTTTGCGCTTTGAGTGTTTATTTCCCTTCCTTCCATGTTGCTAAGTTCAAGAGTGGGTAGTCTGTATTGTGCTAATACAAGCTATATCGGGCAGTCTTATCCTGGACACATCTTCGCACGTTGGGGTTTAGCGTTGCTCTTCTCGAGTATACCCGCGAACTAATGTGTTAAGGACAACTTGTTGAACCTGTGATTCTTCCCTCATAGTTGTCCTTGGTAGAGTTGTTTTCAATTCAGTTCTTTATATATTATTCTGATACATCTAACGCTGCTGTTCATTGTTGCAAGATTCCAACAATTTGTACTGATGAAAATTCCACATGTACAAATATAAATATAGCAGTTTTCATCAATTTCAATTCTAGTCTTCGAATATATCAGAATTACAAAAAAAAAAAGAGAAAACCTGAAGCTTGTAAGCATAATCTTTTTGAGCAGCCACGTCTTGTACAACCGATATACGAGCATCTTCTGTTTCCCTTTGTTCATGCTCTACTCGCATCATGACCTACAATACTAGTGGTTCCAGTAAGTACACTAAATCAAGTCATAATACGTCCATAAACTGAAGACTTAGCTATACTAGCATGTACGTGCACATTTAAGGAAAGATATGATCAAGTCAAACTACACTTAAGGAAAAATTATGTTAAGATTGTAAGTAGAACAGAGACCTTATCTGTGTAAACCATATAAGGCAAGATATTCGTTCCCAGAGGATATCATCATAACAAGGTTCCAATGTGCACATACATGCTAGTATAGCTTTGTAATAACAATATAAGCGAAACTCTCATTCAACAGACATGTAATAATAAGCAAGTCAAAAACAGAAACCTGCCAGCAGGATTGGTTGTTAAAAAGCACTTGATAATTCCTACCTCTCTAAGCCGTTCCTTTCTTCAGGTACTATATTTTTTTTTCCTGTGGGTGGCAAACATAGACGAAAGTCAAAACAAAAAACCCATCTGCTATGAAATCAAACTTTCACATAGCATGAATAATATACCATCTCCTTACCCTTCTCTTGCTCAATGTTCCTCTTCTTTTGAATATCAAATGTAATCTGATCTGCTTTACTCAAAGGCCTTGGTTTATCGAAATCAAACTGACTGGTATTGTTGTTGTTGAATATTGCTTTACTCCAGGAGAACAACAAAGAAACTAGGGTTTGGCAAAAGAAAAATAAAAAATATTCTCAATATTATCGAAATATATATGTGCATATGATACATGAGAAAATTTTGGAAACCCTAGTTCCACTGGATAAAAGACTTACGGCTAATAACTCTAGATTATTTGAGTTGGTAGTTCACAAAACTAGGAATAACCATTTTCACAAAACACTAGGGTTTACAAGAGAAGAACGACAGTGGCCTTACAAAATAATAATAATACGGAAAGAAACGTTTATGTTCGATTCATCTAATAAAGCGTACTCGAGGAAGCGCCTTCAGCCAGCAACGTGTACTCGAGGAAGCATCCTTGATCAATAACGCGTGCTCAGTGAAGCGTCTCCATCCAATGATGCGTGCTTGGGGTAACTTCTCTAATAAGCAACGCAAACTCAAAAGGAGCTTCAGTCCTTACTTCACGGAGAAGAGAAGAAAGAATAAGAGGAGGTAGCAATGCTGTAAAAAAAAACTCACATATATATATATATATGTTATCCTTGGGAGTCCTTATTGGATTAGGAAACTTAAAACTCGGAGCCGGCCATATCCCATTCTACTCATGAGCTAGCATTCCTCAGAAGAATATGGGCATCTACTAATCCTAACCAAGATTCATGCTAAGGGGCACTTATCCCAGTACCCGGAAGCAGAAGCTAAGTATATATCTTCTTCTATTCTTAAAATTTTAATTATGTATATACAATTATTATAAACATAATATTGATGTGTGTCGTACCACGTCAAAATTATATTCACTTTCTCATTTATAAAAAATTTATTATGAAGCTAGAGTAAGTAAGTATTCGTTCCACTGGAGGCTATTATTGTTATCCAATTCCAATTTCTTAAGTAACAAATGGGGATTTTTCAGAATTTATTAAAGTAATAAAAACTAAAACAAAAACATATTAATAGTTAAAAGTAATCAAGAGATGAGAACATATTGGTTAAGGGATTGTATCACTCACAAACACGTATTTGTATCAATAACTAGAATTGACATTTAATCTTTCATTGTCAAAGTTCCTAAAATACTTTGATCGCAAGAATATCCTGTTTATTTCCGAAAATCATCACAAACACATTAAAAAGATGCGAGTATGAGTTCTACCTGGAAAACAACCCAACGTGTAAAAAACACTAATCAAGTTTAATTCCCCATGAGCATTATGTTTTGTGAAATAAGGTTAATCAATGTAATTGAACGTGGAAAACACACTAATTCAATTTAACAAAGGTTATTTGAAATACAAGAAACAACCACACTTAGGCTACTTGAAATCAAAATTCGTCAACTTTTTCATATTAAAAACTCTAATTTAGCGTTAAATATGAAAACAAGTTAAATTAAATTCGGACTCAACCAACAAAGTGTTAAAATCATGCAAAAGTTATAAACAATGAATCACAAACTACAAATATTGAGAGAAAACTAATATATTAATCAAATAATGTGTTTGAGAAATCAACTTTAATCCTTAACCAATAATAAGAAATTTAGCTACTCATAGCTATGGAGTTCATACACATATTAAAGTTAAGAAGAAGATAAAAATATTGCAAACCCTAGATGCATGAAAGAGAATGACAGCTCCTTGTTCCCAAAATCAGTTACAAGAAAATGTATAGAAATTATAGAAGACTCTCCCTTTTAGATCTTTTCTTGTTTCCAAAATTAGATCAAAATTTTTATTTCCAAGTCAAAATCTAAATCCAATAAGTCCACCAACTATCCCATTAAACCCATGAGTAAGAAATAAATTTTATAAAATTTCTGTCAAAATTGGTCGTCAGTGCTCCTTGCCGGCCACCTGAGTCAAACTGACGGTCCACAGTTAACCGTAACAATCAACTGACGGTTAAGGGGGTAAGAAGGAGTCAGCTACCGAGTCAGATGGTGTGACTCGGCTGACTAGGTTTTCGCCTTTTCGAGACGGATCAAGCGGCCGATGCTTATTGAGTGAATCCTACCAACGTGATGGGGTCTTCCTCTCCCTATACAATCTCTTCTGACTAGGCTTCCTTTTAGTTGAACACTACGACGAAATATAGACTCGAATGAGAGCAGAATTAGTGTGCAAATAAGGTGAGAATAAAGTCCGGTCATCTAGATCAGCGAGTTAACTCGCTAGGAAACGATTTTGGCAGAGTTCTGTCTGTTTTCTGGATGATTTCCAGCCACCAGGCCATTGTTAGGTCATTCCCTGCAATCCTAATCATACATCTAACATTCAATCACTAAATCATATCAATTTTAACCCAGCTCTGCAATTTGTCCTTCACCCATTGTTCACAGATTCGACTCCAGTTACTTCCTTCAAACAATCAAACCCATTACAAGTCTGCAATCTCAAATTGAACCAAAACCCATCTCAAGTATTTTCCTCAATTTGTTGTCAACACAGATTCTCAATTCAACTCGCAGCCATTCTAGCTTCACAACTATTTCATCATCAACTACAGTACACCACCACCTAATTCAGCTGCAATCTTCTAAACTTAGCACTTCTAAGCCAGCCCATAATAAGCTAGACACTGATTCAGTTAAACTGCAGCTGCATCCATTTTCTTCAACTGCCACAGTAGCAGCGAACTCAAGAACAAGCTCAAACCAACTAGAACCCATCTCAGTTCAAGAATAAGCAATTCAAAATCAGAAAATCCAGGAAGCAAGTCCATCTTCTCAAACTGATTTCAGATCTAATATCTCCACTGCTTCCATTTCATTACTCGAGCTCCATTTTCTGCCATCTTCACTGTCTTCTCCAATTCGAACCCTAACTCACAATTCCACATTCAACAACATCAACTCTTCACTCTCCATTACTACTACTTCATTTCACAACCACAGTTCAAGTCTATTTCATCGTCTCAATTTCTAATTCTCATCTCGAATCAGACCCATCAAACCCTTCTTCTCTCTCGACTGGATCTCTAGCTCAGATTCAATTTCTCTGTCACTTCTTCTATCTCCACAGATCCACCAGACTCTCGCCTACTTCTTCTCTAATTCTTCCCTGAGCTTCTCCATTCACCAATGACCACCACCATCTCATTTCTCTCTGCCGGCGTGAGTTTGATGGAGAATAATAGAGAACCAGAGAAAGGCCTAAACTATTAAGAGGATTGACCTAGGTTTTTAGGTTATATATACCCTATGAAAGGTCTTAGGCACCCGGTAAATCGATAGGGTAGCTCAATGATTTACTTTGCTTTTTCTTAGTAACCCTATAAACTTGGCAGCCCTTAACATTTGTTTGTGAAAAGATAATTTTGCCCTTTTTGACGTGATTTCTTTTTTTTTTCTCCACATTACTCCAAAATAACTATGAAACTAAAAAATAAATAAAATAAAATACATAATTCACAAAAAAAATAACAAAGAAAGTATAAACAATATATGCTAATTAAGGTGTTTTAGACACCTATCATATATTGTCACCATCTAGTGCTTATTGTGTAATATTACTGTGCCTCACTAAACATAGGACTTAATATAGATGATGAATTTTTGATAAGAGCTAGAATTGTAAAATTTTCCCTCTGCCTAGCAACATGAACGCAGAAGTATATGCGCATATTCCTATCTTTATACCAAAACACGAAATACTGTATTTTTATATATATTCCTCAAGCGAATTAAGAATACAGTTTTTCTAAACAACTACAAGCATTCTAAACTAATCTTGTAACCTCTCTGATATTCACAATATTTATGCCATATAGAATCAGTCTCAAGTCACATAAATTCCACAGCTGAATTCCTTGAACTCGACTTGAATGCGCATCGATGTTCCAATAACATCTATCAAATCTAGGAGTAGCTAATGCTTAATCCCCAAAACATATTTTAGCTTAATGCCTTGTTCGCAAAGAACACATTACAAATTGTGGTCCTGAGCTTAAAATGTGCCACTTTAGCACTTTGCTCAACGACAAGCCACGAATTATGCACCATTCCTTTTGGACGCGCCACAAACCAAGAGCAATGGCGCCAAAAATTCATTGTGCCTCTTAGCCAGGCTAGCCCTAGCCTTCTCCTGTGCTAGCACCAGGCTAGCATCATCCCTGCTAGAGCAGCGTCCCAGGGCACGTTAGCGCATTTGCAATAGAAGCGCTAGCTTCTTTGACTATGGAGCACTTTGAGCGCTAGCTTCCTTGACTAACAAATTCTTACAGTCGTATTCATTGAAAACATAAGGTGCGAAGTTGGTTTACACGGCTTTAGTATACAAACGACTTGATCATTATTATGATATAAGTATCAAAAGGAAATGAAATAATTAGTTGTTTTTACAATTTATCTTATTAAGTTACGTAATATAGTTTCTTATACTTTCGTGATTTTGACATAACACTAATTTTTTCATAAATTAGTGTTCAACTTTCAAGAAACTAGATATATATGTATCTACTAGTGAATCTGAACTTTGAATTCATGTTAAAAAAGTTTTTTCTTGGACATAGCTTTAAGTTTATTTAAACTTGAACTAAGTTTCCAATTCCAATAGGATTCAGGACTCATCCCAACCAGGACCGATCCTAATTTGTATATTTCAAAATCTTGGTTTTTCACTCTTAAGTTTTTTGGATTTTGAAATAGGTATAAGTTGAATGGAACGTTCTATGTCGAAAAATATTGAACACGTATTTAATTCAAATATATTATTGTTCATATTTATTCCTTTGATAGATATGGCTAGATTCTATTAATATCTTTGAGATATATTTTCGATACCAGTTTTGAAATCGGTATTTATATATGTGCTTTCCTTTCCTAGAAGATTGCACATAACTAGTTGGATAATTTAGTAAAGTACATGGACTTGTGACTAGCTAATATTGGTTCCCATACTAGTACAATATCTCAAGATTAATGTTCGGAAAATATTATTGATTATATATTTTGGAAACAATATTTTATATTTATTATTGTGATACCCGCCGATTCTATTTTAGGTGTGGACAACATTAATACAAGAAAAGTATGTTTATAAAAGATTCTTATCACTTTAGTAATTAGGTAGCCCATACCAATTAATATTATAGTACCTAGTTGACCACATATTTTAGTATTAATAGATATGGTTAATGTGATTTATATATATTCTTCGTATTAGAATATATTGAGATTTAAGATATATTGCTTAAGGGCGGCGATGTAAGATTTAAGACAATTATTGAAAAGAAACCCAGTGATGTAGGCGGTAAGGTTTAATTTATTATTCTTAGTCTTTCATCTAGTTATAATCATGACTTGTACTTATGATGGTATTTTTCCTTTTTGTGTGATATTGTTTTATATTTAGGGCTTGATAGTTTAAGGAATTTCTACCTAGAGTGATCAATTGTTGGTCCCGTTATCGGAAATCTAAGAAAAATTTACTAAGGATTTCTTGTTTTGGTTAGATATAAAGGGTTGATCAGGTGGGTGTTAAATCATGATGTTTTAGTTTATTTGATGTAAACTGACGATGCATGAGTTATTGGCGTTTTATGGTTATCATGTTGTGTGTGTCATATAATATAGTATTACATTACTAGGTATCTAATGGTGAGTTTATTACTTGGTGTTTATATGTTTGGTTGTGAGATGGATCAGTTGATGTGTGGCGACTAATTTTTATCATATTAGGACTATGTTATGGTTAGTTGTGCGTGGATGTTTGATATGTGATATAAAATATTGGACATGCATACAACATGTACACATATTTTTACTTTGACCAATTTAATTAAGTTACTGCAGTTTTTCTTATAATTTGAGTTAGTTAAGTTTCTCATATATCCGATGCTTGAGCTACTTAGGTCCAACACTTAGCTTAATAATGTATATACTAAAATTGGAAATAAATTCAGTATAATTAACAAATAATATTGCTTGAACGTATTACCTGTTAGTGTCTTAAATTCTTGATGATAATTTAGACGTGTGAACTAGCATATATCCACCTTACGCATCAATACCCAAGAGAACGTAATGTTACATGGTAGGTTTTGGACTATGCAGAGCTAGCTAAATTTTGTTGATGCTTTAAATGTGATCTATTTTCTGCTTATTTTATGCATACATCCTCTGTTAATAATTTAGTATGTGGATAAGGTTGGGAATAAGTGGTAGTAGCTGTGTTCCTACTTTGAGAATGTGTTGAGTACAAGAATGTTTTTCTTCTTTCATTATATCTACACATATTGAGTTAACGACGTGTAAATATTGAATTTATTCTTAACAAAAAAAATAAATTTTCGTAATTTGATTGATTCCAATTTCGGTGGATATTCAAAAATATCTAACTGAGGATGGACATCTACATTTTTCTTATTTTTGTTAAGTAGTTGTGAAGCAGTGTGGGATACTTGAATTTGGGTAGATTTATTATATAATTTGTTGGTTCGACATAAGTTATTCGTGGATCCTATTGGTATCTGTCTTAAACACCGTATTTTTAATGAAATAATCATTTTATAATAAACAATAAATTTCTTTTCCACATATACAACTGTATTAGGATGTGTTTTCATGTTTTTTTGGTTATGTACCTTTTGTTAAAAATTAACGACATATTTTATACGTAATCATTGACCAGGTTACGTGGAAAGTAGGGCTGTTATAATTAAAAATGATTTATATATGTTAATATGATCATATAATATCAGGATCCTTCCTAAAGTCAGAAATAATATTTATTGACTGTATTTTGATTTTCGATTTCGGTAGATCTCGTTTCCAAACAAGCTTTTGTCATTAAACTATAAATAGTGGATCTTGTATTCTTATAAACACATCTCGGAACACACCTTAATTGTATGTAGTTACTTTAATAAGTCTGGTTTGTTTCGGACAAAAGTACGATTAACTAGTTTAAAACCTTATTTGGGATCAAGAAGCTCTAGTAGTACCGTTGGAAGGATATAAGAATCGCAATCTAGTTTTCGTTGTTTATTACTTGTAGTAGAACTAAAAACATAATTATCTTCTTGATAGGTTCTTTTTTATTCAATGATCCTTCTTTTCTGATATAAGGTCATTCGATACTTTAATGATTTGACTATGATATATTTGAGTGATATCGTATCTATTGATAAAACTATTGTATATTATAATAGATGCGCAACTAAAAGGCAAGAAAAAGAAACCTTACCTCTGAACGGAGCTTCCTACGAGATTTCTGGGGAGTCAAAGTGGAAGGAGTTGGATCAACCAGAGACGGAGCATCCAAAGTAGCAAAAACAAATTCAACAGGGACATAAAGCATGCACCCCAACCTGTAGACCTGATCGTACGTTTGAAAATCATGAAAAAAGGAACCAAAACATAATTACGCACCCACAACCGACCATAACAGATATTCGACAATCTGAGTATGCTCGCCGAGAACACTTTCAAGATGCTCACCACTAGAGGATAACCACACAACCAAGAACCACGGACGATAAAGACCTACTTCTGCTTATTTATTCCCACCAGCATCCTTACTAATATGATTGAAGAGGCTCAAAGAAAACAGATGAACATACATCAAACTCAAAAAGAGGGAAGTACCAATGTGAGTGAAAGATTAAAAGCAAGTAGTGCCTCATATATATAGGGTATACAAAAGATAGACTAAAAGTAACTTACACTTAGTTGACACTTAAACATAAAGGTAATACTGACACTCTAATGACACTCTAATACTCCCCCTCAAACATATGCTATACTAGTTGATTGCATCAATTTGACCCTTAGAGAAGTCGAAATCACTCTTCAGGTTCTTGCGGTTGAGATTTATTTAAGGAAGTCGAAATTCCCTTTCAGAAGTTGTTTGAGACAGTCGGAATGCCTCTTCAGAAGTTATTTTGAGGAAATTTATATCCTTCAATTTGTTTAAGGTAATTTATATCCTTCGATTTGTTATATCTGAACAACAGACCCCATAATCCATTTTCTGTTCAACCATAATCAAACTTATTTTCTTTCAGAAAGAAGGACCCCATAATCCATTCCCCTTCAGAATTTATTTGAAGTCATTTGAGGAACTTCATTGAAGTCATTTGAGGGACTTCACTTTGTTTAAGGAAATTTAGATCCTTCAATTTGTTTTAAGGAAATTTATATCCTTCAACCCAGTCACATTTCAAGGGTGACTATTAGGGACTCTTTAGGGTTTTTTTTTCTTCTTTATTCATTGACCCTCACTTTCATCAGCGAACTTCAGCATCTGAATCTCGTCTATACTGCCATGAGAGCTAATAGCAACAAATCCCCCTTTTGGCCGGTGATGCTGCACAAGATACTCAAAATTGATCCAAACCTTCCAGATTCGAAAACCCATTCTTCTACTGACAGACAAACCTTATTTCTCATTTCTCTTCTTCCATTTCCGGCCACAGATTACCCACAAATCATAAACCCATCTCTGCAATCTTGAGCCACCACAGGTTCATTTCAATCTCCATCTTCTCTGATTGTGACAAGGCTAGCAGGCGTGAAGGGGGGGTTGTGTGATCGACTCACCGATTTCAAGACGACATGATGAATCTTTTTCTTTTTAAATCTTTCTACCATAAACCAGTTCCATCTTCTTCACAGATCTCTCTTGAGCTCGACTGCAACCACATCATTTCACCATAATATTTTATTCTCTATTTCACATCATTTCGATCTTAACAGAAAAATATAAAGATAGAAAAACTCTTTTAGGGTTTCACAGATCAAGCAGCGGAGATTCCGAAGAACAAAAGAAAGGGAGGTAAGAAGATGGTGGATCTGAGAAGAATCGGTGAGAAACCAAGTTTAGTTTCAGATTGAAGAAAATGAAGCTTGAAGAAATGGGTTGTTGTTGGTGGATTTGAAGCTTGAATCGAGATCTCAGAAGATGGATAAGTTGGTATTGTTCGATACAAGATGGTTGGGAAGAGAATGACGAATTTCACTGCTGAGATTGCTTTGGTGCTGCTAGAGTTTGGTTTTTGGACGAGACAGAAAGATAAACCTAGTGGATTGTATTTGTAATAATTTGGATTGGGTTTCATTCAGATTCAGGGTTCGAGGTTAGGATGGTTTCAGATCTGAATTCATTGTTGCATCAATAGAGAAGAAAGAAGAAACCAAGAATAGGATTTGTCACTGATGGTAGAGATTTGGAGAATTGGTTGGATTGAGTTCTCGTGTTATTGCAATTTGTGTTAGTGCTGAATAGAGAAATCATATGGGAAGCTTCGCTGAATGAACGATTAGTTGAATGATTTCTTCTTGCCAAGAACAGAGAAGACGAGATGAATTTCGCTGTTGAAAGAAGAATGATGGGTAGTGGTAGTAAAAATTAGGGTTACCTCCAAGATCCGACGCCGTGAGGCTTGGAGGCTCTGATACCATGAAAGATTTATGATCTACATTATTGTTGAGTTAAACCCTAGAAGCTAGTAGTGTCTCATGTATATATGGTATACAAAAGATAGACTAAAAGTAACTTACACCTAGTTGACACTTAAACATAAAGGTAATACTGACACTCTAATCACACTCTAATAATGAGAAGGAACTGTCTGGGAGGCTACAATCATCTTGTTAAATATCTCAACGGAGTAGTCAAGCTTCCCTATGTCATTGCTCCAAATATTAACAAAGAACGCTCCAAAATTTGAGACGGTACTGGAAGTATGCTCGCTTAATAGAACGATGGCGGATAATATAAAGAACAAACAGATCCACAAGATCATACAAAGGAAGATGCATAACCAGAATCAACATGAGAATACACCACCGAGCTCAATTGGGAAGAAAAGGGAAAGTCGATTACACGAGGATCAAGAATGTTGGAGCAGAGATACTCCAAGGAGAAGAAAGACTCTGCAGCCCTAGTCCGGCTTCGGATGTCATCTATAGACTCCGTATGAGAAAAGTTATTACCAGGTGCGAGATAGTTACATTGAGTACTAGGAAGTTCAGCAATACATGAGCCTTCATCATCCTCAACCGGAGCAACCGCGAGAGCATCATCACTAGTAACCGGTGGAACATCGAGCACAACAACCAGTGCCAAAATGTTATTCAATTCAGAAGCAGGATGATCATTTGTAGACTCTACAAAGTCATTGATATTAGAATGAGTTATACCAGAAGACTCGGAGAAAGACAAAGAAGGCGCACCATCATTAGTAAGAGAAGGAACGATAACAGACATCTGATTTACCACGGCAACAGAAACCGAACCATCAACTTCAGAAGACTCGAAAGCCTTTACAACAACAAACATGAACAAAAGATAAGTTAGGGTTTTTCTTTCTGTCAGTTTCAAAAAAAAAATAGTAGAGTGATAAAGGAAAACATAAAATACTAGTCAGTAAGCAGCCTCTAAACGATTGGGTCATCACACGAAGACTCTCAGAAGGAACATTACTCTATGCATCAACATCATCGAACAAATGATTATCCAAGATAGGAATATCAAAAGGAAAAGAAGAAAAAACATCATAAACAAAAGAAAAAAAGTATATAATGAAGGAAAGATAGAGAAAGAAATTTATACCAGCAACGGAAGTAAAGACGCGGTCATCCGAGTCCAAAGCGAAGCAATGTTTCCCGATGAAGAAGAGCAAACGATTGAATAAACCAAGTACTATGAAATGCCCGCCCGTAGTTTAAAGGGGAAAATGCTAGTTTCTTCTAATCTTTTTCCGAATATTTTCCCGAATAGGGGATCCAATGGTCCTCATCCAAACTCTCTATCATTGGGATGGTAAAAGATGAAGGTGGGCCATCCTTTTTATCTCAGTCGGAAAAAAATTCGGGAAAGAATCTTCGGGAAAACTAACATTTCCGGTTTAAAGGTTCCCACTCCTAATTCCCTTTAAGGGAAATGAAAAAAATGCAGAATATTGATATGTCCTTTTAATCCCGAAAAGCTAGTATTATATAAGGCATCAAATAAAAGTCCAATCTAAGAATATTCTAGGATATATGTAACTTAGCTAGTATACCTCTTGAGGAGCATATGATCATTGAGGAAGTTCCCCCTCAAGTCTGCAAATATATAATCTTAGTCCCAAAACTAAGGACCTCAACTTAAAAATTCTATCAATGAAGTAAAAATTCTTTGTAGTATTTTTTTACTTATGTTCATAGCTTAGTAGTGAGTTTATATGTACTTGCATGTAGTGGTTAGCTTTTAAGAAACTATAGTTTTCTTTTCTAAGATAATCTTCTTTTGTCTTTAAGGCTTGCTCATAATTATCCACTCTTGTATGACTACCAAGAAGAAATATGTCGGCTTATGAGAAACTACTTCATCTGAAATCATTATGGCTTCATTTAATTAATTGTTCGCATAACCCCTTTACTGATACATTTCCACAGGTATGTATTCTCCATATTTTTTATTTCATGATCCATCACAAATAAAATACCCCAATTAATCTTAGTGTTCTAAGTAAAATCCTTAAAACCAAGATTTTAGGTATTTTTCGCTCGACTCGGAAGGACTTCAGAGGAGAAGACTTGATCATTAAACAGAATTGGCCTTAGAAATTGGAAGCTTCACTCTAGCACAAGGTATGTAATTCTCTTAGACTATTTTCTTTCCCTATTTCACTAGTATAGATTCCCAAGCGTCAAACTTGATTTGTTGTTTCATTGATTGATTACAGCTCATTAATCCTTATCTTATTATCCATCCTACACACCCATGTGCATGCATGTATAAATTGATTCCATTAATTACTTATATTTTCTCGTAGGAATGACCGCTTGGTTTTCAGATATTGACGCAATTAAGACGACTCAATCCTTGTGGTAACTTACCGTGGATTCCAAATGTTGATCCGTTTTCCAATGAGGAGGTTTATGTTATTTTTTGAGACTGATAATTGACACACAGAGAAGAAGATGATCGAAATCAAGGTGTGTCTTATTGATTGACACTCACTACTTTTTATATGCATTACAACGCAACTGAAAGGAAATAAACTAGGAAACAAAGTGTGGTATTCTCTAGCTGATCATGCGCAACAACCCATGATCCTATTCTACTGTTAGACTAGCATTATTTGCGCACAAGACTAAACAAAAAATGAACGGTTCTATAAGAAAGTTAAACACGTGATGAAGAGCACGTATATGTATATGCCAACAGTCCCTCCCTTAAACTGAAAGATATCCCTTTTCAGTTTACTTCTGATGTATCCACCATTCCAAGTAGCCTTCGCAACTTCTCAAATTGCTCTAGCTTGAGTGGCTTGGTCATTATATCAGCAACTTGCTCTTGAGAGCTGCAGAAACGCATCTCAATCACTCCATCTTTCACCAAGTCACGCAGAAAATGGAATCTGACATCTATGTGTTTACTCTTGCCATGGAATACTGGATTCTTGGCAAGTTGTATGGCTGAGCTACTATCACACTGTACTGCAATACTCCCATGGTTCTCTTCTTCAAGCTGCTTCAGAACCCTCTTGATCCATATGCATTGACATGCGCAAAATGCAGCAACAATGTATTCAGCTTCAGTAGTTGACAAGGCCACCACAGGTTGCTTCTTTGAAGACCAAGCCACAGCTCCTTCTCCTATTAGAAATACATATCCTGATGTGCTTCTTCTATCATTCATATCTCCTGCATATCCACTGTCAGTAAAGGCAACAAGTTGAAGTGTTTTGTTGCCTCTTTTGTAGTGAATTCCAAGCTCCATCGTCCCCTTCACATACTTTAGGATCCTTTTGGCTGCCAACCAATGTGCCATGGTTGGCTTGGACATGAATCTACTGATGAGACTCACAACAAACATAAGATCTGGGCGTGTTGCAGTTAAATACATTAAACTTCCAACAACTTGATGAAATAAAGTTGTATCAACTCTTGTACCTTCCTCATCCTTTGCTAGATGTGTGCTAGGAACCATTGGATTCTTGACTGCATTACTATTAGTCATTTCAAACCTTGCTAGAATCTCTTGCGCATACTTCTTCTGACAGATGAAGATACCTCTAGAATTTTGAAGTACTTCAATTCCAAGGAAGTATCTCATCCTTCCAAGATCAGTCATATCAAAATGCTGCATCATTGCTCTCTTGAATTCCTTGCACAAGTTAGCATCATTCCCTGTAAAGATTAAGTCATCAACATAAAGACTTACTATGAGAATTTTACCTCCTTCTGATCTTGTGAACAATGTGTGTTCACTGGAATATTTTTCAAGACCTTCTCTTTGGAAATATGCTTCAATATTGCTGTACCAAGCTCTTGGAGATTGCTTGAGACCATATAAAGCTTTCTTCAACTTGTAGGCCTTTTCTTCTTCTCCCTTCCTGATGAAGCCCTCAGGTTGATACACAAAGACCTCCTCCTTAAGCTCACCATGAAGGAATGCACTCTTGACATCAAGCTGAAGAACATCCCATCCATAGTGTGCAGCCACTGCAAGAATGATTCTGATGGTGTCAAGCCTTGCTACTGGCGCAAACACCTCACTGTAGTCCACTCCATAACGCTGAGCATATCCTTTTGCCACAAGCCTTGCCTTGTATTTTTCTACCTCCCCATTCTCATTAAGCTTGGTTTTGTAGACCCACTTCACCCCAATGGGTTTGACACCTTTTGGTAACTCCATCAGCTACCAAGTTTCATTCTTCTCTATTGCTTCTATCTCTGCAGCCATTGCATCTCTCCATTTCTTGCTTTTAGCTGCTTCTTCATATTTGACTGGATCATCCAATGTTGCCTTTATCATTGCGCACATATCTTCTTCATCAGCAAATACCACCTCATTTTCTTCATAATCAACCATCCAAGATGGTCTTCTTCTCACTCTTCCACTTCTCCCTGCAGTTTCTTCATGATTTGTTGTTTGTAGGGGCATATCCCTCCCTACAACTGCAGCAGCTTCTCTTGTGGTTTGTAGAGGCACATCCCTCCCTACATCTGCAGCTTCCTCATCTCTAGTGGTCATCTCTTCCACTTCATTGCTGCCTCTTGGACCATTCTCAATGGTCTCTTCAACACTTTCTGTGTCATCGTCCATCTTCAACTCTTCCTTGGTTGGTTCCCAATCCCAACTTTCTTTTTCTTCAAATGTCACATCTCTATTGATCACAATTTTCTTAGAGATTGGATCATACAATCTATATACTTTGGACTCATCACTAACTCCCAAGAATATGCATTTCTTGCTCTTGGAGTCTAGTTTAATTCTCTTCTGATCTGGTATGTGCACATGAGCTACACAACCAAATACTCTAAAGTAGCTCACCTTAGGCTTCATGCCACTCCATGCTTCTTCTGGTGTTCTCTCTTTGACAGCTGAAGTTGGACTTCTGTTTTGAATATGTGTGCACCATCTCACAACTTCTGGCCAAAAAACCTTGGGTACCTTCTTCTCAGATAGCATTGCTCTTACTGAATTCATGATGGTTCTGTTCTTCCTTTCAGCAACTCCATTTTGTTGTGGTGTGTAAGCAGCTGTTAATTGTCTCCTTATGCCATGAGTTTTGCAAAATTCTGCAAACTCATTTGAAGTATATTCTCCTCCTCTATCTGTTCTCAGACACACAATGTATGCATCTACCTCCTTCTCAACAAGAGCTTTGAAATGTTTGAATGTAACAAAAGCCTCTGATTTTTCATGTAAGAAATATACCCATGTTTTACGTGAGTAATCATCAATAAAGCTCATAATGTATCTTTTGTTGCTATTGGAAGCTGGCTTGATTGGTCCACACAAGTCAGAGTGCACAAGCTGGAGTGGCTTTGATGCTCTCCAAGATGCATGCCTTGGTACGAAGGCTTTGTGCTGTTTTCCCACCAAGAAATTCTCACATATCTTGTCTGGAATTGTGATTGAGGGTACACCATCCACCATCTTCTTATTTGCAAGCATTTGAAGTCCTGCATAATTCAAATGACCAAACCTACGATGCCATAAGTATGATTCTTTGTCAGATGCATCTTGCGTTTGATGACACATTGAATCATTCTTAGGGCAAGGTGAGGCCAAGATGCAGAACATTCTATTTCCACTCATATAAGTTTGAATAATTAGCCCCTTAGATGGATGAAACACTTGACACTTGCATTGCTTGATTTGGACCTCCAAGCCTTTCTCTTGAAGCTGTCCAATACTCAACAAGTTGTTCTTTAGCTCAGGTATATAAAAAAAATTGGTTATTACCTGCACAGCACCATTGACTTGAAGACGCACGCTTCCTTTTCCCACCACAGCCATCTTGGTGTCATTGCCTAGCTTCACGGTATGCTTGAATTCCTCCTCCAGACTTGAGAACCAATCTCTGTTGCCTGTCATGTGGTTTGAGCATCCTGAGTCAAGAAACCAACTCTCCTCTCTTTTGGCTTGAGGAGAGTCAACATAAGACATTAACACTAGCTCCTCTTCTTCCTCCATGTACTCAGCATAATGTGCATTTCTCTCCCATTCTGGACAATCAACTTGATAATGTCCTGCCTTATGACACTTGAAGCATTCTACTGATCCTCTTCCTCCATATGAACGTCCTCTTCCTCTATACCTTCCTCCTCTGTATGGACTCCTTCCTCTTCCTCTTCCTGGTCTATCATCATAGACAACCTTTAGAGCTTGTTCTTCCTCTTGAGAGCCCTGCATTCTTTGTTCTTGAACAAGCAAGCTTCCATGAAGTTCATCAATGGACACTGTGTCTAGATTATTTGATTCTTCAATTGCACATACTACATAATTGAATTTAGGAGTTAGAGATCGTAAAACCTTACTCACAACTGTGCTAGATAGCACAGTTTCACCATTGGTCTTCATCTTGTCTATCACTGTCAGAGTGCGTGCCATGAAGACATCAATTTTCTCTCCCTCTTTCATTTGCAGCATCTCAAATTCTTTTCGTAAAGCTTGCAATTGTGCTCTCTTGACCTTGGAAAATCCCTGATATTTTTGCTTCATGGAGTCCCATATTGATTTAGATGTGCTTTTATCAAGAATAGTCTCTAGGATTTCTCTGTCAATTGCTTGAAAGAGATAATTTTTGACCTTCAAATCCTTAAGTTTGGCTTCATCAACATTCTTTCTCTGCAGCTCATTTGTTGCTATTGGGATCCCCTCACTCACCAAGCTCCACAACTCCTTGCTACGCAGGAAGTTCTCCATCAACATTGACCAATGATTGTAATGGCCATCAAATTTTGGTGTCACAAATTTTTCTGAAGAAGAAGACATATTTTGAACTCACAGATTTGAATAGCTCAGATTGGCTCTGATACCAATTGTTATTTTTTGAGACTGATAATTGACACACAGAGAAGAAGATGATCGAAATCAAGGTGTGTCTTATTGATTGACACTCACTACTTTTTATATGCATTACAACGCAACTGAAAGGAAATAAACTAGGAAACAAAGTGTGCTATTCTCTAGTTGATCATGCGCAACAACCCATGATCCTATTCTACTGCTAGACTAGCATTATTTGCGCACAAGACTAAACAGAAAATGAACGGTTCTATAAGCCAGTTAAACACGTGATGAAGAGCACGTATATGTATATGCCAACCGTTTAAACGATGTTCAACATTCCAAATGTTGATCCTTGTGGCAAGACATATATGTTCCTGATGCTATGTCTAAAAAGATATATATGACAAGTTCTTCACAGAAACTAAGGTTTATTTAATAAGAATTACATTCTCCGAGAAGAGTGCTTGTGTGATTCATATGGTGGATTTACGCTTTTGCTTTGATGAAAATAGAGAAAGCAAAAACTCAGGTTCCAGTGATGAGGTTCTTGGAGTGGAAACTGAAAGTTACGATTTGATATTTTCTCAGGTGGTCCTCCTAGTCCTTTTATCATGTTGAGTGTTGCTCGGGTCCCTTTAAAGAGAGAAGCCGCGAGAGGAAATGACTTCCCAACACCTTATTTGTTTACAATAGCTCGCCTAACAAATATAATACGTCTATTTCCCGTGGCCGTTTTATCACTAGGTACATTTACTTCGTTAAACACGTTTTTCATAACCTCCAGATTTGATTACTCAAAACTTGATGAGTGAATTCTCTATCGTTCTGTATGCTTCAGGTCACTGGGAGACTAGTCGTGATAATAAAGAAAAGGTTACCCAATTGATCTTGTCATCTGAACCTTTGCCCGACTTTAATACATTTTCTTACTGCGGAAAGTTGGGCAGTGGCTCGACTAACCCCTATCCGAGGAGCGAAAATGCTAAGGTATGTTAGCCGCCTTCAATCCCGCAATTGATACCGGCATTGGTCGACCTATCCCTACCTCTCGATATCCCGTCTAACCAATAAACGAGCCTGATTACGACATGTTGCTTAACACCATGACCGAACACCACAATCAGGTAAATGATACTTCCAAATCACTATCTGCCTTTTTGGTTAAACGGTATGCGGCGCACTCTTTGGATATTGTAAAGACTCGATTGTATTTGCTTATATGTTAAAAGCGAAGATTTAATGCTTTATCTTGACACCATACCTTAGTAAAGTACAGTTGGAGATAATCCAACGAATGGATACTTCGAACACAAATTTGACAACTTTTCATTGAACAGTCATCCATTAGCTTGAATGGAACTAATATTTACTTGACAACTCTTTATGTATTGCCACCAATTAACTTAACAAGTGGGTATTAAAATGCTTATACGTCACTTTGTTTCCTTCAAAATATATATGCTCCAAGTTCAATGGGCAATGTCGACTCTTTCCTTGAACATGCTGATTGAGCTAAGATAATAAGCAACTTAATTTTATTTAATTTTATCCTTGTAGTTTCTGAAAGACGCTCATAATCAATGTTAACGAGAGTGGTGTTGATCCTGGTGCGAGACAAGGAAAAGTAAAAAACTAGGGTTTAGTTTTGATTTTAAAAACAGTTGATTAGTCTTTAATTAATTTTTATGACTTTTAAGAAAGCTATGTCTAGTTAAATCTTTTGTTATGGTGAAATTGTAGTATTATTTTTATTTAAAACTAGGGTTTTCAACTATAAGAGCTTAATGTTAATATTTTGTCTCTCTGACAATGTTTTATTTTCTCGATGATTTTTCATGTTCTATGCCAAGTATAATACATTGTTTAATTAGTAAAATAACTCGTTGAAACCTTGTCTTAAATCATTTTATGAATATTCTTTGACTATTTATGCCACGTATACTTAGTGTTTTAAAATTCTACCTTAGGTTCAGAACAAACGATTTTAATATGAATTCTTTTCTAAGATTCTTAAACAAAATATCTTTCGTGTACGAATAGCTAGGTTTGCTACTTTGCATGAGTAAAATCGACACCCTTTCTGATGAACGCAAGTAAACCTTAATCTACCATGGTTTCCCGAAATCTTAACATCTTTCTTCTTTTGACGTAGTTTAGGATTTACTTTTTCAGTATTTTTTGTGTATTTTTAATTTCTCT
Source organism: Papaver californicum (assembly GCA_023531435.1). NCBI lineage: Eukaryota > Viridiplantae > Streptophyta > Magnoliopsida > Ranunculales > Papaveraceae > Papaver > Papaver californicum. Next base: position 10,294,291 of record JAJJMC010020972.1, on the reverse strand, counting down.
TTTAGATTTTCTTTAAATTCTTGTACTAATTTTGTTGGATTTTTTTTAGGTACCATTCTTAGTTTGAGGGACATTGGAATCATTCAGGGGCGAAAAGTAAGTAAATATTTGATATTCTCGCAAAGCTTTTGCAAGGTGAGTTATTGGGTAAATTTTGCTTTGTATTATGGATTCCAGTGATTTGGCTTCTTTTATTGCATTTTGGAATCATTCCAAAAGGGATGAGAAAAAGGAGTCTTCTAATAGTTCAATTGGGGAATATGCATATGCACCTTCTCATTATTAGGAACCTAAGAGAGAAGAGTGTGTAAATAATGATTGGAATTATTCTCATGGGTATGATCATTCCGGACCTTCAGAAGGTTATGATTATTACCAACCTTACCCAGGTTACGAGACATAATATACCAATTTCAATTATTATTCACACACGTATAATCCACAGTATGAGAGAGATGATCAATCATACTGTGAACTATCTCCATCAATTTTATCTAAAATAGAACAGTGGAGTCATGACATGGTTGAAAGATCTGCTCAATTTAATAAAAAAAAATTACTGAAATTTTACATCGAGCAGATGATTGTTCTTTATATGATTATCCAAGTTCTTATTTTTATCTTGATATTAGTAATGAAACCGTTATGAATGAAGAATATGTATGCTTTGAGAATGATGATGAACTTGTGTAGATGGTGAGTTTTTGACAAGGGCTAGAATTGTAAAATTTTCCCTCTGCCCAGCAACAGGAACGCAGAAGTATATGCGCATATTTCTAGCTTTATACTAAAACACGAAATATTGTATCTTTACATATATTCCACAAGCGAATTAAGAATACAATTTCTCTAAACAACTAGATGCATTCTAAACTGATCATGTAACCTCTCTAACATTCATAATATATATGTTATATCGAATCGGTCTCAAGTCGCATAAATTCCACAGTTGAATTCGCTGAACTCGACTCGAATGCGCATCGATGTTCCAATAACATCTATAAAATTAGGGAGCAGTTAATGCTTAATCCCCAAAATACATTTTAGCTTAACCCCTTGTTTGCAAAGAACACATCACAAATTGCTGTTCTGAGCTTAATATATACCACTTTAGCACTTTGCTCAAGGAAAAGCCATGAATTATGCGCCATTCTTCTTGGACGCGCCAAAAACAAAGAACAATGCCTTCAAATAAAGAATGTGCCTCTGAGCTAGGATATCCCTAGCTTTTTCCTATGCTAACACTAGGCTAGCATCAGCCCTGCTAGAGCAGCGTCCCAGGGATACATTAGCGCATTTACTTTAGAAGCGCTAGCTTCCTTCACTATACAGGGCTTTGGCTAGTTTCTGATAAGTGCATATGTTACATATTTAGAGTGTCAATTTCATGCATTTATTTTCTAGATTTCCTGTGAATTATTGTATATATTATATTTGTTTTTGTTTATTTATCCTTTATTAGGTGGAATTGAGGCAACTCTTCTCTTTCTTCTTCATAATTCGAAGAGGAAAGAGTCATGGTTTGTGATTTAGAGGATTTGAATATTTGGTAGGCATCATTATGTTCTAAAGGTTGCTACAAGATACGGGTTATGTGTGAGATAGTATTTAGGGGTTCTGGCAGTTGAAGATTGATGATCATGATCTGTGATCATATCAGCGACAGAGAAGAATGGATGGTGTTTGATGGTGGATGTGATGTGAGCACTGTTGAAGCTGAGAACGATGTAGGATTTGAGTCTGTGGTGTTGAAGCTTAATGGAGGCAGTAATGATAAAAGGATGATGATGATCATGAGGTTGATGCTGGTAGTAATGGAGAAGCTCGAGATGCTGCAGTTCATGACAGCTGATTCTTGGTGATTAAGATATTGAGGAAGATGATGATTGTGGTTGCTGGCAAAGATACCAAAGGTTCCGCTGATATGATTAAGGATCAGGGAGGAATAAAAGATGCACTGAGATGTGGCTCGAGATATTAATGGTGGATGATGGTAATAAACTCGATTGAATCTGCTGGAGACAGTTAATGAAAATTGAATGTGAGTCTGGTTGATGGTGGTTGGCTGTAAACACAAGTAGAAGAAGACAATGTTGGGTTTTGCTGTTCAAATGGTTGTTGATGTTTGATGGCTCGATGGTTGATATTCATGGCAGTGATTCACGCCAGTGGGGTGTGTGGGATGAGTACGAAGCATATGAGACAGTTAGAATTTAACTTAAACACGCTCGAGTTGTTGACAGGTTGGGTTGATCTCAATCCGAGAAAACAGAAGCGAGATGAGCTGGTGTGGAGAAGATTTCTTAGCAAGAAAAAGAAGGTAAAGTGATAGAGAAGAATTTTCTACAGAGTGGGTATATCAGGTTGGATACATCAACCGTAACTAAAGAGGACACATTGGCTCATATGAGTTCTACTAAAATTCCTAGCCAATCAGGAGACGTAGTCAGCTTATTAAGTTACTTTGCGTAGCACTGAATCAAGAACACTTAATTCCAAAAGTAGAAATCTCTACTTCACCGACTTTCAATCCTTATCAAGCCAAGACTTGCGTTAGAAGGGATTTTGTTTCCGAGCCTGTAGATAGCCTTGTTTAGTCGAGGTTAAAACACACAAAAACAATACAGAAAGGATACAGAGAAATAATTGGAGAAGCATAGGCGCCTTGGAGGGAGTAGACTTCGGCTGCGACGATTCTTTCGATTTTCAATTTTAGTTTTATTTTCTTATTTTCTTTTATTTAATTCTTAGATATCTATTAGCTATGTCTAGCTAATTTCTTAATTGATTGAAGATGATTTCCTAGTTCTAAATATAATTTAAATTATTTATAAATACCTATTTTGAGTTCTTCACATAATTATGGTATGTTTTTACTAAAATTAATGTTTAAGATTATTTATAAAATTGTTTATAAAGCTAGTATGAGTTGGGGTATTCGTAATTGTATCATAACATCTTACACAAGTAGAAAACGTGAGACCTTGCAGTGGGTTTCTGTAAAGCAATCACGTGTAAAAACAACACTAGAAAATGGACCAAGCGTACTGAGTTTAACTACTAGGATCAAACCTAAATTCACAAACCCTAAAGCATTCGATTAAATTACACTTTGAGAGCGTACTTCAAGGTGGTTCAGCCGAATAGAATCTGGAGACTAAGCGTACTTGTTGTCCAGTGATATAAGGAGTTTTGGGGATAACTAAGGGTACTTGTTATCTTATGATTGGTGATAATTATGATTAACAATAAATAGGTGGATATACTAATTTAATAAATATTTAGTAACAAAGAAGGATTCCTTGAGCATATTTCTCTTCATTGATTTCAACCCAATTATTTTAATTTATTTTATTCAAAATATTTTACAAAACCTCTTTTTATGACTGATAAGCGCATAATTCATATATTTATACCGCTTAATTTATATTTGTTAGTACTTACAATTGTATTAATTTTATCATCTTATTATTTTATAGGTGGTTCGTATAAAATTCAAAGTTATAAAATAAATTGGCTAAATGAACTAAATTGAGTAGCTTAACTATTCTACTAAGAAAACCCACTTCTTGAAGTAGGGCGTACCCGGTTGTTAAACTTGATATGAGGGTGTACGAATGAGTGGACGTTGGACGTTTATTAGATGTGGCTAGTGTGGTCAGTGGGTTTGGTGAAAGTGGACAAAGCAAAGTATGTTGCTCGATTGAGAAACAGAAGGCTAGAGGAAGACGTCAGAGAAGTTAGAGAAGGGAGGCTAGTTATAGGCTATAAATGTGAGAAGTAGGGACAAGCCCATGTGATGGCTGACAAGAAGAAAGAAGCTATGCTCTTTTGTGAGACAAAGCAAGTGATGCATCTGTTAAGCACGGTGGAGGCTTGGTTTGATGGCTAGGATAATTGAAGAGAGAAGTGGAGTAGGATATCTAGGTGAAAGGACATGATTAAAAGAAACATGAGAGTGAGAGGCTATGCGGTATTGAAGTAGAAGTGGTTAGGCTGTGTAGGCTAGGTCTATTGGAGGCATACTTCTTCTGTTTTGGAGTGTAGAGTAGGTGGAAGCGTGGGCAATTATTTGGTTGGTTTTTGAAGTACGGCTACTGACGTGGGGTATGTTGGTTCACGTGAATAAGAAGTATGGGACTGGATAGGTGGCTTGGTTCAGTGCTAGGTCTATTCATAAAGTTAGAAGCTAGACTGTGACGGCTGATGGAGGAGGTCAAATTAGAAGAGTAGGCTAAGTTGAAGTACGGTGGAAATAGAGCTAATAGGTGATGATAGAGCATGTACAGGTTACTCTTCTTATGGTAGGTGTACTCATTGGGTCCTGGTTTGGTGAAGAGAGTAGGTATGTTGCTAGGCTAGAAAGTGAAGATTGGTGTTATCCAACGGCCAAGAAAGAGAAAGAATAGGTTTTCTATTATTAGTAAACCTAGGATAAAAAGCTATAAGAAGGGGGGCGCTGCGTACAAGAGGGGACAGTTTCCTTTGGAGTTTTTTTGGTGGAAGACAGATTCGGATGGACAGGACTAGCTCCTGTACACTTTTGAGAAGAGAGACAGAGGAATATCAGACGGAGAGATCAACTATACGACTGCCGAGTTTGTTTTAATTCTTTTCCTCTATTTTGTCTAATTGTTTTATGGGTTTTGAGAAACCCTTCTCCATGTTCTAAATTAATTTGTAACTAGGGTTTAATGTTGAAACCACTTACAGTTTTAGATCAATTGAATTAAATATTTGATACAGACCATTATGATTTAAATAGATTAAATTCATGACTTTAAACAATTGTATTGTCGTTTATGGTGCATGCTTGGCCTATGGTTTTGATGTTCCATGTTTCTGGTATACAGTTGTTATTCTAAAAATATATTTGTCTACTTATTTGATATTCGATGCTTAGGTTAAATCTTTTGATGGGGTGTACTTAGAATAGCCAAGTATTATTTGTAGACCTTTAATTAGTTTCGTACAATTTTCTCGCTAGCGCAATTTTATGGTGTATGCTTGAGACTAGGGCTTTTTGATGCATCATGTTTAGGGCGTCCCAGCGATATTTGCGACTCTAAATATTCATGAGTTATGTTTTACTTCAGTAATTAAATAGAAATAGTGGTGGATACTGAAAATCCTGGTTACCGACTCTCTCTGCTTAATTATTAGATTAGTTTAGTTTGCTTTATTATTTTATTAATTAATATAAAAATCCAAAAATATTATCCTTGGTTAGTTTATTAGAGATATTAATTGCAGTATTTCCCCGCTCTCTGTGGGTTCGACCCGTACTTGCCGTTGTCTACAAGTTAGACGTCGTGCGATTGCGGTTATTATATTGGGTAATCCCTAATCACATCAATGACGTTAAACAATTGAAACACCTTGCTCTTCGTGGGAACGAACTCTATTTACTACTATATTATTCGTTAGTAAAGTAGAAAATAAGTGAATTAATTTCTGCACCTACGATACACATCTGCTTCCTTGGCTAAGCATTGCTTTGGGCGCTAGCTTCCTTGATAAAGAAGCACTTTGGACGCTAGATTCCTTGATAAAGAAGCTCTTTGGACGCTAGCTTCCTTGACCAACAACGCTTTCCTTGATTAGCAGCGCTAGAACGCTAGATTCCTTGGCTTAGAAGCGTTTTAGCCTTCACGCTAGAACACTAGCTTCCTTGGCTTAGCAGCGTATTAGCCTTCACGCTAGAACGCTATCTTCCTTGGCTTAGCAGCGTCTTAGCCTTTGCGCTAAAAGCGCTAGCTTCCTTGGCATTAGCAGCGTTTTAGCTTTTGCACTGAAAGCGCTAGCCCCCTTGGATAGTAGCATCTTAGCCTTTGCGGATAAAATAATAACTTTCTTGCTAGCATCTAACGCATTGGCCTTGCCCCAAAAATGCTAGGACATTGCCTTTTCTCCCAAAACGCTAGCACATTAGCTTTCGCGACTAAGAAGCTAACACATTAGCTTTTGCGCTAAGGAGCTAACACATTGGCATATTTGTGCTAAAGAGATAGCGCTAGCCTTGCTAGCTGCTTCCCTTAGCGAGGCATTACTTTGCACTAAGAAGCTACCCTTAGCTCTGCTAGCTGCTTCCTCAAAAATACGTCATTCTTTTCAGCACTGGCCTAATGCCAACACTAGCCTGATATGGTTATCTAATAATCCTTCTTGCTTGGGAAGCTCCTCGCAATTTTGTCTTTAAACACTTCCAGAATTATGCCTTGTCACTTTTAAGATGACTTCTGGCTATTAAAATAACCGTGTTACTCATAAGTTAGCACACAACCACTAAACTTACCAGACCCGACACTGATCAGTCTAATTACCAATTCAGTGAGTTGTGCAACTTGCCTCACTTACATAGCAAGTCATTGATTTGAATCCACTATCATTCTACGAGATATCAGATACAACACATGGGGGGGTTCTCATTGGGGTATTTGTATGGGTGTTTACGGCAATTGTGCGTTTTGGAAACGCATCCAAGAAAAAGAAGGTAACAAGTATTGGGACAGTTACAAGACAGAGTAGAGCACGAGGAGTAGTGGTCTTATAATTCCTCCCTTTTTTTCGGACATGACTCCACTACAATTTCCACAATTTTTACTCCTCCACTTCTTCAGTAACATCCATCACTTAAGAGAAACCAGTGTGTCTTCTAGAACTATAAAAAGAAAGAAAAAACTAAGAGACGAGATATACAGAATTAGCGATTCATCCCATATATAATCCATTTTTCATCATACAATACAATTACTCATCACACTGAGATTTCTCAATCTTCTTTGCTTCCCTCCCCTAAAGCCTACCCAATCTTCTCCACATTTATGGTCGAAGAGGGACATGAACGGTCATTTCTTGGTTTAGGCTTGTCCTGTTCGAGCTTGATCTCTCGAATCTACCTGAAAGTACTATTTTGCAGTATATTTTTTTTCACCCTAAAACAATTGGTGACCATGACGCGAGATCAACCTCTCAATTACAAAAGCCAATTTTCAATCATTCAAAATGGTGGATCTTAGGTGTAGAGAAGTTACAACTCTCATTGTTGGTTCTGGTAGCGCTGGTGGTGGTGATTATGAAAATACCCCTATTACAACTGCCCCTCCTCGCCACCATTTTTACTATCAATACTACTACTAAACCTTCTCCGGTGACAAGACTGCTGATAGCACGAGAATACTCAAACGCCACTCAGTATCGCTGATCTGATAAATAAGCAAGAAGTTCTTTCCAAAACGCAAGTACACATGGCTACCACTCAGAAAGAAGTGTTCACTTGTCTCAAAACACTGACAGGTAAACTCTCCCTAGAACATCGCTAACGCATAACGGAGCAAACCAGGATCAACCTTGTGGCGTCCACTGATGCTGAGACATCCAGGATTCGAAAAGACAAAGAAGTTCATATCAATACTGATCGTCCAGCAGCAAGAAACCAATAATCCGATTTTGTCACCCGCGAAGATCTTGAGAGACTTTTACAGAATCATGGAAAGGAAGACTCGTCCTTGCTTCATCAGCATCAGCCTCCTTACCCTCTTGAAATTCAAAAAATCCCTCTGTCGGGGGGGTTACTCATCTCCAGCTTTCTCGTTGTACAATGTAACTGGAGATGCTCGTTAACATGTCTCTCGATTCCTGAATCACTTGGAGGGCACGAATATAATCATGTGCTACATCTCAAAGAATTTTCAAAGTCCCTCACTGGAAGAGCCTATACATAATATAACAACATTGATCCTAACAACATCTCTGGATGAGAAGATATGGTCAAAGCTTTCTACAAAAAATACTTATTTGTCTCTGATCAAATCACCCTATCAGACCTAAGAAGAATGTTCCATAGGAATAATGAGCATCCCAATTAATACCTGAAGAAATTCAGAATTCAAATGCTAGATTATCACGATCCTAACGTGACAGAGCATCAACTAGTAGAACTCTGTATTAATTGTATGATCCCTGTCTATCGTGCTCTTTTAGAAAACTTACGTTTTTCATACTTTCTCTGAGTTACACGAAGCCGCGAAGCGGTCTGCCACAACTGCACTTGCCATGCCATAAAGAATCATACCAGCAAGAGAAGAAAGCTGTGGAGACACCCGTGGAATCGACGACTGGTCAACAATAAGTATACCATTCAACCATCGATAAACTTCGTCAGTAATGAAGGGATCAAAAGAAAAGCTCCATCTCAGAAAAAGCCATAAACTAAGCGTCTCCCTTCCACTACAGCCATGAACCAGGCTCCAAAATTTGGTGTGTGTCATACCACGCTAAAATTATTTATTACTTTCTCACTACTTAAGATTTATATGAAACAAGGGTAACAAAGGATCGTTCCCACGAGGAGGTCTTGGTTGTTATATAGTTTTCAAAGCTTATGCAAAATGATGGAATTTCAAATCAATAAAAGTAAATTAAACTAATTAAGAAAAAAAAATGTAGAAAAAAATCAATAAGTTGAAAATATTGGTTAAGGTTTCGTTGTCACTCACAAACATGCTCTTGCACTAATAATTACAATTTATATTTAATCTTGTTTTATCAAAATCCCTAAAATAACTTGATCGCAAGAATATCCCGCAAATTTCCTCAAATCATCAACAAACACATTAAAATATGTGAATATGAATTCTACCAAGAGAACAACCTAACGTGTGCAAAGCACTAATCAAGTTTAATTCCCGAGGAGCATTAAGATTCATGAAACTAGGTTAATAAATGCAGTTAAACGTGGAAAGCTCACTAATTCAATTTAACAAATGTCATGATCTACTTGTGATTACTAGGATATATCACTACAAGCAATATCCATAATTATGTTACTTGTATTCAAGGAGTATCACTTTTGCGTATAATAAACCCTAAATTAGCTATAACTATGAATTTGAATTCAACCAATTTGCAACTTGACTAAATAAACAATCAAATCATACATGACGATATTTGTGTTGAATCATGAACTATAAATATGAGACAAAACTAATTTATTAATTCAAAGAATCATGTATTATGAAATCCAACTATTTCCTAACCAATAATAAGGAAACTAGCTGATCATTGGAGTTTACACAATTGAATTCAAGAAGAAAAGAAATTGCAAACCCTAGATAACCTACAAAAAAGAGTAGAAGAGGTGAGAAGAGAACTAGGTAAAAACCTAGATATCTCTCCCTCTTGTTAAAGTTGCTCTATATAACTTTCTCTCTTTTAGAAACCTTCTTAGAATATAAATATTTTTCCTTGTATAACTCAAACCCTACGTTTCCATATTTAGAGCAAACCCAAACATCTCTAAACCAAAATCAGAATCTAAAATAAAGTGCACACTCATTAAGCCCAAATCAAGGTCTAGGAATCCAAATAGGCATGTCAGTCTTGTGGAACTGCAAGGCACCATTAACTCTTTCACAACAAATATTAGGGCAATTCATCGAGCACGTTGAGTGCAACTCTGATGGAAAATACGGCATGAGATATTGGTGTTTGTTCAACATCTATTATTTTTTTCCCTGCAATTTTCAACACATTCATTCAATTAACATAATTCATCCCAAATTTATTCATCTTCACGACCATTCATTCAACTAAATCCTCTTTTCTTTGTTCTTGATTTCTCGAGTGCAGTAACACTTTAACCCCATCTAATTTTTAACCTAAATCTTCTTTTCACATCGATAATAACACAAGAACAACAATACTTTTTCTTCATCTTCTATCTGTTTTACCGCAAAAGCTACCAGCAACCCGTTCTCTACAACAATGATTTACTCAATTAATTCATATCAAAGAATTTATAACATCCATTTATTCCCTTCTCTCCTTCGATGTTCCTTTCTAACACGAACCAACACAACCATCCTAACCTTAACCCTCCGTCTCTTTCATCTCAGGTTCTCAATTCGAGCTCTCCTTTAAAACCCTGCCTTATTCTCAGACCACTTTCTTCTCTTCTCTTCAATGTATTCTCCGTTTCATGACAACCACATTCACCCATTTTTTATTTTTCCTTCTTGACTGTCAAAACCATCTTCTTCTTAATTTTATCTGAATCTCGAATCATCATTTCACTCAGGCCAATCTGACCTAGGTTTGCCAGCGTGAACGACTCGGTTGATTACAACTTGATTGTTGTTGAAGAGAAAAAACCTAATCGACCTAAACCTAGTTCTCGTTTATGAAATAAGAGAATTTAGACACTCTAACTCTGGATGCCCTTAAGCTTTATTTACCATTAGCATGTTTGTGTAGGATGTGGTTGGGTAGGCCCTTATCCTTATCTGGAATATCGATAACACTCGTCCTTGAAGTGATGATTTTTTCCCTTTTGACAACTCTTTTTATTTTTCTCCAAATGACTCCATAATACCTACAAAATAGAAAAAAAAGCATAATATACACAAAAATACAAGAGAAATAACTAAGAAAAGCATAACAAATTGATATCCAAATTATGTAACTATGCATTTATCACTGTTCGAGCTTGATCTCTCGAACCTACCTGAAAGTACTATTTGCCAGTACATTTGTTTTCACCCTAAAACAACTTGACACTTGCGATTATAGGAATAGAGATACGGTTATAACATATGAATTCGGTATATCTTGTCTCACTCTGGATTGTACTGATGATTATTCGAATAATTATTCAAATGATGATGATAATTTAGAAGAACCTGTTTATACAAGGTATACTATTATCAAGTTTAATGACTCAGAGACAGTAGATGTAAGAATTGATATATCTTTTAATTATGTGAATCGTGAGATTCCTATCGGTCAAGTAGAAGAAGATGATAACGATCCAATTACTGATAAAAATGATGTTGCATTAAATGTTTTTTTCACTGATCCATCTTGTCCATTTCTAAATACTTGTATGAATGATGAAAAAATTGATATTGGCTAGACTATTGATTTTGATGAAATTGAACCACTAAATGTATATTTAGTTCAATTTGCAGATTCCGACGATCCGATGCTTATTGACAGTATCAATGCATTGCGTCCTCAAATTGTTGATAAAGTAACACAACCATGAAAGTTATTTATGCGCACTTAGAACCTGATTTAGGGGTACACAACAAGTGTAAAAACGTCTTAACAATCTTTATTTGTAATTCGTGAGTCTGATTTACTATGTGTTACTATGAATGAATGTACAAGTTGGAAGTTTGCTCTTTTGAACCTTAAGGTTGAATTCACTTTATTTAGCTTTATTGGCACTAATCAATCTAGTGTTTGCAGGGTTCATATTTGTAGCAAAACTCATATATTTGGATGATTCCCAACTTTTCAAACTTTATCTTTATTCTTGGAAGCTGACTTTGTGGTACCATTATCACTTTGTTTTAGATTGTTTATTACGGCGTAAGCAGGGATACACGGATTTTCACTTCATGGGAGTCAAATCATCAGATTTGTTCCATTTTCTTTATCTTTTATCTTTATTTGTTTGCTTGTTTCATATCATTATAGAATTTCCCATCTTGATGTCTACATTGGTTGATTCAATTTACATTGAGGACGATGTAAAGTATAAGTGTGGGGGAGTGGTTAAGCATATAGATTTTTAGTATTTGATATGTTTGTAATAGTGGTAAGAAAAAGTTTCAAACTCTCGAACTTGTGAAGACTGATTTTAGATTTTAATTAACTAATTTTTAAACTAAAAATATGTACAAAATATAAAAATAATATTCACAAATACTGAGGTTATGGATTTCACCATTAACCAATTAAAGTGATTTAATCTAATTATTATTTATGCAATTCTTACTTCTAATTTGATTCTAAAATATTGCAACAAGTAGGTTTTCAAAATAACAATTGTATAACAAAAGCATGGAACATCTAAAACCTAGGCCAAAGCATGTACCATCTAACGAAATCACAACTGCTTAACAAAAATCATTAAATCAAATTTCAACCAAGGAAAACAATCATAAAGAAATTGCAAAAATTAATTAAAATAGAATTATACCACTTTTATTGAAACAATGGCTTCCTGCGTTATCGACACTATCAACGACAGTTTCTGGGCGCCTTATGTTCTTCATGTTCTTCCCACCAGCAGCAAACTTTTTCTTCTTGGAATTTTTCAGTGATCTCTCTGGCTCACTCTGAGCTCTCCATCCCCCTCTTTATACTTCTGTTCGACCCTCTATTTATTTTAAAACACCGAATCTTGTCAATTAACTCATCAAATCTTCACACAGATCTTCTCCATCATGAAATATCTCGGTGATGTATTTTTTTTTCTCTTCAATCAAAATCTCGACGATTCTCTTATTTGGTTTGTTGCTAAATAATCCTTATTATAGAGATAGATAGGGAAACAAATATTCACCATATTTTCAAGATTTATTTTCTTCCTACACGCGATGGGTATATGGGTATTTCACGAGATTCTCTTTCCGAGAATATTTGACTCCGTTTTGATTTTCCGTGGGAATCTATTTCATGTACAGTTGAATCTTACTAAGGAAAGAATATCTTGTCTTAAAATCCCAAATACGTCCAACCAATTCGTAACAAGCTTTGCAGATGAAGTGTGATTTTGAGAGAGAGTTTCCCGCCACAAATTTCATTTGAATTTGAAAGAGGTGTGTGCCCTTATCCAATCCTAGGGTTCCTTTAACACTTTTGTTGGGGGTGTTTTAACACTTTTTAAGCCAATTTTCTCCACAAAAGTTTATTCTTCCAAAAACCCTAAAAGCACATAAAGTCATATTATTAGTATAAAATACGAGGACTATTAATACAAGTACGAGACTAGATAAGACACATAAATGTGTCTATCAGTATTCACTTTTGCAGGTATATTTTTTCAATTTTTTATACCTTTTTGCATAAACCTCTAACTTTTAGATATTTTAGAGTCACTTTGTACACGTATAGCTAAGCTTACATACAGAGTTCTTACCAAAAAAATTGAACTTAGAAGTATAAGAGAACGACATTCTGGTTTCTTAGGTGTTGAGAGTAATAACCATGCCGGTGGAAAATTAGGTGCTTGAAACAAAACAATATTAGAGCAGTTGATCAATCATTACTGTAGATTACCCGTATAAAAGAATCTGAGTGAGGCAACAAAACTTCAACGTATATTTTCCGTTTAAAGTGTTTCATATGAGCAAACTCCGAGTAGAATGACAAGCTACTCAACCTCACACCATTTCAACACTACTTTTTGATCTATTGAGTTCTAATTTCTGTCAATCATGAGGGTGACATCAGAATTACAAATAAATCTCATTCTTTTAATATGAATTGCAGGCATCACTACTCTTGAAACAGTCATTAATAGAAATCATCATCAACAAGTGGAAGAATCTGAAATTTTTGAAGAAAGTTGAAGAAATAAATGGTACAAGCAACAATACAAGGTGAGAAAGGGACAAGTATAAGAAAAAACAAAAGAAGTGAACTTTTATGAATGTTAGGTACCAGAAGATATCCAATTTATGAAGAATCAAGAGATAAGTCGTTTTCCTAAGGTCCTTTAATTCCATATTGTATTTATTCTTGTTTGCATTGTAGTAAAATAAATAAATAAAATTTAAAAAAACATCCGAAAAAAATACATAAAAAGAACAAAAAAAATTTATTATTGCACTTATTCATTTATGTTAATATTCATTCATAAAGACCATAGAGAAACAGAAATCTAAATAAAATTTCAAGACAACAACAATTTGAAGGGTGAAAGGGTTTGAAAGAGTTGATTTTCATCAACCGGTAGAGAAAGTGGAAAGATGAAGTACAAAGGTTCAAAAGTTCATTATCGAGGGTTGAAGGAGAAGAAAAGTTGTTTCTATTTGACACTGCAGAGAGGAGTATGTATTTGTAGCTTGGATGAGAAGGTGGGTGAGCAATCCTACTCTCGCATATGGTTGACTTCCTTTCTTATAGATCATCAGATATATAAAGGAAAAAAAAACAAGAGTTTTCAGCGTCACCATTCAACTTGTGCAAATATTATATCTTCATTCTTGCTTACACACATGTGAGACCCATTTTTATCATCTTATGAGTGTCAATATCATAAAAACCTATTGTTGTGGCAGAAGTCGAGGCAAAATGTTTATTCGATTGCCCTAGAGGCTGCAATCCTTCATATGACGTTGGTTTGACACATTACATTATTTTTCTCGCTGATTAGGCGTATTTATATTTGTAGTTCTCTTGTACTTATGACTTCTTATTGTTGGGTGCTGAAACTTTATATCCCCATAGCTCTTTGGATGCATTTGTTTTGGAGTATACGGAAGTTGGAGTATGTTTTTTGGTAAATCTCTTGTAAACCCTCACGAGACTATAACTCGTCCAGTAAGGACACTTAGGAGTTTAATGGTATGTTGCACATGCTAAGTGTAATTGTATTCTCAACAAAAAAGAATTATTATATATTTTTTAATATATAATTAATTTAGTTTAGTTTGCTCGAGGACTAACAAAGTTTTAAGTGTGGGGGAATTCGACAGGTGTCTTAAATACCTTGTTCATTATCATTTGGTTATGTTTTCTTTGCTATTTTTTTTTTTGTAAATTAGTGTATATTACAGTTGTTTTGAGTTTTATAGGTACATTGGAGTCATGAGAAGCAAAATAAGATAAATAGATACTCAAGGCATTGGGTGTTGGCAAGCTCGAAGAATAGAATCACATAAGTCTCAATTGTTTGTAAAACAAGAATCATTATGGGGAAACTATATTTACAAAGGAATTAAGAATTACTATGGGGAAACCAAATTTTCTAAAAGGATAATCTATAAGAATTCATACTACTAAATATATACGAGCCATTCACTCAGCGCAACCACTTCATTAAATCTCAGTGTTTCCCTGTATCCAACCAGTGGTGCCTAAATCCAGTCCAATTACTAAACCTAAACACTAGGTCGAGATTCAAGACTAGTGTTCCTCTTCTTATTTTCTAACATCGACTTAGATCTGAACCAGGTCTCCTAATGCCAGCATATTGTGGGTTTCAGTGAAGAAACATGGCAAGAATTAGAGCTACAGGGAAGCGAGCAAGAAGAAAAATAGAGAAATGGTGGAATTTAAATGTTGTATTATTGCTGGCAAAGATTGATGGTGATTAATAAAGGGATTATGTTGGATTTGAGTATGGATTTGATCTGTGATTGATTTGGTTTTGAATACAAGAAATAGCAACAATGAAGGATTGTTAGTCGCTGAAGAGAATATATCAGTCTCGGTAATTGAAAATGAATGAGAACTGATTGAAAAATGATTTTAATAGTGGTTTTAGAAGCTATGAAGAACACAACATGATGGTAAGATTCTGTAGTGAAAATACTACAAATGAATCGAGACCAAGTGATAATTTGGAGAGAAATGGTTAAGAAGAAGAAGAATGAAGAAGATGAAGAAAGGAAAAGATTAGAAGGAGAAGATCCGAGTAGGAGAAGAAGAGTAATATGATTTTATTATATTTTATAACTGTCCAAGAGTGTCTACGGACACCCTTATATAATTCACGTACAACATGTAAAGAGAAACAAAATACTAATAACTATACTCGTTAGGATAAAGGCACCCTCGCTCTAACAATACTAAGGGAATACCTACTAGTTCTATGATAAATACCCTCTACTCCAAATGATTCTTGTCCTCAAGAATCAGGATTGGAAAATTCTGTTTCATGAAACTCGTATCTTCCCAAGTAGCTTCAGCTACAGTAGAATGAACCCAGTGGACTAGCACCTGAGCAACTTGGTGTTGGTTCTTCTTAACAATTCTGGTAGCCAGCACCTGTAGAGGATCCACCTTCATACATCCAACTGCATCCAAACTAGAAAGTGTGGTCTGAGGAAGAAGTCCTATGCGTAGCTTAGGCTTGAGATGAGAGACATGGAAGACAGGGTGTATCTTGCAAGAAGCAGGCAAGTCAAGTCTGTAAGCTACTTCTCCCACTTTTTCCAGAATTTGATATGGTCCAAAAAATTTAACAGCAAGTGTCGGATTCCTCCTGAGTTGAACTGAAGTTTTTATGTAAGGCTGGAGCCTGAGATACACCCAATCTCATTCTTGGAAGCTCCCCCCAGTCCTTTTTTTGTATGCCTGTTGCTTGATTCGATGATGGGCTTCTTCCAATGCTGACTTGAGCAATATACCCATAGTATTCACAGCTAATGAGTGAAAAATACCAAATTATGGAGGAGTGTACCCATACAAGGCTTGAAATGGAGTCAGCTGTAAACTAGTGTGATAAGAAGTATTGAACCGCCACTCAGCCATAGCCACCAACCAACTGACCCAGTTATTAGGTCTATAACTGGTCATAGATATCAAGTATGTCTTTAAATAAGCATTCACCCTTTTAGTTTGCCCATCAGATTAGGGGTGATAAGATGTACTCATGTGCAGTACCCAACTTGAAGAATAGTATTTGCCAAAATTTACTCAAAAAAATGTTATTTCTGTCAGCCACAATAGAGGTTGGTAGACCATATAACTTGTAAACAGTGTCTAGAAATACCTTTACAACCGAGGTGGTTGTAAATGGATGGCTAAGAGATAAAAAATGGCTTTACTTGATGAACCTGTCAACCACCTCTAGTATCACTTCTCTTCCTTCTAACTTAGGAAGACCCTTAATGAAATCCATGCTGATATGCTGCCAAGCCTGCTCTGGAATGGGTAGGGGTTATAAAAGTCCATATGGTAAGGAGTTTGTACCCTTGTGTTGCTGGCAGACATCACGTTCTTGGATGAACTGGTCCAAATCTTTCTTCATTCTTGGCCAATAGAAATAAGCCTTCACTCTTTGATAGCTTCTTTGTTGACCAGAATGCCCTCCTATTGATGAAGAATGAACATATGTCATCATTATCTATCTAGAATTTCCTTCCACTCTCGTATAAAGCATGTTATTAAACCTGATTAATCCTTGGGAATATGTTACATTAGGAACAATAGATGGGAATATCATCATCTTTGGAATAAGCTCTTGAGCACAAGGGTCAGAGTTATAATTGTTGATGACCTCAATGAGCCAAAAGGCTGAACTTCAGTCAAAGTGTTGCATTGTGATGCTTCAGGGTGTTGGACTGTGGATGAAACATCTTCTACTTTATTCTCTGCTCCTTTCCTATAGCTAATCATATAATGATACCCCCAACAGTTTAGCCAACCATTTTTGCTGGAGCATAGTGTGTAGTATTTGTTCCATAGAAGATTTTATGCTATGGTGGTCTGTAAGGATAGAATAATGGCTAGCCAGCAGGTAAGGTCTCCATTTGTTTACTGCCATAACAATGACCAATAATTCTTTTTCATAATCATAGAGAGCTAGGAACCTTGTTCGCATTCCCTTACTGAAAAAGGCAATAGGTCTTTTCTCTTGGTTTAACACTGCCTCCACACCAGTATCACAAGCATCTGTCTCTAACTCAAAGGGTTTTGAGAAATTGGGTAGGATCAAGACTGGAGTGGTGGTCACTGCCTCCTTAAGCTTGTCAAATGCAGCTTTGGCTGAGGAGTTCCAAGTAAATCCATTCTCCATGAGATGCTCAGTGAGTGGTTTGCAGATGAGGCCGTAATTCCTAACAAACTTCCTATAGTACCTAGTGAGACCAATAAATCCTCTCAACTCCTTCAAGCAAGTTGGAACTAGCCATTTTAGCATGCATGCAATCTTGGCTGGTTCAGCTGGAACTCCCTCCCTTGATATAATATGACCCAAATACTCAATCTGAGTTTGACCAAAGGTACATTTCATGAGTTTAGCAAATAATATATGCTTTTTCAAAATAGAGATGTTGGTTTGAATATGTTGCACATGAGTTTGTAAGTCTGGGCTATAGATGATGATATCATCAAAGAAAACCAAAACGAATTTCCTGAGGTATGGATGGAAGATATCATTCATCAAAGCTTGAAATGTAGATGGGAAATTATTCATCCCAAATGGCATGGCCAAGAACTCAAAGTTACCTTGGTGAGCCTTGAAAGCAGTTTAGTGAATACCTGGTGGTGAGACTCTAATTTAATGATAACCTGCTCTCAGATCAATTTTGGAGAAGAATTTGGCTCCTTGT
The DNA here is from genome assembly GCA_023531435.1 of Papaver californicum. NCBI lineage: Eukaryota > Viridiplantae > Streptophyta > Magnoliopsida > Ranunculales > Papaveraceae > Papaver > Papaver californicum. The sequence continues at coordinate 10,276,220 of JAJJMC010020972.1, read as the reverse complement.
AATTCATCCAACAATTATTCTATAACATGTGTGGGGTATTTATCTTTGATGGTTAATTCATTGAGTTTCCTGTAATTCATTGTGGGCTCCTTGAACACCTCAGTTAATTCTTCCAACAAGGATGAAATGGCTTGAGAAGTAGTATTAGTAACAGCTGGACAAGCTGATATGGTGAATAAGTGCCCCATCATTCCATGCTTGGTCTTCAAGAAGTATTTCTGCATTGCTGCACCTGAGATCATGGATACTCTACCACAATCTGGATTACCATTCAGTACAATTCTCTCACCCCTTCTTGAAAATAAGACAGTCAGTTTGTTAAAATCAAACACTACAGGACTGACTTCTTCATCTAATCCACCCCTAGCACCATGTCACACCCTCCTAGAGCTCAGAGTCTCATATCAAATTGGTATTCATGTCCCTGTATACTCCACTTAAAACTAGGACACCTTGGATTACTGGTAAGCTTATTTCCATCAGCTACTGCCACTTGCAGAGCAACCGTGGGCTCAATGAAGATCATAATCTCCTAACAGCTGTTGAGTCTAGAAACCCGTGTGTGCTACCACTATCTATCAATATAGTCAATGCATGTTTCTTAACTAGACCTTGAATTTTAATAGTGGTGTGAAAAACATTACCAGAAAGACCATGTACTGAGATATCCGCTTTTTCGTCCATCTCTTGGATCAGTGATGAGTCTGAGGGGGGGTCTTCTTCATAGGTGGGTGAATCTTCCTCCTCAGCTGCTAACATGTATAATTGTTGCTTCACATATCTGTGTCTTGCCTTGAAAACTGATAGACACATTTTTGTGTCTAATTCGCTCTCAACTTTTATAGTGTTGGAACTCATTTTATACTAATATTGTGTTTTTATGTATTTATAGGTATTTCTGGAAAATAAACATTTTTGGAAAAATTAGCTCGAAAAACTACTAAAGGCACCTTGATAAAGGCATCGACCCATAATTTATAAAGGCACCCATACCGTGGAATATGGGCACTCATTCATTTTCAAATTCAAAAGATTTTGGTGGGAGAATCACTTCACATAACTGTGAAGATTTCATAGTATTTTTTACGGGTTGTTTTGAAGAGATAAAGCAAGATATTATCTTGCCATTACCATGGGGAGATATTATACGATTGGGAGATCACGAAATCAAGACAGAAGTTAAAATCAAATCACGCAACTTACGAGAAAATACTCCCGCGTATCATTCTCCTTGAATGAATATTTTTGGAGATTTAATGAGTTGTAATGTATAAATAGAGGAGCTGGGAAGTCACACGGGGTTCAGAGAGAATTGGGGAAGAGCTTAGAATACAAAGAGAAGCCATAGAAATCAAAAAAGAGATATTTTGTTGCTGCTGCTGTGAGAGAGAAGAGGAAGAACATAAGGCTAGTGAGAAGCGTCGCTGATAGTGTTGTTGAAGCAGTCGTACTTCAACAGCACCAGAAGCCCGTACTTTTCTTCCGTGTTCATTTCTTTCTTCTGTAACGCAGGGAACACTTCTCCATAACGCTTATAAGCGTACCAAATACCCCGTGTTACTTCTATTTTACCATTGTAAGCATCATTTGAGCTGTGAAATACATTTTTGAGGGTTTTTCCAATACAATAATGAGCTAATCATCATCACTAGGGCGACGGAGGAAGCTATGTCTCCAATGACTAAGTGGTAACTTCTATTTTATCTATGTTTTTTACAATTCATTTATCATTAATTGCTTTGAATTAAATTGAAAAAGATGGTTTTTCTTAAATAATTGTGTTTTCTTTTGATGAGTCATGCTGGGCTTACTGCTTTTGATGTCTCATGCTTTCGATTTACAATTATTCTTTTAAAAACCTAATTTTGGCAATACTTAAAATAACTTGAATACAGGAATTGTAAGATTTTATCACTTGAAATATTGGTTAAATAGTGGAATCCTAGCCTCAGTTCTCTCTCAACTTTGTTAATAATTTTATTTGAGTTTTCCTGTTTATAGTCTTAGAAATTAGATTTAAAAACAAATCTTCACAAGTCTGAGAATCAAACCCTATTTACCACTATTCTAAAATCATACCAAAAACTTCATCATAAATTTGTATCATAACCCCTTGTCTCTCCTATCTATCATCTCAGCATAGGTGAGTTTCTTAATTGGAAGGTTCTGGTGGTGAGAGTTGGTAGGTCTACTATCCTTGTTAGTGAGCCTAGGACTTGTGGATGGAGAGGTGATGTACCTTGGTGTGTTGATGGGTGGTAGTTTATTATCTCCTCTCATCTTCTTAGATGCATTCTCAAGTAAGGCTTCTTGTATCCTGGCAAGATAAATTGCTTGATCTAGAGACCTTGGGGAGAAAATTTGTACATGTATTCGTAACTCCTCTTTCAAGCCGCTGATAAAGCTAGATGTGAAATACTCATCAGTAAGATGTCGATTCTTTGCCAGCATCAGTGCCTTCAGCTCCTCAAATGATTCCTGATACTCTACTATTGTACCAACTTGACTGAGCTTATTGAATTCTCCAACTACATCATCATGTCCTAGCTCCTAGAATCTGGAACTTGTATATTTCAGAAAATTATTCCAGACCACTATTTGTTTACACTCTTGGTAGTCCTGGAACCATACATCTGCTTTTCCATCTAGAGTGATGCAAGATTTACCTACTGTTCGTCGTCCATAGCATGCATAAGAAAAAAATTCCTGCACTTGCGAAACCAGGATCTAGGATTGTTTCTATCAAATTTGGGGAACTCCACTTTTGGTTTTGGTTGTTGGTACTGGAGATCAACGGAGCCACCCCCAAAACGATAAGAGTTATGAGAGCCTTTACCATTCAAAGTGTTCTTTGGATTCCTACCAAACTGAGGATGAGAACCCAGAATTCCATCAATAGTATTTGTAGGTGTAGATCTACTAGATTCCTCCAGTAAATTTGGAAACATATAACTTAAGGATTATCTTAGGGGAAGGTTGTTTATAATTAATCTCCACCAGTTTGAGTAAAGAGTCATGATTCTTAGTTAGATCATCATGTTTCTTGACATACTCCCTTTGAAATCTTGTTAACTCATCAATTTTCTTTGTTAAATCATCGATCACAGCCTTGTTGGCCATGGTTTTTAGGCATAGGAAGGAACTGCTTTGATACCACTTGTAGTGAAAACACTACAAATGAATTGATACCAAGTGATAATTTGGATAGAAAGGGTTAAGAAGAAGAATGAAGAAGAAGAAAAAGAAAGGAAAAGATTACAAGGATAAGATCTGAGTAGGAGAAGAAAGGTAGTATGCTTTTATTATATTTCATAAGCGTCCAAGAATGTCTACTGACACCCTTACATAATTCACGTACAACATGGGAAGAGAAACAAAATACTAATAACTATACTCGTTAGGATAAGGGAACCCTCGCTCTAACAATACTAAGGGCACACCTATTAGTTCTATGAAAGATTCAATTTTAGTTTCTGAACAGGTTTCAAGTCGTGAAACAAGTGAGTGTTGCTGTAGCTATGAGCGCAGTTCAAGGTCGAGAACCAACAGAGAAATAAAAGAGATGATGTTTCCTATGATGCTGTGATTGTATGGTTGAAAAATAATATGGAAGATGGGTTTGAAAGTGGTTTGTTGACAGAAAAGATAAAGTTTGGAGGAAAATGAGTTTCTGTTGTGGTTGTCTGTTGGAAGAAGAAAACACGACCAAGGTCTTTTGTTGTTTTATAAATCATATTGTGAATGAATTGTGTTGGGTCTGTGTTTGGTTCAAAATTGCAAAGAATGAGTTAATTTGTGGAGCCTCCAAAGTACAACCAGCACACAGTCCTTACCAGTTTTCCAGACGCCCATACATTGTTTGTGAGAATGCCTGAACTACTAGCTTTTCTTAACTTCAACTGAACTAAGAGGTTGTTGTTACCAGAGTTTGTGGGTGATATGAATTATTGTTAGAGAGAAGCTATAAGAGGATTTTGAAGTCAAGTAGAACACAAAATAAGTGGTATGAATTTAAGAAAGAATGAGATTTACTTGGATAGAGTTTACCAGCCGTGAAAATAGGTTATGAAAATCTATTTCTACCGTTGAATATGGCGATGAATGGTGAGATATTAAGAGGTGAAATAGAGTTTGGATTGAAGTACGAAAGTGTTTTGTTTTAGAAATTGAATGTGCAGGATTCTTGAGCTATGAAAGAAGTTGAAAGCCTATATCAAGGATATACCATTACCATGCACACAAAAACTGTTTGTGTAAATCTCCCAAAGAGAGATGAGCTTTTGCTTCTCTCCAAAATTAGCTTCATAACAATTCTCCAATTTACGTTTACCACCTTATTCTTCACTGCATACAGCCTAGCACCACTATCCTCTACCAGTTTCTCTCGCACCAACCTAATAGTTTGCATAACCACCAGGCCATACACAACAGCAACAGCCAGCAACAAGCACTTAAGGCAACACAACAGCACCATCGTCCATTTACGCAGCCAACATTAGTGGCAAGATCATCACCACCGGTCAACAACAGAAAATACATGCATTCTGCTGCTTGTTTTGGTTTGCCTAGATGGTGTTACATTCTAGTTTTCTATTTGCTTTATTTATGTTTGTTATGAACTCCATTAGTTAAGTCGTGTTGATCAGGGATGAATTTCGAAATTATGTGACTTGAGTATTTTGATAATTTATTCAAGTTAATATTTCTTTCTCAATATCATTTTATTGCTTGTATTTTACCACGCTCATGACCAAGAATTGTTTTCGAGTTGTGCGAGTGGCAAATTCAATAGCTTGCTTGCAATTTCAATGCAAGATTATTAATTCGTAATTGTTATGGTAATTTAATCACAAGTAGAAAAATATCAACGTTGTAATGGGATTTTGTGGACTTTGATGTGTATAAGATAACCCTAAGTTAACATGTCGAACTTACGAACATATCATTAGGATCAACCTGACTCATAAAGCATACAAGTCAACAAAATTACACTAAAAAGCTTATTCAAAGTGGCTTAATTGACTAAAAACGAGTAGATAACTTATTCTACAAAGTGACCTTGGAGTCCAATAGACTTGTTGAACGCATAACTTTTCTTGGGGTTTTAGCAGAGATATTCTGTAAAAAGGTCGTAAGCTTATAGTATAATTAGGGTCTGGGTCGTGGAACATGCATTTGATGCAAAAGGGTCGTAGACTGACCAAAGACTAGTTTGACCGTTTTTATTTACTAAAACACCCTTATAAAAATGATAAATGATATCTTACCCCATAAGTCAGGGATTAGAAGTTTTGTAAAAGGGTCATCAGTTTGTGTTTAATTTTGCAAAAGGGTCAGAAGGTGTTAGCTTGACCAAATTCAAAAAGTCATTAACTACTGACTTGACGGTCTTTGGTCAGTCTACGACCCTTATAATCAAATACATGTTTCACGACCCAGACCCTAATTAGGTTATCAGCTTACGACCCTTTTACAAAATATCACTTTTTAGTAAACATATTTCGAAAATTTTGCTTGTATGATTGATTGATTGATGTTCACTAGTGGAGAAAGACTCCTTAATCATTCTCATCCTCATAATTGGATTATTTTTTTAAAAAAAAAATTCATAGTTTTGCATTGTTCTCTTTCAGAAATTTTATCGACAACTTTAACTCAATTATCCCTTAGGAACGAACCTTCTTATCCTTGTACTACTAGTTAGTATAAGAATAATAAGGAATATATTTTTGACGAGTTAGTCACCTCGACCAATATGACTACGATGGACCATCCACATAGGAATTCTCTTTCTCCTTTAGATGTGATCGCTACCGATTGAATTACGCATTATATTGAAGTGCTATGTAAGTTGCCCCAGATTGTGTTGTTTGAAGTATTACACAGATCTCCCTCAAAGTACTGTTATTTACGTCGAGGTATTACTTATCTCTCCCCCAAGCGGTAGTCACCACGGTTTAGGTGATATGTAACTCTTCCCTAGTAAATTGTGATTTTCATGCTGCTTAATGCTCGCACAAAGGTACATTTCATTATTGTATCTCGCTCGAGTATGGAAAAAAGATTATAATATTTCTGCTATCTCGAGTTCTCATAAGGTATTCAAGATGTGCGCAGAATTCAAAATATGTCATCTTTACATGCAATGGAATGTAAAAATTCCCGTCACATCGTAGTCGTCCTAAATAATGGGAATGTCTTCCCCTGGAAAAGAATTTGAGACCTCAATGTTGATTAATTGCATTTCAAAGTATTAGGGCATTTTCCTTCATTTTTGTGAATTAATCTTCAAAATACATACTTAGAGATTTGATAAGGTTTATATTGGTTGTTAAGTTCAAGTATTTGAGGTTGTTATCATGTTCTTGCTTCGGTTTGCTCAATAAGGTTCTCTTTTGTCATTTCAAACCACAATACATAAAATTTGAACCCATTTCATTCACTTTTATGTATTAATATTTAGTATACATTCTTAGAGATTCAATAAGGCTTATACTGGTTGTTAAGTCCAATTATTTATGGTTGTTATCATGTTCTTGCCTTGATTTGTTCTATAAGGCTCTTCTTTCTCATTTTGAATAACCAAAATATGTTTAATTTGAACAATTGTACTTTTGTGTATCTATATGTAATATACATTCTTATAGAGTTTTTAAGTCTTGTATTGGTCGTTTATAGTGTTTATCATATTCTTGCTTCAAATTGCTCAATAGTGCATTTTTTTCATTTCGAACCAAAATATGTTAAATTTGAACCAATTTCCTTCATTTTTTGTATTAATATTTAATATAAATTCTTAGAGACTTGTTCATTCTTGTATTGGTTGTTAAGTTAAATTATTGGTGGTGGTTATCATATTCCTTCTTCGGTTTGCTCAATAAGTTTCTCTTTTGCCATTTCAAACAAAAATATGTTAAGTTTGAACCAATTTCAATCACTTTTGTGTATGAATATTTAATATACATTCTTAGAGACTTGTTAAGCCTGTATTGGTTGTTAAGTTCAATTATTTCTAGTGGTTATCATATTCTTGCTTTGGTTGGCTCAATAAAGTTCTCTTTTGTCATTTCAAACCAAAATACGTTAAGCTTGAACCTACTTTCCCTCATTCTTGTGTATAAATCTTCAATATACATTTTTATAGATTTGTTAATCCTTGTATTGGTTGTTAAGCTCACTTATTTGTGGTGGTTATCATGTTCTTGCTTCGGTTTGCTCAATAAGGTTCTCTTTTGTCATTTTGAACAAAAAATTAATAAATTTGAACCTATTTTCCTTTACTTTTGTGTATTAATCTTCAATATACATTCTTAGAGACTCGTTAAGCCTTGTATTGGTTGTTAAGTTCACTTATCTGTGGTGGTTATCATGTTCTTGCTTCGGTTTGCTCAATAAGGTTCTCTTGTGTCATTTTGAACAAAAAAATATTAAATTTGAACCTATTTACCTTCACTTTTGTGTATTAGTCGTCACTAATTATTAAGTGAGCAGATGTATATCATTATAGCTCGAGAACCAAAATCGCCAAATATAAGACGCATGCATAAAAGTAATAAGTAATAGTTAAGGGTACATAGAGGCAGTTGAGACATAGTCATCATCTTACCCAATCATTAAAGACCCATCCATTAACCTTGTACTGCGTGCTGAAATTTGGAAACAACTTTTGGTAGTATCCTTGGTTACGACGGCGTTGTGCCATTTTTGAACCTTCATGCTTGAGTGGAAATCATGAAGTTTCCATACGATGCTTTTGTGTAGTGGCTTAGGTGAGACCTATTTTGTGCAATAATGATCACCTAGATCTTTGGAAGAAAAAAAACAATATTATAATCGAGACAGATACTACAGTTATTTTAGGGTAAAAATACATAAAGTGAAATTGAGGGGTAAGCTGGATACTTTATGAGTACGAGAGATCAAAATTATACAAGACTTGCCTAAATCGAGAAATTGTCGTTCGAGTATTGCTTCAGTGACAAAGGAGAATAAGGGTTGATCTTAAAGAGGAAAAAAGAAAAAGTATTGGGATCTGTTTGTAACTAAATTTTGTTCTAGGGTAAACAATATACCCTAGGAGTACTTTCTTTAGGTTCGAGGATCAAAATCGTACAAAATGAGTCCAAACCAAGAAGATAGTTGTTCACGTTTTGCTTCGGTTACAAAGAGCGAAGATGGGTTGATTTTAGGGGAGATAAGCAGAGAAAGTTGAGGAAATTAATGGTGATGGATTGTGTGTAAAGGTGTAAAACTATGGAGAATAAGAGAGCTTATGAGAATGATAAGCTTGTTCTATTTTTCGAAATAGACGAAGGAGTCTATTTACAGTAGTTAGGAATACACACTGCTTTCCTCGTAAGTAATGGAGGTAGTGAAGGTATCGAGAGATGAAGATTGTAGAGGTAATGGTATAGTCACACCCGCTATGCTTGGGAAGTTTCTGGAAACTTCTAGATCGTTACTCCATCACTGCTTCAAATGTTATAAACGTCACCACTACTTGTAACTTTCCCATCATGGGGTGTTACCACGTCGCATGTTTCTATAAACCACCATATCAACCATGAAGAATCCCCCCATGTAACATTTTTTAATTTCTCGTAGGAATTGGAACATTGGACTACCTTTTGGTTTGACTAAGTTATAGTCATGATGTGCTTTGGCTGAGTGGTCATCTCTCAATATGATTGCCAAATCTTCTCATAGTGATGTTCAAGACTCAGTCTTGAAAAGATAACTCAGATTTAAAGTTTGTGTGAGTAATAAGAATTTTTCATTAGGATGGCATTACCAACAGGTTCATGGTCGCATAACAAGGTCGTGGCATGTTTATGGTATGTTTTCAACATGCAAGTTGTGCTAGAAACAACAACGCACTAAGTGCTAGAGGCATGGCCAAAGTGTTGCCAGCACATGATAGTGTCATGGCCATGGCTTGGCCATCATTAGTGCTGTCACATATGGTAGCGGCACTGGCAGGTGATGACGTTTTCAAGGCGCCAACATTACCTGGGCAGTGTTGGCGCTAAATTCACTTGGGTAACGTTGTTGCTGGAGTGGTGCTAGCGTTGGCGTGGAGCCATGGCGTTGGCGCTCATATTACCTGGGTAATGTTGACGCTAAAGTTACTTGGGTAACGTTGGCGCTGGAGTGGTCCTAGCGCTGGCGTGGGGCCATGGCGTTGGCACTGGCGCTGGAAAGGCGCTAACATTACCTGGGTAATGTTGGAGCTAATGTTACTTGGGTAACGTCGGCGCTGGAGTGGTGTTAGTGCTGGCGTGGGGCCATGGCGCTGGAGATGGCATCGTGGCCATGGCTTGCTAGCGCTGGCACTTACTAGTGTCGTGGTCATGGCCTATGCGCTGCTAGCGCTGGCGCTTGTCAATGTCGTGGCCATGGCCTATGCGCTTCTAGCGTTGATACTTGCTACTACCTTGGCCATGGATTATGTGTTGTTAGTGCTAGCACTTGCCAGTGTCGTGGCCATGGACATAGCCTGCTTTGGGCTTCTCAATCGCATGAGATTTAGTGTTGGAATTATGCTTGGATTTTATGTAGTGCATACCGAACATATTCAAGGAATTCATCCGTGGAAGTTTGCGACTTGAGATGATGTTCGATGCGAATCTACATTTAGATGGTATGAATCTAATTAGTGTCTTGATTCAGGGATGACATAGAAGCTCACTCTGAATATTCATAATTTTGCTTAATTAGCGTGTTCTGATTAATGCAGATAGTTTCTATGGACATAAATGAAATAACGAGGCTTTAGCAAGGTAAAGCCCTGAAATTTCACGGACGCATACATATATAAAGAGCTATAGGATTAATGTAGCCATGAGATAAATATGTATTCTCAAATCTCTTGCAGAATATAAGACATAAATACGTATTCATAGTTCTGATGCCGAGTCAGAGATTCGTTTTTTATATTTCTGCAGCCATGCAGGATAATTTTACAATTCATGCCCTTGCCAAAAACTCACCATCAACAAGATCAATGTGGTTGTGTGTTTGCAGTTTGATGTGACTGAATTACTTTATAAAAAGGTTATATATGTAAGACTGAGAGAAAACCTCTTTAAAATCAAAGTTCAATTTTTTTGTATAAGTCTGAGATTATTTTTGGTGAATAGGTTAAGTGGACTTTTTTATAATGGGTTAATTGATGTTCGGTACTTGGGTTTTGTCCAACATTAGTGTTTGCTCTAACTTTTATCCAACTTAGGTTTTTGTACCTGGACTTGAGATTGACTTATGTTGACTATGTTTAGTCTAATTTAATTAACTGACATAAATAATTTTATATTATGTTATCCAAAACGTTGATTTTATACAAGTGGATCCCCACAAATATTTCATCATATATCTTCTGCTAGTTTTATCATCAACATGGCATCACCACCTTCTTCTCTGTCCTTCTTCTAACTCAGAACCACCCACATAATTGTGACCCATACATCAGCAGGAACACCAGTTCTTTCCAAATTTGAACCATATTTTTATCTGATTCCTCACCCAAACTATCACAGATTCGAGACCATCTTCTCTTCTTAATACTTTTAATTTATGGTTTTCACTAATTTCAACCCCTAGCCAATTAATTCGAAACCCAAGAAAATTGATTCCATCTTGAAATCAATAACCCCGATCTACAACAGATTTGGGTGTTTTTGTTAATCGATTTTGAATTGAGAACATTGAAGATAGAGATAAACAGATCGAAGAAAAATGAATCTATCGGGTTTGAAGTTGATTTTTATTACTTTTGAGTTTGAGGAGGTAGTGAGGATTGATTTTAGTGCCTTTCTGGTTCAACTACAGAAGATGGCTATGAAATAGATGGGTTTTGATTATTTGTGAAGTAGATATGGAAATAAAAGATGGGTTCGAGAAATAAGATATAATGGAATTTAGTCTTGGCAGCGAGAGTGTTTTCAGAGTTAGATTTGGGGACAGGGAGAGAAATCATGGAGAAATTGAGGGATGGAGTTGTGTCGTTGATATGAGAAATCAAAGAGGAATTTGATAATTTGGTTGTTTTGATAAATCGATTGAACTTGGTTGTTAAATGAAGAAATTTTGGTGCTTCTGGTAAGTTGTGATTAGGGTTATGATGGTGGTTGGAGTATGAAGTAAAGATAAATGGTGGTCGCGATGGTGAAGGTGATAGGTTTGGAGAAGATGGGTTATGTAAATGCTAGGAAAGTGAAGGTTATTATTGTAAATTCATATAATAATTTCCTATTATTTATTTTATCTATTAGATTAATAATTTCTAAACGGAAGTCAATATTTAACCTAGTCAACGCATGTCAACGTTAATTCTAAGTACCAAACCCTAAGTTGGACAAACATTGGACCAAACACTAATGTTGGACAAAACCCAAGTACCAAACATTAATTAACCCTTTTATAATAGTAGTAAATACATCGATTCGTAAGTTGTGGTAGTTATGGAAGACTGGAAGATCGAAGACTATGGAGAACGTGTATGCAACGTTAGGGAAGAGCTGCAGTTACACGCCCACTACTCTTTTTTTTTTGCTAAGTCAAAAGTTTATTAAAGCAAAAAAAAATGTAATTACATTAATTATAAAGGGGGCTCAAAGGCCCCCCACCCCCATAAACCAAAGGGGAAGCAGAACAAAACATCTAGAAGAGCCCAAAAAAACTCCAAAAAAATAAAACAAAAGACTCTTCTTAAAAATCATCAGAGAAATAACATCCCTAAAAAATATAAGAGAAATAGTTATCTATTCCTAGCGCCTCTACCATTATTTCCAACCCTAAAGGTTCTCTTTTTGGAAAAAAGGTCAGACATAATGTCAGACATGACATCTGATTCCAAACATTCTTCATATTCCTCATAAATATTACCAAAATCTTCTTCATCAGAGGCATAATTATCATGTACAACCTTAATTGGGGATTGTATTTGCTTCTTGTTTGAAATTTTATTCATTAGAGCCTATTTCTCCTTAAAATATTCCTTTCTATTGCAGGATCTCTAATAAACTTTGCAAGCACCTCTAAATTCTGAATTTTTTTAACCTCATTCAGCTTTTCTTTAGTTAGCAGAAAAGGCTCACATGATTTCTTTAACGACCTGGGAGATACTCCCTTTATGACCTTTTTACCGAGACCATTAATCATATCCAAGTTCGTGCCCATATCCACTTCTAAAACTGAACCCTTATTAGAATCAGCTTCTAAAACCGAGTTTTTCCCCAAAATAGATTCTGAATTTGCATCTTCCAAAATCTTGTTTCTCACAACTTCCTTATTCAAGCCCACTTCATAATTTATCTTTCCCAAAGTTGCAATCCTTGCACATAAAGCCTGTTGTATGGCTACTTCTGCTTCTAATTTTTCTTATTTCTTTGCTTGTTCAACAACGTCAATATCACCCCAAGAATTAGAGAAAATTCAGATTTGTCATAACTCTCCAAAGAATCGTCTTCATTTGTTTTAATATCTCCCACCGTTTCTACTATTCCATCCCTTCTAAACCCCAACTCTTCTCCAAGAACTTCTTTATGATTTCTTGCAAAAGTGCCTGAATCAAATAACTCATCAACTCTTGGAGTACAAACATACTCCCATCCACATTTTCCACTTCTTTATTTTCATCATTAGCTAAAACATTAAACTTGTTTTTAGAACTAGAAATTCCAGCACCAACATCAAGCTTTTATGAACTCTTTTCTTTTCTATTTCCTTTCTTCGCAACTTCCTTCCATTCCGTGTTAACTGTTGTATCCTTGTTTGGTTCCGAAACCACCATTTTTTTCCGTTTGGCATTACAGTTTGCATGCACATGCCCCATGATCTTACAATGTGTATAGTAATTAACCTTCTCAATATCCTGAACGTCAACATATTGCCAAAAGATATTACCATTCGCCTTAACCCTTATCCTTTTTGAAATAGGTTTTGCTATATAAACCTCAACAAGGACAGCTGCATAGTTACAAAAATCATGATCTAGAGTTTTTTGATCAATAGCAACAGGTTTCCCAATTAACTTGGCCATAGAAATCAGAATTTTCTTCGTCCATAATTCTTCAAACAATCCAGAAAAATACACCCAAAGTGTTGTTTTTGAAGTTGTTTCTCTTTCCGGATCAAAATTAGCAAAAAAAATTAAGCATACGAAGAACTTGATTACCTACCTTCCAGGATCCTCCATGCCATACATGATCTTTGTCTTCTTCAAAGGTTAGCTTAATAACAAAAACAAAAAAAACTTGTCATAGGCGCAAGCTTACATCTGTCTTCATTAATATCCCATTGCTCTTCCAATATTTTTTTTAACATCATGAAGTTTCAACCCATGAAAATTTAATCTACCAATTAAACTAAACTGGAATAAATCACACCTTTTTTTAGCCAAATCCAACGGAACTTCAAGAACTGGCTCTCCATTATCATAAGTAACATTAGTATTGATTTCATAATCTTCCGCGGTAACCACATATGGTTTTTTACCCCTAACACGATCAGCAAAAGATATGTTCTTATTCACATGATTATCAACTTGTTCAATCATCCTGAATCAACCTAAGTTGATTGTAACAATCAAAAAGCGATGATAGATTTTAAAAAACCATAGAAAACCTAAAGAAAAAAACGGAGTCTCTCTCTCCTCTCATGACGTTTTCTGATCTAGGATGAATCGTTTACATGCCCACTACTTCATTCACTCATTCAACTATTCATACAATTTAGTTACTTTCTTATCTTAAGTGTATTTCTACACTTCACTTGATATAGATTCCGGACCAAAACCCTAATGAATATCCCTGCCTCTAACAAATTCCATCACCCAATCGATCTCCATCTATGATCGTTCCATCTTTTTCCCTTTCTCGAGCTCGACTGCATCATCATCAACACTGAACTGAGATCCATACGCCACCATCACCACTATCACGATAACGAATGCAACAACCATTATTCCCTTTTCTTCTTCAACTGCCTATTGGAAACAATCCAGATCCATCATCTTGTATTCAATTTAACCTTTTTCTCGCTGGCAGAAACAGCGTCACTACCATTTCAAGCTCAACTCTGCTTCTTTACTGATTTTAGCTCAACAACAAAACACCCATCAATACTGCCAACTACTTGTTCTCTCTCAAACAACACTATTAACTCCATTACACATCATCCATAATGATCGTTATCACTCATCACAGGCAACTCCATCTTCTCGTCACTGCCTCTATTATGTCACCAACAACATGTTAATCACTGCCATCAAATACGCATGATTTTTAACTTCTCCTGCAACCCAATGAATCCATTAATTCATAAACCATAGTAACAAAACCTAGCAAGAGCGACCTAGTTCCGCTGATTGTAAAGGGAAGAAGAAGAAGGTGGCCCCAAGTAATTCTGTTGGTCTAGTTATAATAATTTGAATATGGGCATACTTTAGCAGAAGTGACGATGCCTTTAGTCTTATTGTTTCTCATCTTCCCTTTAGCGTACGACAGAGTGCCAATAGCAGTTTCCCTTCATACGACCTCGGAATGGCCTCATTCTTTCGCCATTGGCTTCGTAATTCAGTTCTCTACAAGATAGTGAGAAGAAATCATGGATTAGACCGAATTACACTGGGTCTTTGACAATTCTTCCCTTGTAAAGCTCCATTTCTACTTCTTCCAAAGATGTAACCTAATAAAAGACAGAAACTACAAAAATAATAATGATACAAGTTAATTCACAAAAAATCTAGCAAATAAGCGTACGAAAATGAAACTTAAGATATGTAAATTATGTACTTATCAATTACTTCAATGGGTAAAAATCATTCTCAAATGATATGAGTCACCCCAACGGGCAACAATCATCTCTTAAACAAAAACCAATGTTTGGATACAAAGATCCTGTTGTACAGGAATCTCATTGATCCAAGGGTTATGGTTCCCAACTCTGTCGTGAACGTCGATTAGGACCTTCTGAGCATACGTCCCATACCATATACTGATGTGTGTCGTAATCGTAACAAATTACACGAGATATTTTCCACTAATTAACTAGTAATATAGCGGTAGTAAGGATCGTTCCCACAGAGAGCTGTGTAATTGATAGGTTATTTAGATTAGCAAAACTAGATTAAATACTGAAAAAGGGGGTTGGTTGTTTAAAATAATTAAAAATAATAATAAAAAATAATAAGAAATTTGATTAGGGAATCATTAGTTGTTACCAAACGTTGACTGAACTAGTATACTTATTTATCTTATGTCAGAATCAATTATCACCATTCCTAGAATAGTAGGTACGCTTAGCTATTCCCAAAACTCCTTATATCACCGGATAGCAGGTACGCTTAGTCACCGGATTCTATCCAACTGAGTCACCTTGAGATTTGCTTACAAGATATAACTTAACCAAACACTTTAGGGTTTGTGAATTTAGGTTTGATTCCAGCAGTTAAACTCAGTACGCTCGGTTCACTTACTGGTGTTGTCTTCACTCGCAATTGATCCAAAGAATCCCTCTGCCAGGTTTTACGATTTGTCCTGTGTAGAGAATTAAGAGACTATTATTTATCCCCTAACTTTTACTAGAGATAGAATAATCAATAGATTAATTTTGTATGTATTCCAAACAATCTAAGAATTATACATAAAATATTAAACAGTAAAAACAATCGATAAATAATTAAAACTCCGAATAAATTTATAACTAATTAAATTTCAAATTCGGAATATTAAAATCATCCTAATCAAATAAAAATTAGTTACACGTAATAATAATAGAGTTTCTGAAAAATAAATATAAAGAAAACGATAAAACTAGAACTCAAACCAAACTAAGCAAACCAAGAAGTCCAGCTTGTTCATCTTGTACTATTGGCTTGGTGCAGAAACTATTAGGCTCAGGTCCAAGAAGAAACAACGTAGTGCTAATGAGCTGCTGCTGATGCCTTAATGTGAAGGTGGTGATGGTGCGTGAAGGTGGGATATGGGCTGGAGAGGAGATCTGAATTGGAGGTGGAAAACAGGTCTGTGGGAGGTATCTGTCGACCTAGGCTTCTTTCCTTTTTTATAGCTCCGATAACTTCATTGGAACCGACTATTTCTAATTGGATTAGGACTAAGTGTCCTAATCAATTTAAACTCTTCACACCGCTTAACCTCATCCATTGATCTCTAAAACCACTGACA
The DNA here is from genome assembly GCA_023531435.1 of Papaver californicum. Lineage (NCBI taxonomy): Eukaryota > Viridiplantae > Streptophyta > Magnoliopsida > Ranunculales > Papaveraceae > Papaver > Papaver californicum. Next base: position 10,260,036 of record JAJJMC010020972.1, on the reverse strand, counting down.
CAACCAATTTCTCTTCACTGAATTCTCTCTTTCAAACTCCGTCTATTTTCTAACACAACTCATACCCAAATGTCGTGTTGTTCTCAAACTCAAAACCCTCGAAAATATCTATTGAACCCACGAAATCAACTGCTTCCTCATAATTCTCGGCTGCAAGCACAAACTGCCTCCATTCTTATTTAATGCATCTGCCTGTATCTCTCTTATTATTCTCAGACTTTTTGATAATGGCAGCGAACTCATCACTTCCATCAATGGCAGTACCCCATCTGCCAGTTATTATCTAACTGTCAATCACCATCACGATCATCACTATTGGCCATCAACATCACCTTCTCTGCCATGAAGTCTATCAACTGCCATGAACCAAAACCACAGACTCGAGCCTCTTCTCTTTTTCTCATTGCCAACAGATTTGAATTTCCTAGCTCGTTCTCGCTGCTGGTCTTGACTTCTACAGCAAACTCCAACATCAACTGAAACTTGATATACTCCACCACTTCCATGAACATCATCGTCACTGCCATGAAAAGCCTCCATCTTCATCTATCGAAACTCAAACCATCACATACTCTTCCCATTCCTTTCTCTGTTTTATTTAAAACTTCAAATCCTCATCACAAGTCACTGCCATAAATGGCATTATCATTCTCCATCAATTGTTGTCGTGATCATCAATCACCGATGATAGATATAGCAACATCAATCTGTCGAGCTCCCACTTCTAAGAGTTTAAAGCCTTAACGAGCTTCTCACATTACTCGAAATTTTTCATACTAGAGTAACCGTGATGTTGGGACATGAACAGACAAAGAATAGCTAGGTCGAGTTTTTGTTCGTGAATTGAGAAGAAAAAGATGGGCTGCCCTCATCAATTCTGCTAGTGTTTTTAGTAACATTTTAAATTTGGTTGCCCTGAGTAAATATCTCAGGTGCATATAGAAACATTTGAATCTCAGATGCCCTTAGCGTACGGCAGAGTGCTAATAGTATCTGCCCTAATGACCATTTTGCCCTTAGTTGCTTGTTTTGCATATAACTTTCTCATACGAAGTCGGAATGACTTCATTCTTTCGATGTTGGCTTCGTATCTTCGTTCTTTACGCGATGATAACAAGAAATCCTGGATGTTAACGAGATCCACCTGGTCTTTGGCCCTTCTTCACTTGTAGCACTTATTTTCTTGCACAATTAAGTGTCGATTCACTTTTTTTGGATGATTTCACCTACTAAAAGATAAATAAACAAAAGCAAACGTAATATACAATAATTCAAAAGAAATCTAGCAAATAATTGCATGAAATTGATACTCTAAATATGTAAAACATGAACTTATCATATACCCAGTAATCCCCAAAGGGGTTCACAGATTTGTTGTGAACATCAATTAGGATCTTCTGAGCATAAGTCCCATACTGCACCCAGAAATTCCAAAAAAGTCCATAATTTCACAAGGATCATCGCTTTGCTCTTGTAGAGCTTGAGAACTCACCCCGTCCCTGACAGTTGGTTATCTATTTTTTTTGCAGATACTGACAACATACCCCGTCCCTGACGGTTATGGGAACCAATGTCAGTGGTAGGTTTTCAACCTATCGTCCCCGACGGTTTCCGTAGGTTCCCATTGTCCCTGACAATGGATGCCTCTATAAAGACTTACAAAACGTTCCTGGCGGTTAGTGGGGGTGTCCCACTAATCACATTGTCCCTGACGGTGGGGTTCCAAGATATAGTGGGGGTGTCCCACAAGTCTCACTCATCACCCCTGACCTTTGTTCTACTTGTAGTGGAAATGTCATTTATGGCCTAGTAGATGGTACGAACTGGCAAGCAGTAACCATCTATCTCGATAGATGATATGAGTTACTGCCATAAGGAAACAACCATCTCTAGTCTATTTAGATGATATGAAATTTTGTACAGTAATCATCTCTCACTAGGTAGTATGAACATCTTAGTACTGGTATTACCTCTTACCAACGATATATATACTGCCAAGGTTGCAATCAATAATCATCCCTGGATAGATGGTATGAACTTCTAAGCAGTAACCAACTCTTTTCTGACGATGTTTATGAAAAACCTCGCACAGTTGTGTTGAACCGCAAAGCGGCTGCCTATGTACCCTCCTACGTAGCTCGAAGGGATCAAGCATGACCCTAGTTCATCCTCTAATTTAGTTTAGATAGTATGAACTACCCTCATTAGTAGTAACTATATTTTATTAGATGATCTAAACAATCCCGTTTAGATAGCAATTATCTCTTATGTTAGATAGTATGAACTGCGTACATAGCAGTAACTATCTCTGTCATCAGACATAATGGATAGCATGAATTGCATAGCAAAACCTATTCCCAACTTGTCGTATCACCAATTGTATCTTAATAATTACCACTAGTCGAAGAGGTAATTTCCAACACACATAATTTACTGCACATTTAAATAGGAGAAGGATCATGTTCAACATATTTAATTAAATACATTAACATATATTCTTGCAAGTTTAGGTATATCTATACATCAAAGAGAAGTAGAAAACCCCACTGCTAATGTTCAGTACATAACATTTCAAATTCAAGTATCAACTAAACTACACCACCAGTTAACATAAAAGCAGTTAAGAGATACTACCTCCACTCAATGATTTGAGTTACTTAAATAATTAACAAAGGATCCATTTTTATCCATGATCACTATTGCATCTCTAATATGTCTCTTTTTCTGTTCTACATATCAGACTCAACTAACAAAGTGATAAAAGGGAAAAACAGATGATTTAACCAGTAACATCATAACCATTAAAAGTGGCACAAACAAGAATTAGTAAAGTCCCACCATGACAACATTTACAAGCCTCAATGTGAGAACATCTAAAGCTAATTAGATTTTCATATAATCATTCCAACAAACACTTCATGTTCGCATTCTAAAATTCAAATAAAAAATCCTACCAAGTTTAGTAAATGAACAACAAGCATTTTCCCACATAAAAGTCAGGTTCCTACATCATCTAACCGCAAAAATTCACATAATACATAAAAGGAAATAAACTTCAGGGAGAGTATAGGTAGCATCAACTCACCAACTTGATATGGCTCTTCACTAAACAAGGTTTAGTAGCAATTCCAGACAGTCAAATCTTAGTCTAGTAGTCTGAGTTCGGAAGAAAGTTATGACTTAGTATAACGGTACTTCTAAGCATATATTTTAATCTAAATACACTAAATAATTCAAGTACACAATTCGTTAAACAAGATTAATAAGCACACAAAACATTCATATTGTTTTACCACTTCCTGAAGCAACTCTTGGCGCAACATCAAGAGGATATAGCTGTAAGCTTAATCCCCTTTCAATATAATCATTGCATATGTAGATAAAACCCCTTTGTAAAAGGCCACAACAATTTAGAATGCAACTTCCTAAATGCTTTCATGTTCACACATATATAAGACACATCTTAGAACCACCAAACATGGTAAAATTCTTATAAGATTTATACATTGGTATTGTAACTCAGTTTAGAACAACATAATCAAATTTCACTGCATTCCCACGGTTCATCAAAGAGATTTAGACAGTAAAAGTTGATCGCTTTCACTATCAACATACTAAATTTAGTAACGATTCTTCCACACTTTAGGGTACTTGAAATGATCAGATTTTCTTGAAAACTTAATAAATCATTACCTTTATTGTAATAGACAACATACTAAAATTTCAGTTATATCTGATAAACGGATAATAAGATACATCACAAACAGTTTGCTGCCCGAAACTGCAATGCAGCAAAACATGGTCCTAGTCATTCCAGGGTTTTAGGTACCATACTATGTCCGATCATCCTCAAATTTATTTGTTTCTTTATTGATTGATAAATCAATACGTGCTAAAAATTTATAACAATCCAACCATCGGATATTAAAATACCATTATAACAAACACATACATTCTAGGGTTTACAAGGTTGTGCATAAAATATTCAAACACGAATAGTTCATTAGAAATTTCATATCTTCCACAATAAAATCGAAATCAGAGTATTTCATCATGATTAGGAGATACCCAACCCATCAATTTACAAAATATCATGTGTTATATCAAAAACCCCAATTTTCAATCATAAACCCTAATTCCCATAAATCTCAAAACAAATTATCAACACACAACATTGAAGGTTATAACTAACTACCCATGTCATGATTTACAGAGATAAAATCATTGTCAACAACTTTGATCAAATCAGGCTCATTTAAATTAGGGCAATAACATATTTTGAAACTATAACTAGAAAGGAAGATCCCCCTACATCATTAAGCTAATTCCAACTCCAAACTTGTATTATTTTCTTAGAAAAACCTTTATGAATCACAAAAACCTGAACATGTATTTCTTTAGAAGAACAATAGCATTGAGTGGAAGAAGAAAGTGTACCTTGTTCGTTAATTTTTTTTCCATAGATTAACAACAGCAACACAACTTTAACGATTTACATAGCTTGATTTCATAAAGCGATTATCTAGGGTTCTTAAAATTGAAAGTGAATAAGATAGCATGAAGAGAGCTAGAGAAATTTGTTCCATGAAAAAGAAAAGAAAAACAGAGAATGTAATTGAAATTTCCTTCCTCTATACAGTCTTACAGTGGAATCCAAGCCATTCCAAGCTTGGAAAAAATGTGGAATGTCAAGTCTTATGGCTTCCAAATAACCTCATTCCATGCTTTTTCAAAGATCGCTTCCAAGGTTTCATGGAAGGGAGCTTGGATTCCAAGAGAAAAGGGTATTCCGATTTGCGTTCAACACAATTCGGAATTGCGTTTCAAAAATAATAATAATTTATGTTAAAGAAAAGTCCTACTCAATTAAATAAATGGTTGTGAATAATTAAAATGGGTCCATCTTTATTGAATGAGTCCTTCTTTTTTGAATTTTCTCTCTCACCTTTTGCATGTTTTGAATTTTTCCTCTCACCTTTTGCATGTTATACACGTGGACAAGATTGGAAATTATTAACAGTTGACTAGTCAAATGCCAAATGGATTTTCTTTTTGTTGGATTTCATCATTAGACTTGAACTTCCATGATCTATTTTAAATACAGAGGTGACATATAATTTGGAAGATGGAATTATTCCATCATAAGACTTGCTCTAAGTCTGAAGTGACCAACATACCCATAACTTATCCTCAATAATTGACATGTGTACAGTGATGTGGAGAGCTGCATGTGAAACGATTTTTACACCCAATTGTTGGTTCAAAGCTAACTAATGTTATACAATTCAAAATAGATAGAAGCTAAGCTACCAAATTTATAATGATAACCACTTTTAAAATTTTGGGCTTCGAATGCAAAAGTTAACTTCTAACCCAGTAATGAGTTAAGTGAAACCCTAGAAAAATTCCTAGTATTACAAACAAGGGTTCCTCTTTACTCACAGATTGGTACTCATGGCATCAAAGCTGGCATCTATCAGTCCCATCTAGGGTTAATGCTAAGGGGTGCATATCTTAGTCCTAGGAGAAAAAAACTAGAAGCTAACTACATATTCTTTTATTCTTGAATTTTTTGATTTTATATAATTGTTAGAAGCATATTCTCACCATCTAGTGCTTACTGCGAAAGATTATTGTTCCTCATTAAGTAGGGGACTTAATTTTGATGGTGGATTTTTTACTAGAGTTAAAATTGTAAAGTCGTGATAAGTGCATAACTCATATGATTTTAGTGTCAAATTCATACTAATATTTGCTATAACTCTTGCATATTACTTGTTATTATGTTTGTTTTCTATCTTATGTCTTATATTAGGTGAATCATCCGAAATCAAAGAAATTACTACAAAAGTGCTAAGGAAACGGAGTCTACAAATGAATACCACTTGGAATTTGTTCAAACCCCAAATTCTTCACCTTTATCTCTAAGAGAATTGAAATACGAAGCCAACGTAAAAATAATGAGGTCATTCTGACATCGGACGAAGAAGTTATGGGAAAACGAGTTTGAAAGATTTGAGTCTACAGAGAGAGGTTCGGTTGATAATCATTCAGCACAAATAGTAGCCAAATCTGGAGCATAAAAATCAAATTTTTCGACAAGCTGATAGTGAACTGTTCTGCTACAGATTAATCATATGGTACAATCCGAACCGAAAAAAGAGTTTTGAACAAAGTGTACAAGAGAATATTCGGCTGATAAGTGAAACAAGGATAGTAGCTGAACTTTGGAGTGCGTTTTCAATGAAATAGATAAGTGTCCAGAGAGAAGTTTGGTCAGTAATTTATCACCCATTAGTAGATGACACTTGCATGGAGCAAAAATAACATGTCAGGTTCGGCGGGAAAAGTCCATATAACTAGTAGCCGAACCTGACACTATTCTGGGACACTTTTGGCAAGTTTTTGATTCTATTTGGAAAGAAAATGGTCCCAGAAGGATTATAAGCCCTAGATATCATAAACAGTATATAAGAAGACTCCAAAGACATATCAAAGACTCCTTTACATTACTTTACAAGTCTTGGAGGAGATCAATAACACCAGAGGAGAAAGCTAGGGTTTTGGAGCGGTTTCATTATCGTAACGATTTCTTATCTATGTTTTTACATGTATAACATGGGTTCCTCTACATCCATGAGTATTTAAATACCTATTTGATTGAGGATGGATTCTAAGTCTAAACATGATTTGATTTATTATATATGAATCTATTTTGAAGTTCTTCATATGATTATCGTTTGTTTTTACTAATATGAATATTCATGTTTAATTGTTACATTGTTTAGGTGGTCAATTAAATTGATTTGTTAATTAATATAAAGCTAGTAAGAATCGGGTATTCATAATTGTATCATAACATCTTAAATAAGTAGAGACCGTGAGACGTTATAAAGGGATTTTGTGAAGCAATCACGTGTAAAAACAACACTAGAAAGTGAACCGAATGTATTGAGCTGAACTACTAGGATCAAGCCTAAATTTACAAACCTTAAAGCATTCGATTGAGTTACATCTTGTAAGAGAACCTCAAGGTGGCTCAGTTGGATAGAATCCGAAGACTAAGCGTACCTGTTATCCAGTGATATAAGGAATTTTGGGGATAGCTAAGCGTACTTGCCATTCTACGGTTGGTGATAATCTGTGATGAATGAATAATAAATGAGTAATTCAACGATTGTTTAGTAACGAAAAATGATTCCTCGGTCATATTTCTCTCCATTGCTTACATCTTAATTACTTTCAATTGTTTTTTTGTTATTTCCAACCTAAAACAAACCCCCCCTTTGTGACGTTTGACACTAAAACACCTCGCTCCTCATGGGAACGAACTCTATTTACTACTATATTATTTATTAGTAGAGTAGAAGTTAAGTGAATTAATTTTTACACCTACGACAGGCAACAAGACGCTATCCACCCAACGGCAGAAACATAGAAATATATGCGCACATATTATATCAACACAATGAGTGTTGTACTTCTTCATATATTTTGCAAGAGACTTAAAAAATACGGTCTTTATATACAGTTACAGGTGTTCTATGTTGATTCAGTAGCCTCGCTAAATATGTATAATATTTATTTCATATCGAACTAGTCACGGGTCGCATAACTTCCACGGTTGAATTCCTTGAACTCGTCTCGAATGTGCATCAATGATTGAATGATAATAAATTTGTTATTATACATAAACAAGTGTCATGCCAATATGACCAATCCCGGAGGACGCGCCTTAATCCAGTGCATGGACCTCGAAGAAGCGCCAACAGCCTCAAAGGCTAAGGCCAAAATAAACTAGCGCAACACTAACGACCCACAACGCCTGCCTAGTGCCGACCCTAACTCTACTACATCGCTAGAAATTGGTAGCTTCTCACCAGCCTTCGCATTGCCTGCATTAGGCTGGCGCTAACTAGTTTTTTATAGCGCCAGCACAGTGCCAGCCTAGTGCTGGCGCTAACCTAACCTACAATGCCGGTCTAATGCTGGCGCTACCACTACAAACAGCGGCATCCTATTGCTGGCGCTAGCTATCTAACAAGTGCCAACCTATTGTTGGCGCTAATTATCCTATAACACCAGCCTATGCGGGTGCAAAATTTCTTGCGCTGGCCTAGTGCTAGCGTATATTTTTGATCTTTTGAACATTACGTTGATCTCTCGTTCTACTCTTGAGAACTTTTGTATAATCTTGATTTCAGATACTTCTAAATTTATGCCATGTTACTCTTAAGCTAGTACATGACAATTAAGCTTACTATTTTACGAGACTTGACATTGATCAGTCTACTAAACAACTTAGTGAACTGAGCAACATGCCTCACTAATTTAGCTGGTTATTGACTTAACCCTAACTTAATAGTAGTGGTCCAAGACTTCACTACTTTTCTATGAGATATTTAGTTGGTCTACGTCCACGTGCGATGTGGCAACACATCCACGACAAGAAGGTAACAAGTAGTGGGATGGTTAGGAACAGTTGAGAGGACGAGGAGTAGTGGTCATACATTCCTCTTGATTTGCAGGACTTGACTCCACTTCAATCTCCATGATCATCACTTCTCAATCTTTTCATAACATCCACCACTTACGACAAATCAGTGTGTTCATGACAAGACTATATGGTTTCACTTATTCGGGGGGGTTCCAGAGATAATCCAGTCTACAATCCTATATTCAGTTTCTATTATACACTATCACTTTCTCATCACACGGTGATTTCTCATCCTTCATTTACTTCTCTCCCCTAATATGAACCCATTATCTCCACCTTTGTGACCGGAGCAGGACGTGAACGAACATTTCTTGGTTTAGGCTCATCATGTTCAATTTGATCTCTTGAACCTATAGAAAGTACTCTTTTACAGTACATTTGTTTTCACCCTTCATAATAAAAATTACAAAAGTGGAAATTTCTTTTTGTTTTTTACCTTGTGTAAAGAATCTGGATGGTTAGATAAAAAAATATGACAATCAAAATAATAAAAATCAAACTAAATTTCAAGCGTTCTAAGTGTTGATTCCATTTTCATCCCAAAGCGGTGTAGTATTCTTTTTTTACAAATCCTTAGTTTTGAACCTTCTCAGTGGCAACCCTAACTATATTATCTTACACCAAACCCATGTTATGTTACAATATCAGGTTTGAACCACGATTGGTTTCCTCGGTGACCATGTTATGACAAATTATGCATATAAGAATGGTTTTTAGACCTTTATGAGGCACTCCAACATTTTTAAAAACGAATTGGATTGCACTTATGAATCGTTTTTCTTTATAATCGCACGATTCTTTTGTTTGAACCGAACCGTAGATTCGCTTCAAATTAATGATTCACGGTTTTATTTCCTTTTGTTGGTAAATTATTCATTAAAGTTTTATTAAACATATAATAAAAGATATTTTATCAGTTTTAGGATTTACACTTACAAATAAATGAAGGTAAAGGTTTGAAATTCTACTGTTTCACTAAGTTTTTAAAATTTTGAAAAATAATAGCTTTTAATTTAGTTCCAAATTTACCCTCATAAAAAAATTTATTATCACAAGTATCTTTTTCCCTCCGACTTTTCTTGTTCGACCTGTTCGCTCACGTCGGATTCAAAATTTTAAAAACTTAGTGAAACAGTAGAATTTCAAACCCTTACCTTCATTTATTTGTAAGTTTAAATATTCATCAAATTCGATTTCAATCAGAATGATCAAAATCAGATTCACTTTCAACCATATTGATCCAAATAGAAACAAAGTTTATTTTTGATCATATTGATCAAAACAAAAACAAAGGTTATTCTCAATCAAAACAGGTACAGAAGTTCTTCATTATCTTCTGAGAATCACATAATTTCTCTCTTTACTACTCAATTTCTGATGCTCACTACCGTGATTTGCATCTTCACTTTCAATCAAAATCAAATTAATCACATGTTACCTTCAATCTAAGAATCACAATATCTGAAATCACATAATTTCTCTCTGTACTCCTCCGGCGACACACCAGCATCTTCAAGACTTTTTTGAATACATGTTGAAACACCAAGTCCATCAGCCCTAGGATCAGTCATATGATGAGCATCACAGTTTACTGCACCTCCCAAGTACTCAGCAGGAATGGTGCACCGCGCTTCACTGCATGCTCCAAGCTCTGCAATACCTATCCAATAACAATCTAAATTTAAATCCTCGTGAAGAAAAATCACGTCAGGTAACTCTACTAATTAGGTTAACACTGCATAGCATATGGGAGGACAGATGGAAATAAGACTAAATAGACAAACAGAGAGGCCAGTAGTAGACATGGTCAGCCCAGAGAGCAAAAGCCTCATGCTTGCATCGGGTGAGTAAGTGAGTCACATTTCGATCTTGTAGCTCTACATGCTGACTGACCCAACTAATACTAATAGGGAAAGAAACTCATCCAAGGGTGCATAAAAAAATAAACAGTCGTCGTTTTCTAACTCATACTAACACTCCAGCACCTTCACCCATAACAAAACTATCTCGTTCTTTGTCCCAAAACCTTGAAGCTGTTTGTGGATCATCATTTCTCTATGATAGGGCTCTACATGCAACAAAACCCCCTAATCCAATGGGAATAATTGCAGCTTCAGTTCCACCGGTGATCATTAAATCAGCCTCACCTCGTCGGATGTGGTTAGCAGCAGCATAGAAGCAATAATTGGAAATACCATATGCAGTGGAAATGGAATAGTTTGGACCCATTAAACCGAGTTCAATTCAAAGCAACACAGAACCCATATTAGGTATGGCATATGGAATGAAAAAGGGTGTTATTTTCCTGTGACCTCTTTCTATTAGAGCCTGAACACCATCCGAAAACACTGTAAGACCACCCATGCCTGTCCCGACAGTACACCTCCTTGCTCTTTGTCGAGCTGTAATTACGCAAAACAGCAAGAACAGTAAGATTAATTCCATAGTTTATAAATAATACAAAACGCATGAAATCAAAGTTATGTAATCGAGAAACGGGCTATGGACAATCATGTCAGCAAACAACGATCAGAGAACACATTACCCGAGAAGGATAAAGCACATGATTGGGGAATCCCTTAATATATCTCTAACCAAAAAGCACATGAACTGGACCAAAAGTGGAACATGTTGTTACTTGCTGGAGGACACCTGTTGGAGTCATAACCGAGGACATAACCTTCCCTTGACCTCCGCATGTATTGCATTTAGTTGGTTGAGTCCCAGGTTTGGCACCTGAACCATTACAGGTATTACAGGTCTCCAAACGGCTTATTTTAATTTCTTTTTCTATGCCAAAAACTGCTTCCTTGAAATTCAACAATATACTGTAAACTTCATCACTGCCATCAACTGCTCTACTTCTGGTACCTCTACCACTATCCATTCCACCCTTACCCTCGAATAATGACTCAAAAAGATCAAATGGGTTGCTGAAATCCTGGTGAAACAGAAAACATTTCCTATGTGAGATATTTTGCCAACAATATTCTAACACTGAAATCCATCCTAAGTCCAAAACTGATCATCACACCTCCTAGATAAACATATTCTATTAAGCATTGCCGTAGTTCAGAGATATAACTCACCCCCAGTCCCGCACCAGCGCCTTTTAGTCCAGCTTCACCAGAACTGTCATAAAACGATCGTTTTTCATTGTCTGACAAGACCTGTATGAAATTTTGTGTTATTAAACTAAGTAGGCACTGGTCATGACTGATTCAACCACAACTACTCAGCAAGCACAATAATCTTGAAAATGCAGTTACCTCATATGCGTTGCTTATCTCCTTGAACTTTTTCTCAGCCCCGGGTTCTCTGCAAATAAAGTAAAATGAACTTCGTTATGGCACGCTCATGAATGCAGCTTATTTAGATGATGAAGAGCTAGAAAATCAAGAAGATGTTACATTTAGTACTACACTTTGCAGTACCAGAGGAAGATGCAAAGCAAGATAAGGAAAAGGTAGTATAGTAAAGTATTGACATATGAGCCTCCCATCCCCCATACACAAAGAAATAAGCACATACTCGAGTAGTTCAGAGCTGCCATTAGAGAAAGGTACACAGTAGTACAACTTACAACCTTTCAAGTTTAGGAGGAAGTCCATATGGTATACTGTTTCCAAGAGTATTATTGCAGAAATCCCTGCATACATTTGCAAAAACATCCTTAGCATAATTTGCTAGAAAGAAGTCAAAATTTCAATAAAACAACAAAGATCACATTGGCCTAGCGCAGTGCTTACGCTTCTTCAATGAAGTTAAATCTTGCAACTAGTATCCCAATGTCCATTTAGTTGAAGACCTGATCTCGGTGATCTTATCGACATGAAATTAAAAATGCATATGCCCTCAATTTAACCTGAATCATTAAAGAAAACAAATCAATTTTCATTAATAACCATCTAATTAATGGTCAAAATTCAACTAATTACAACATGCAGAGAAGAAGCAGAACACTTGATTGCATTTGTCCAACCCTAGAGAAGAATTAAAAAAAAATGGTGACTTACTTGATCACAATCAGGTAAAAACTCAAACTAGGATAGAGAGTCTAGTCAAATCAAAAATAACGAGCAAGAAATAGAGAAAATAGAAAGTCTCACCAAAAATCCAAAAAAAATCATCATAAGAATGCAAAATTTGATCTAAGCTTTATGTCAGATTCAACATCAAAGTTTTAAAGATTTGTTTTTTAAATCAAAAACCCACAAAGAATATGCTAATTTTTTTACCAACAATGTTATCTTTTTTTATCAAATTCAGCATTAGAAATTGAAGCAAAAAACCTAACGGAGAAGATGAAGATGATGACGTACCTTGCTATGGTGGCTTTGTATAATTTCTTCCAGTAATCGGTGGTGGTTGCTGTGTGGTAGTAGAGATTTTCATTCACGGTTGATCGGTGGAGGTGGGAGTAGGGTTGTACATGGTAACGCGTTTTCCCGGAAACCGCCAAAACCGAATCGAATTGGTCAAAACCGAACCGAACCGTTTACTAATAGAACAGTTATGGAAAAAAAATATGGAAACCGGTAGTCACGGTTTCGGTTTTGGTTTAGCCAAAAACCGAACCGTTATACCATGTAAAAACCGACTATTTAAGACCCTTGATCTAGTTTTTGATAGATCTAATCTGAACCCTTCATTACCCTTGATATATAATCCCACCCTAACTTTCTAACCCTAGTTCTCTTCTAGTTATGGAAGAATCCACTTTTTTTTAAAAAAAAAACTGATTTTTTTGATTTTTTTTAATTTTTTTTTGATTTTTTTGATTTTTGATTTTTATTTTAGTTTTCCAAACGGTTAACCGAAACCCGTTGGGAAAAACCGAAACCGAAAGAAAACCGAGTAAAACCGAACCGGCGGTAAACGGAACGGTTATGGAAAAATAATTAGAAAACCGACCTTGCCAGTTTCGGTTTTGGTTTGGCACAAAACCGAACCGAAACCGGCCATGAACACCCCTAGGTGGGAGTGATTAGGAGGGGAAAAAAAAAAGAGAAGTAGTAGAGATAGAAGACGACGGAATATGTGTAAAATGAAGGAACAACCTTGGAGGAAGGGTAGTTCTTAAAGTTTATCCTATTGGAAATAAAAGTGACTTTTTTTGCAAGAATAAAAATTTAAAGAGCAAGTAATTTTTTTCCTAAAATGGAGGGATTATATTTTTTCAATAACCTTCGGCAGATTTTGATAGGGCAGTGGATCTCTTTCACATGGAAAAGGTTGATTTTGCCATCAGCTGAGAAAAAGAAATCACTTTATTCAGTTTGATTGAGAAAGAGACGAAGGTGAACGTTGACATATGATGTTGGTGCAGCAGGACAAGAAGTCGCTGGTTGTATAAAAAGAAGCCTGATTTAGGGGCTCCCATATTTGTAGAAGGGCTTCAATGTGAGGTAGGGTGACCCAAAAATCCGTTAAGAGGTGTCCTAGGGGCTATGTTAAATGTTCATATTACCCTTTTATCTATGAAAAAGTCTAACTTACCCTTCAATCAATTAAAACCTAAACAAAGACAAAACCTTTCCAATTTCAATTTCAATTCCAATTCAAAACTTTCTCAAAACTTAAAGTTTCCCAACCGTAACCCAACTTTTCCAATTTCAACTTCTCCATCGAAATTTTTCGTCGATTAATCGTCGATTCGAAAATTTCTTCGTCGATTAAACTCCAAAAATCGTGATGAAGAATCATACTAAAGGTGTAGAAGGTAGTAGTGATGCCAACCAAAATCAAACTTTTCAACCTAATCAAGAGATTGAAGAACAAATCGGTGGTGACAATCAAAATCATACTCCGAAACAACAAACAATGGTGTATCTAAGGTATTGAACAAAACCCATGTTATTTTTAGAACCCAAAAGTGATTGATTTTCTTGTGTGATTGTTGTTTTTGTTAAAAAAAATTGGTTACTGAAGAATTTACAGTTGGGTTCGATTGGAAAACCCAACTTAACTGGTTTGTTCTTCATTTTACGGTTGGGTTTTTCTCAAAACCCAACCGTAAATAAAAGGGTAGGAGATGAAGATGAAATTTAACGGTTGGGTTCGATTTTGAACACAACCGTAAAAATATTTGCCCAATTTTTTTTTTTGAATTTTACGGTTGGGTTTGATTAATTTTCCCAACCGTAAATAAAAGGGTAGGAGATGAAGACGAAATTTTACGGTTGGGTTCGATTTTGAACCCAACCGTAAAAAAATGCACAAATTTTTTTACTTGAATTTTACGGTTGGGTTCGATTCATTTTTCCAACCGTAAATATTTCTGTGTATGTAAAAAAAAATTGTTGAGGATTATTTACGGTTGGGTTCGATTGGAAAACCCAGCCGTAAATGCTTCTGGTTAGTTAAATTTTTTGGTGAGGATTATTTACGGTTGGGTTGGATTCCCAACCATAAATTCTCCCGTGTAGGTGATTTTATTATTTACGGTTGGGTTCTATATGTGAAACCCAAGCGTAAAAAATTCTGAATTTTCAAATTGAAGTTGTTTGAGTTGAATTGCTTGGAAATTATCTAACTTGTATTGCTTGTATGTTGTAGGAAACATAAGAAGAATAGGGGTAATAATTTAACACCTATTTCTCACACTCCAACTCCTCGCCACGGAGTTTATTTAGGGATAGCTAATAGAGGCTTGAGAAAGAGCCATAAGACGACTTTTGAGGTAGGGGTGGTAGTTCTCCTCAACTTGCACAAGAGGAATATAATGTTTTCCAAGACTTGGAAGATCTACATGTGTTCAGTGGAGGTGCTCTTGTGATTAGAGAACCACCACAAGAGCAACAATGTGAGAAAGAAGAGACGGACAGAGAACAATTTGTCCCTCAAGGCAAAGGTAAAGAAATTGTTGTTGCTCCTACTGAACCAAGACTGAAGGAAAAAAAGACAAAGAAGCATCCAGAACCGAAAGGGAAGCATATTCCCAAAGGAAAAGACGTGTTGTGGCCTAAGAAGAGTAATGGAAGACCTTGGGGTGAGGCCCCAGATAGGTCTGCTATATTATTTGGTTATCCCCATTCATGGGCTGCCAAAGTTGCTGAGACGAGGGTATTAATCTAAAAACTTCTCTTGTTTTGTTAAATTTCCGTTTGTTTAACTTCAAGTTAAAAAAAATTGTTTTTATTCTTTGTAGGATCATACACAGGCGATCAAGAAATTGGTTCGTCAAAGAGCTCAACATTGGCCCTTAGCTGAAGAATGTATGGCCGTCCAAGTTATCGTAAATGGTACCGGGTTAGCTCCCGGAATTACCAATTCGATGTTGGAGTATGACAGTGTCACCTGCACAGCATTCAGGGAACGTTATTGGCCTGAAACCGATACGTTTCACCTCCCATTCGGCGAGATGACAATAACGCCGGATGATGTCCAGTTAATTCTTGGCTTTCCACTTGAAGGTAAATCTGTGTATGAAGATTTTGACAACAACATGTCATGGAGTGATCTTTGTGTCCTTTTCAAAGATACACTTGGATGGGAGAAGAGAGAAGCCGAATCAGAGTTTAAATTGTCTTGTGGAGATAAACCGGGGGCAGCAACGAAGAAAGGTCTAGGTATGACCAAGAAGATCTTGTTGCGTAGTCTCGGGGAGAAGTTTGGAGGAACCCGGAAGTTGGAAAAGGATGGGGTCGTTATAGATAAAACCAGAGCTATGCGAACATCCAGAGCGCATCTGTTATATATGCTCGACACCATCTTCTTTGCTGACAACTCAGGAAACAGGGTCAACGCTCACTTTCTACAGTGGTTGACGGATGATCTCCAGAAGACACATGAGTACTCATGGGGAACTGCCACCCTGGTTTACCTACTTGCCAACCTTAGAAAAGCTTCGAGGGTTAGGGGAACCGAGATTGCCGGGAATACTGGTCTTCTTCAGGTAATTTATTGTTGGAATTTCAATGTTTAAATTCAGATTTTTTTTTTGCGCATTATCTTATATTAATATTTATTATCTTCATAGGCATGGGTCTATGATCACTTTCCGAGCCTGGCTCCTAAAACGAAGTCGAGCGGTGATGGTACTGGACCTACAGGAAAGAAATTCATCTTCACCGGTACTCAGGCAAAGCATAAAGAAGTGCAGATAGCAAAGATGAGAAGTGAAATTGATGCTTTCACCGTTGAAGATGTTGTTTTTGATCCTTATGTGAAGACTAACATAGATGATGATGGAGATGTTGAAGATTTACGTCAATCTCGGACGTGACAGGCTACAACGGGCCTTTGTACCATCCGTTTGGGTTCGTGATGTGCAACCCCCGTCGAACTCTCCGCCAAACTGGATATGTCCAAACCAAGGTAACACACGAAGCCTTTAAATTGTGTGTGAATGGCCCGATGATCGAAGGACCAAACATCGTGCTCAACTACAACCAAACGCCTTCGGTCGCGGTTTGGAACAACCGCTATCAACCGGATTACCAAATCCAAATGCAGGAGGTAATTTCATCTCCGGACACAAAAGAGGCTGCAGAAGATTACTTGGATTGGTATCGTCATTTTGGTCATCCAAATGTCATTAACATTGATCCAGAAACTATGAAAATACTTCAAAGGGGTGAAGGAAACAACACAAAAGATGGTTTTTGGAAGAAAGCATATTTCAATTTGGTACGTAAATTACTTTTGTTATTAATGTTTTTAAGATTTATTACTAAAGACTCAACCAACTTTTATTTTCATATGTGAATAGAAAAATAAGGTGAAAAAGAAAGCACTTGCATTGGCAGAGTCTATCACTCCATGCCTAAGTAGAGTTGATGTGACGACGTCTGACCAATTGAAGAACCTGCAAGCTAAAATTGGGAAGCTTCATGAAGCAGACGAAGATGGGACGACAAGAAATTTAAAGAGGAGTAGAGCCGGTACAAGAGATGCGACTACTAGCTGAAGAGAGCCGCAAACTAGTGATGAAGAGACACATGATGAAGCCGAGGATGTGCAACGTGGTGCTCGTACTCGTGGCGGTCGTGCTGGTGCTCGTACTCGTGGCAGTGGTGCTGCTCCTCGTACTCGTTGTCCTAAGAGCAAAAAAAGAGCTCGTCAAACTCATCGACAATCCCCTCCTCCTTCTCCCTAACTCTATGTTTATTATTAACAATTGCGTCAAACTAAGGGTTTTTTTTGTGGGTGTATTATATACATTATATAACTTTAGTTAGAATGTATGAGAAATTTTTTATCTTTAATTTGTCTAGCTCATGTTTTATTTACAAAAATTTCAAGTTGGAAACCAAACAAAGGAAAAATCAAGTCAAAAAACTAAAAAAAATATCATATTTACGGTTGGGTTTTGGCTGAAAATTCAACCGTAAAACTGTAAATAGGAAAAAATGAAAGTTTTACGGTTGGGTTTTGGCTGAAAACCCAACCGTGAAACTGCCATTTTTTTCATGCCAGACTTACGGTTGGGTTTTCACCCAAAACCCAACCGTAAATATGAATATCAATTTTACGGTTGAGTTTTCAGCCAAAACCCAACCGTAAATTCTCCTGGATCATTCAAAATTGGATTCTAGTACTTGTGTTGTTTTCTGTTTTTCTTTGTTTGAATGACCCAATTTACCTTCAATCTAGTTAAAATGATTGGATAAGTTTAAGAATTTGATTTTTAAACCCAATTTTACCTTAAACTCAATGCTCCAAAGGATGTTTTACGGTTGGGTTGGGAAGCCTAAACCCAACCGTAAATATTGGCTGAAATTATCTGGAAGTAAAACTACAATTGGTATTTATGGTTGGGTTGATTGTCAAAACCCAACCGTAAATCATCATGGATAAGAAATTTTTTTTAGATTATTTACGGTTGGGTCCGATGCTAAAACCCAACCGTAAAACTGTTACGATTTGGTGTTCATCCATGAAGTTACGGTTACGGTTGGGTTGGGAAGAACACCTAACCGTAAATGGCGTTTACGGTTGGGTTCGACATGAAAACCCAACCGTAAAATTCTCTCAATCACAAAAGAATCATCATTTCAAATGTAATTTCATCAAATTTGAGCCATAAAAAGACCAAGAGTTTAAGTTAGAGGTATACCTCACTATTTTAGTTGATTGAATCAAAATCTAAAAACCCTACAAAATTATCTTACATTTCTTCTAATTTTTCTTCCCGCCAAACCAAAGAAAAAAAATAATAATTTGATTTCATTAAGTATAAGATTATTTAAGATTAATTATGTTTAGCCTAATCGATTAGCTAATTAGTTTTACTAATACTAACTAATCAGGGGTAGTTTATCCATTATGAAAATATTATGGATAAGGGTTTTTTGAATTTTACTTCAAATGTCTCTATTTCTTCTTATATGAAGAGCCCCTCTACAAATGTAGGAGCCCTTAAATCAGGCTTCATAAAAAATGATGATTTGGATTCCCTTCTACTTTGGTTAACTCATTCAAGGATACTGAATTCATTAAGAGATAACGACCCTACCCTTATGATCAGGCATTTTATGTGTATAATCTTTTTAGGACATACAAGTAGTGAGATAATTTCAATGGGAAACGATATAAGTTTTCATAAGAATGCATACTAACGTAGTATACTACCAGTTCGTCAAGAGAGTGAGTGCACGCTATTAATTGAAGAAGATAGTTTCATTATAAATCCTAGTTAACACGTGTCCTCAGATGTTATGCATGAGTGTCATCTTTAACTTCTTATGGGTTAAACCCGGGGAAGATCTAACAGTTAGAATTATGGTGTCTTCGTTAACTCGACCAAGATTGTTGGTTACTTATTTTGGGTGTTATTTGAGTGTTATTGATAAATACTCTCTCTGTTTCTAAAAAAATGTTACTACCACTTTTTCATTTTAACCTAAAAATAGGTTAAATTGAAAAACTGTTACCCTTTCTACCCATGATACTGGATACCCTCGATACATATCGACAACCCCTCTTTCTACCACAATTTCCCCCGATTACAATCCCCCTAGTCAACAAGATACACACACTCGTTTAGGGATTTGATAGTATTACCACTCACCTCTGAACTGGCACCCTATTGTCTTCACAAATAGTCTGATGTTGTCGGCGTTGCAAGGGACTGATTGACATTTAGTCGTTATCTCCGCCGTCGGTCGATGATTCAATTGCTCCAAAAATAATAGCCACTAATATCTATGGCTAGCTTGAAAATGGGATATGAGAGGAAGAAAAAGAAGGCTCTGTACGGTGATGTAGATGGGAAGAAAATATTGTCTCGACCTCGGAATTGAAAAAATACTAATAGGTAATAGTAGAGAGATCGAGAGGTAGAAAGTGGCTGTGAACTGGGTACTGGTGAGAGAGAAACGATGAGGAGGTCGGCGGTGGTGATTCATAGTGACAGAGTACGGGATGGGTAAGAAAATGAAAAAAATCACAACATTGTTTCTCACGTGAAGACGCTTAAATTTAGGTGTTGACTTTTTGAGGCATACTTCCAGTATCAATTTGGATGTGCTAATGGAACAGCAAATCACCTCATCTTGGCCCATTTATACTAACATTTCCACCAGATGAATTTGGTCTCACTGTTTTCTTGAAGTGTGCTCTTGTAATCCTCTTGGTGAATTCAGCTGAGTCCAATCCCACTTGTAATACAAAACACCCTTTCGCAGCACCAACTTGCTCCATGTTAAATTGTACTTCTATTCCTTGACACCACCCTAATGATCTCTTCTCTTTCTCACCTTTAGCCAACGACTACGACATAACACAAAATAATGTTAACTATAAGAAATTTACCCGTTAACGGACATATGCTCCAAATACAAGTTTTGACATAAAATTAAACAAAAAGCACGATGCTATAAAAGACTATAAATGATCTACAAGTAAGCATTATTAGGCATGTATCACGTAGCCCTATTAATTTTAAATAGAATGATATGGACTACAAATAACAACGAAGTTTTTTTTTTCAAAATTTCAGAAGAAGATCTTTAGCAAATGACATTGAGATATAATGCTACCAGTTTAACTGTACGCTTGAAACAAAGTTGACCATCGTGGATAGATTCCATCCGTCAGATAATATCCCTGATTGTAGTTATGAACGTTGATGGTGTAATTTACATCGTGAGAGATTCCATAGTTTAGGTCTTCAAACAGAGGTGATTTATGCAAAATATTTATGTTGTTTGTCGATTCCAGGAATTCTAAAATAACATGCTATATCCAACAATCATAAGTAGCAAAAGCTTCCAAAATAAAAAGTTGGTTTTGTATAGTGTCCTTTATACTGACCTTGCCTAGTAACATGGCATCCCTACCACATCCAATTCATACGATCAAGATTACCAAGCATAATTATAAAACCCTTTTCGATGTTTTGCGCAAGTATTTAATTATTATTTTCCTAATCAGATTTTTATAATAAAAACCTTGGACCAAAATGATTGACTGTTGTTTCGCAAAATATTTAGAGATTTGCAAATGTTATTGTACCGTTTATAAGAATTTAGTCACTTGTGGTATCCGGTGACATCCCATCATATAGAATCCTAAGGGATATAATGAATTTTTGTTCAGGGCTATATCCTCGATTATTTCGTGCATCAAACTGATAATTAAATTTATATTGTACCTGACAGAGCTATGCAATAATCCAACATCAAGTTGCGACCCATGCAAAATCGTCTGGAAATCTTGATTGGAGTACACACATCCAGGAATGAAATGGTCTTGTATCAACTTCTGGTGGTAAAATTCTTTCCCTCAAAACGTCTATTTTCTTGTGAATATTTGTCTTAGTTATGGAAATGTAGGTATTTTCCCTGAACATAATCGCAACAAAGTGGTAGTCTCCATTCTTTCTTCATTCAAATCTCATCCAATTATTGTAATACGTGAAAATAATTTTCTTGCTCTTCATTATACAAGTTATATCAATATATGTCACCTCATCAGAATCAAAATTATGATCAAATAAGCAGAAACTAAATTGAGAGAAAGTAAAAATATATTTCAAAAATAAGTAGAAACTTATGAAAATTGATTGTACGTAAGAAATGTATGAGTTAATTGAGGATTCGTGGGTGGGGTTTATATAAAGAATGGATATCAACGATAATAAAAACAATCATTTTTTGGTCATTCTATGGCCGCACAATTAACCTTTGACCACATTTGTTCATTTTCTACTGTAAAAAACCTGATTTGTTTATTTACATGGCTTGGCAAATTCGTATTACTGGAAAATGTCATTAGAATAGCCTAAAAAAATTTATTATTCTATAGTGACATTTCTTTTTATTCTTAACGAATTCTTTTTTTCTTTTCAGTTTTTTTAATTTTGAAAATAAATTGATTTTAGTTTGTTCTCCACAATTCGTTTTCTTATCTTTATCAAAAAAGAAAAAAAAAATAAATCATACTATTTTATATAGGGTAGCAAGTCCACTGCCTTCTAGCTATGATGAGCTAGGAAATAAGGGGGATGATTTTTGTCTCCACCAATAATCAGGTATATGGTGCGAATTCTTTTTATATAACCCATAACATTGCCTATTTGACTGCTAGACACCCCCCTCTCCTGGATCCATTACTCCTTTTTAAAATACCATTTGACACCTTAACTTTCACCTGTAAAATTAAGAGAGACCAACCAAATACCAAATTCATAAGTTTCATAACTACAAAATGCATTAGTATTAATTTTAGTGATACCTGGAGAAGGGGGTAACCAAATAACATAACTAATAGGTATATTAAGAGAGGATATGTCAGAAGTAATTAATTTGCATATGGTGATGAATTCTTAAAGCAGTATTATCAATAAATATAATTTTATGTTTCAAAAATAAAATAAAATAATATCTAACATATCCTTTGTCAAAAATAAAATAACATATACATACACGGCTTGACTTCAGAGTTGAAAAGTAATCTCCTAAATAGTGGAGATAAAACAGTTATGGTAAAAATATATTACATCTTAATTAGCGATTTATCAAATAAATTGTTTTAAAATTCTAAAATAATTATGTAACAAATTAACCAAGTTACGAAGGCACTATTGGTGGGGAAATGTTGACAATGGTAAAACCGAGAAAGAAAAGAAAGGCCTTTACTTGAAGGACTGGAAATCAGTATGTAAATCATTTCAGGAGGGTGGGTTAGGACTACAAAATATAAGAAACTTCAACTTGGTTATGATATCCAAAATGAGTTGAAGTTTGAAAGAGAACCCAAATTCTATTTGGGCAACCATATTAAAATTTTAATACAACCCTAAGAGTGATATCCTTTGTATAAAACTTAAGATAAAGGCTGTGTATAATTAGATATGGAACAGAATCCATAACGTAGTTCAACATATTAAAAAAATTATTACTAGAAAATTAGAAATGGTAAATTGATTAATATATGGGAAGACCAGTGGATGTGATGTCCTAAACAGTCATAGTCGTTCAGAATGGGTACATTAAGAACAGTCGTAGTTGTAGATGGCTACAAAATTTTGAGATTCCTGGAATTGTTCGTTTCTGAAGATTAAGAACAATCATAGTCATCCAATTACTGACTGTTCAAAACAGTCGTAGTCGTCTAGAATCACACGCATACAAAATTTCGATATTTGGGGTAGTTTAGAAAATATAAAAGAGAAGATGATCGAAGATGGTGGTTGTGTTATGGATATGGAGGAGAAAATATGGCGGTAGTGGTGGAAAAAAAGAGTAATATGATTTGTATTCTTAGGGTTTTTAGGGGTGGGGTGGATAGAAGGTACGTAGGGTGTAAAAAACAAAGTTAAAATATCTGAAGATAATATTTAGGATATTTCAAAAATTTAGTTAGGTGGTACATAAGATAACTGGGGATGAGCATTAATGTGGATAGGAAATAGGAAAACTGGAGTAAAAAATAGGTAAAAACCTAATAATAACATTGATTGGAGTAGGATATGAAATCTAAACATAACCCCAACCATTAAAATCTTTATATGGAAAGCCGTTCATTCTATCTTACTAACAAGTGTGAGAGTGACGGCTATTCTCCCAAACATAAATACATATTGTAGCTTATGTAATTACAGAGAACAATTATTGACACATCTTTTCCTTAACTATAACTTTGCAAAACAAGTATGGATGCACTTAAACTTTGATATGACTTATGTGGATGACAATTGTAGCTATTTTCATGAATGGTTTAATACTTGTTTCAATGATAAAAACAAGGGAGGCTAGGATGTCCAAAATTCTGTAGTACAATTAACTAGCACATATGGAAATCCAATATGATGCTACTTTCCAAAAACAACAACAAAACAGGATGAATACACCAAAAATGATAGTCAAGTTCGTTAACAACTTTATGTATGTTAACAATCCAAAGTACAATATTATGCAAACGCTTTCCTATATAACCTATTGTAGGATGAAAATCAGAAAATCATTGATATAAAACCAGATAAGTAATCATCTTTTATAAGTCTAAAAATAACCATTGCTTTATCAATGTCAATATCTATAACCACTTTAGGTATTGGACTCACGCTTGTTGATACATAGAAACCACAATTGAAGCAAGAGGAACTTATGCTAATTGCACAATAAGACAGTAGTCAGAAGAAAAATGAGCTGAAATCGCCTTCCAATGAGAAACTGAATGCAGTTGAAATAACATCATTTTCCAAAGTGATTTGATACCAACTCTAAAACTACTAATGGGAAGATATGTCGAAGCCAAATAATAGGTACAATATCAATACGGATTCTAGAAATCAAATAAACAAAACTTGTGTATAAACTTTAGAGTTACTGTTATCGTATTAATTACTAGAAATAACATTATGAAGGCAATCAATATTATATCTATTTTTTTTTTGTAATCGAAATGTCATAAAAAACACTTGGAAAAAAGACAGTCTATTAGTAATATTTTGACAGTCTAGGAATCACATGGTTTCCGTTTTATAATTTTAGTCCGTTTTGACAAAATCAAAATATTAAAGAGACCATGCGATTTCCTAGACTACCCTTAATTAGTGTCATATATTTGTCAAAATTAAAATTTAATTTCAGTAGTAAGAATCATATAAATTCGTAATAAATTTATTTGTAATAGGAAAAAGAATAAAAAAAATAAAAATCTAGAATTTTTTCAGAAACTTTTAGAAGAAAGTAAATGAGAAATATTTCTAATCAGATATCATTCATAATTGTTTTCTATTTTAAAAATTATTTTTTTTATTTTATATTAAGTCTTGTATAAAATAGATTTATAAAGAAAAAAAAAGTATATCGGAGAGTTTATTGAGAAAATATAAAATATAAACAGAAACCAATATAATTTTAAAACAGATGAAAACGGTATCGAAGATTTTAAAATAGAGGAGGTATCAATCAATAGGCAGCAATATTTGGAGTTAAACCATCAATAGGCAGCAATATTTGGAGTTAAACCATCAATAGAGAGTAATTTTTCCTTCTTAGCAACAACTCCACCTTGGGATTCAGGTTGTTCTGTCAACAAAATCATCCCCATCAATTAAACCAAGTTTGAGATATGTAACAACCTGAATCCCAAGATTTTAAACGGTTTCGCCCTCTTTTTCGAAAAAAAAAGAAAAGGTGTGTGAATTTGCTGCCTGTGTAGTGTGTATATATACACGAGTAATAGGGAAAAATTTGAAGGATCATATAGAAGAATGAGGACCTTATGTTATCACAACTGGTCATCTCTCGCACTTACAGAAAGAACGCCCAAACCACCATTACCACCAAAATCAAATATCAGACGGCCACATAAACTCTTACTCCATGCCCTAACTGGAACCCTTTCCTTCAATCTTATCTTTCTTTCTCCTTCTCCTTCCATTGCTCAACTTATTTCACCTCCTCCTCCTCCTCGTCCTGTTGAATTCTGTAAAGAAGAAGATGTTCTTGAACAAGAAAAATCACAAACCGTTCCAGGGTTATTAACTAATCAAGGAATTGTCGAAGAAGCTTGGGAAATCGTTAATGAAAGTTTCCTTGATTATAGTGATCGTCCTCGTTTTTCTACAGATAATTGGCTGGTAATGTTTCTGCTTTTTAGCTTTTCATGAATGTTGATTGAGATTTCCGTTACTTAAATGTATACAATTTTACTTCCAGAAAAAGAAGGAGGATGTTATTGGTAGCTCCATTCAGACAAGATCTAAAGCTCATGACATTATTCAAAGGATGTTGGGTAGTCTAGGCGACCCTTACACTAGGTTTCTTTCTCCATCAGAGGTGTATTTTTTTCTCAAGAGTCGGATATTTACAAACCTAGTACATTGTCAAGTGTTTGCCAATACTGAGGTCTTTATTTCCCGCAATATATTCAGATTAAGTATTCACGATATGAATTTTACTATCCTTAAAAGCTACGAAGATGTGCTTAGGTAATTTCTCATGGTGCATATAAATTATTTGTCGTGATATTGTCTGGGAAAGTAGATTGGAGGTACAGACTTGTGATAACATAGCATATACACATCATAACTAAACAGTGGTGATATTGTACTATGCAGTACTCGCATCTTGGGTGTTAGCTGATGTACTTAAGAGAGTTTGTTGCATCAATTCTTCTATTTTATTTTCCTAGCATATTGTGTGCTTCTAAATGTTTCATTCTATATACATGCCAAAGTTGAAAAAATTATTTTAATTCAGGCAATTTTCAATATTTTTCAGAAATATAAAATGGATGCATTTGTGTCTCTAACTCTGTTAGGTGATACTTTGAAAAATTAGAGGACTGGGATTGGATTTTCTTGTTGGCAAAACCAAGATGAAAAGAAAGCTTAATCTTTGATAAGTGTGTTTTTGATAAGAACTCGTTCACTTAAAATTATTTTGTTTTACTTGGTCTTCTTACTTAACTTTAATGGTGTTACACCTTGCTACTACTAGTCACACATGTTTTCAAGAACCTTGCATTCTCTTATGCCTTTATAATATGCGCTGACATGTGGGTTTACATAATCTATACGAATTGCAGTACTCTTTTATCAAGTTCTTATTTTATTTTCATCTTTGACAAAAAGTTCTCGAAGATGGCTCGGTATGATATGACTGGAATTGGAATAAACCTCAGGGAAATCCCAGATGACCAAGGAGATGTCAAATTGAAAGTACTAGGACTCATATTGGATGGTCCTGCCAATGCTGCTGGTGTGAGACAGGTAAAGATATGGTTATCTGTATGGAATGTGGTGTAATATAATGTATCCCCTTTTAATTGGCTCACACTTCTACAAATCAATGATGTTAAACCTTGTTTGTTCTTGTAATACTGCCATTGATTGTATACTTTTTGTACATGGTAAACTATGCATTGTCAACTCAACTATCGTGCTCTTCTAATATGCTCTTTCCTCCTATAATTCTATTACACTGTATCTTGTGTCCGATGATTTATTAGCGTGTTATCTTGCCTACTTATTCCTTGGAATTGTACTCTTTGAATATTTATTTCACCTTTTTGTGATCATCTTGAATTTTATATTTAAAGTCTATATGAATGCTGTGTTGTGGTTTTAAAATCTTTTAGGAAGGTTTTTGTTCTGTAAAGCTGTTTTTTATACTTCCATATACAGTAATAGTACTAAATCCAACTTGGGTACTTACAACTTTGAATTGTGGTCTGACGAGCTCAAATGTTGAATATACTTGCCAATTTTGTAGTTTTTTGCCAGAGTTATTTTAAGTACTGAAAATTAACTTGCTTTTTCGACAAATCATAAATCATAATGAAAGTTATGTACTGTATTTTACAAAGATTGGTTTGTATTATCAAAACATTAAAGGCTTACTTGGTATACACAAAGCCTTATTCATTACGGGTTCAACAATTTACTATTGCCAATTTCTGGTGGATGTTTTAGACTGGAAGGTTGCAGCTGGGATATTAAACCATTATGTCTCTATTATTAAAAATATATATACAGACATATGTTGCCCCTTACATGAGTTGAGTGCTGGTTAATAGTTTTGTGTGCTTGGTTTGGATGTTTTTTTCTTGGCAGGGAGATGAAGTTGTATCTGTTAATGGAGTGGATGTCATCGGGAAATCCGCAGTTGAAGTTTCCTCCTTATTACAAGGTCCAAACGAAACATTTGTGACCATTGAGGTGTGATCTCTATATATTTTGTAATGAGTTTACAGTCTGATTACTCATTTACAGTGCTGCAGGTTTACAGTATAATTGATGCCTGTAGGTTAAGCATGGGAATTGCGGACCCACCCAGTCTATTGAAGTCCAAAGGCGCCTTGTTGCTCGCACTCCGGTGTTTTATCGTCTAGAGCAAATAGAGAATGGAACAGTTTCTGTTGGATATATACGCATTAAAGAATTCAATGCTTTAGCAACAAAAGATCTGATCACTGGTACACAACAATATCGTTGTAGTAACTACATTAAAGCATGTTACGAATTCAGTTCTAAATTTACAATAGTTCTATATGAAATTTTTTAAGGAAGCCAATATGTTCAAAACTGATAATTGCATTTCTTAGTTATTTGGCTGTCAGAATTTTACTTCTTTCACAGTTTTACACTGCAAGTTGTTCTACATATACCTGTACTGGGAGATGATGCAACATGTACGTATAATTGAGAGCCCTACTCATTTACTCTTACTAAGAACATTGAGCAAAGAACCTGTCATGTAAAAGTCTCACAATGAATAATGGTAATTGCCATTATCTATGGCACCTGGTGAACTTCGTTTCATAATACTTATGCCCGAGGAGTCCTTATTCCGTTCTGGTTTGAGTCTAGTCCGCAGATGTTATTGCCTAAAGGAGACTAAAACATGAGACTCTGTATTACTCAGTCACCAAACAATTTTGGTCAAGTAGATGTTTCTTTTTCTTGATAAGGTGAATAATTTCTTCAATTGATGCCATCTTTTAGTTGGGCTTCTAATGATTTTAAGTAAATACTGATTCTCGCAGCAATAACACGTCTTCAGGAGTCTGGTGCTTCATATTTCCTACTGGATCTTAGAGACAATCTTGGTGGATTAGTGCAGGTTTGTTCAACAACCCAATCTTTTCACATTACATTATCTCTTTAAGATATAGGCAGTATTCATTTCCATAATATAGTTTCAGATAGGTTACTTCTTTCTGAAGTGGCATCAAAATCAGTCACGTTTTTGTAGTATGAATCCGTCAGTGGCGAGATATTACTGTTTTCAAATGTTAAACACCTAGTTCCTAGTCAGGGTGAACAATGGGAATAATCAAAAGACTTTCGAAATGAGGATGTTGGCAGGAGAGTTACCTAGTGTCATGAAATTAGTGCCGTCTATGTATCTTGTCTGGGAAAAGATTTTGAGTGGATATAGTTATGCTTGCGAATTTTTGATCACTTTCATCATCCTTATTTTGTTTAATACCCATGTGCAAAATTTGCATCTCATACATATATGCATTTATATAACCAGTTCACCATATATTCTTATCATTCATACATACAATTTTCCTTGTAAATAATCTAAACATTTGAGGATCTGTATTCATATTATGATCTTATTGAAAACTTTCATATGCCTCCTAAATGATTCTGAGGACCTAAATGTAGTAGCTATACATATACTAGTGGAGGAATAGGGTAATCACGGTGATGGCAATTCAGATATATTTCATTCGTAGTATATCTGCATCTGCAACAAATCAGACACTTGGCATCTTAAGTGTTCGCTTCACTTCCATTTGGTACCCTAAGTTCCTGTGAACCAATTCTAAGGAGAAAAAAAAAAGAAAACATATTCAACAAATTATATTTTTCTATATCTAGATAGAAATGTTGCAGCAAGTGGTGATATCAGTGAATACATCTTAATAGGTGTTCTAGTTTCCCTCTTAATATATATTCCTTCAAAGAACTACTTATCTTTTGTCTGTTTAACATAACTCTCTGGCATGGTAAAAATGCCTATGCAATTTCTTATTTGTTTTCCTATTAAGGCTTTTAAGTCTGGTAACCAATTGTACACATTCCAGGCAGGGATTGAAGTTGCTAAGCTATTTCTCAATGAAGGAGACACGGTAAGCAATTCCAGAATCTTTTTAGCTATAACAACAATCCAGATGTCTTTATTAAGCATCTTAAAAGAGCTTACTTTTATGTACTGTTCACTGACAAAAAAATTGCAAATTTGATTCAACTGTTCCAATCTTTGTAGTATTTTTTTTTTTTTTTTAAATGAAAAACACTAGTCCAGTTTTTTTCTTCTAACGTGTTGGAAGTATGACCTTGCCGTGGGGATAAAAGTCGATCCATTGGGATTGAAGTAGGATCTGCTATCAGTTCGAATTTCTGGGACGTTACAGTAGTAATCTTATTTTGGGCGTAAACTTAAGGCTCTCTTCCCTGGATGGCTCAGTAACGTACGAAGTATGAACAACTTGAACTTCCGAGTGCTGGGGGTTAAAAAATTGTTGGTGATGAAGTTCATGGTTGTCCACCATGCAAACTAAATCCATAAGCTCTCTACATTAGTTGTTGTTGATATGCACTCTAAAATACAACTACTTGGATAGGGATGTGAATAATAAGTCGTTACTTCTTTTCCCTTGTATGCAAGTTTACTGGATACTGGTCAGTTGCTTCCTGAGATTACTTTACATTAGTTACTCATTTACTGTTTACTGTAGTATTTGATAGTTGTTAATGCATTTTCGTGTCTTAAATTATCTACTTACTCAATATGGCTGTGATCACACATATGCAGGTGATTTATACTGCTGGACGAGATCCCCAGTACCAAAAAAGTATTGTTGCAGAATCTGCACCTGCCTTTACAGCACCCCTCATTGTGAGTATACCTTCTTTTACAATCAAATTCTACATAAGAATCATATTTCCATTTAAGACCAGTTATTTCAACGTAGGATTGGAAAAATTAAAGCTGTTCCAGTTAGCTCTTAACGATGATCTTAATTAAATCAACCACCACTTCCTATGTAGGTACTGGTGAATAACAAGACTGCAAGTGCTAGTGAGATCGTGAGTTGCATACCACTAATAATTTAACTTAAAGTAACTAACTATGTAATTTTTTATTTATGAATATTTGATGGTAAGCGGAAGTAGCTTTTTCAGGTTGCAACTGCACTTCGTGATAACTGCAGAGCTATTCTTGTTGGTGAAAGGACTTATGGCAAAGTAAGAATGAGATCTAACATATTTGAAATCATAAATTCAAGCTGTTTTATATCTTACGTATATATGTAGACATGACCTTGTAAAAATGTAAAACAAGAAAATGTAGTTGGGTTAATATCCATCATCATCCTCGATGGACCCTCTTCATTCCGTGAGAACTTTTAACCTGCTCTATGTTTTCCATTCGACTGCCCTGATATGAGAACGACCTTGGGCTTAACCTTGCAGTCTGGATCAATACTAGAAATCATTTAGATGATTTGAAATAAATTCATAAATTCCGTTGGTTAATGTGCCAAATATTTTGGTATAGTGGCAGTGTTGGTTCAATTCGGGCGATACTAGGTGTAATCATGTCATACGGCACAACACCGCCGAAACCTCTTCCACTAGATGGTTACATCGAATGTTGTTAGTCTCAGTTTGAACCATCCTAACAAAACACCAAACTCTGATTTATTATAGAGAATTGTTCTTCTTATATCCTATATTCTGATGTTATTGGCAGGGCCTAATTCAGTCTGTCTTTGAGCTTCATGATGGATCTGGTATAGTTGTCACTGTTGGAAAGTATGTCACACCAAACCATATGGACATCAGTGGAAATGGAGTAGAGCCTGACTTCAAAAGTGTCCCAGGTATTATGAGTTACATGGTTGTGATAAAACTGAGATGAGTGGATTAGAGCTTATAGAACTTGTTGTTTGCAGCTTGGAGTGAAGTTAAGAGATTCCTTTCCCAGTGCCAAAGAAATGGATAAACACAGGTCTGTTATCTGTTAACGTGTCTTTGACTTATGACCGTTGTCTCAGACTCACCAAGATATTTCTGAAGATTAAGGTAAAATGTACTTGATTGGAGATGAGCATTATTTAGCCTGTTCTGTTGCAGACTTCTACTCCAGATGGATGACTATAATAGCTCATTTTTGGTGAAGGAACAAAAGAGTCACTGGCTATGTTGTGAAAGCATCGGTAATTGTGCTGAGGTGCTGAGTTCTTTGAGACTAGCATGTGGATTAATTTTGAAAGGTTAGATATACATTTCCTTGGATAAGTTTGAGTTGAGCAATTTCTTTTGCTGCAATTAGTGTTTGTAATTATGTAACGGAGAATGTGAAACAGAAAACTAAAGAAGAAAATGAGAGAGAAGAAAAATGTACACTTCAATTGGAGCTCCATTACTGAAGTGTAACAACCACTCAGTGTTTGATATAAATCTATAATTTCTTCCCGTACTAATCTTAGTAGTTCATTGGTACTGTACTGAAAAATACTAGTATGTTTTAACTATAGAAGAAGAATTGATCAACAAAATCTGCTAGAATATTGTGTCTTTATATTGCAGAGAACTGGTTTCTGTCTTAATCTATTATTGGTTTTCCAGTGTTCGATTTATGAAGTTCTTTTGTATATGATCTGAGTATGTTCTCCAGCTGTAGCAAGTGCAGGCCACAGTGCCTAGCTCTTTCATAGTTCCGTGTGCTGTGTCCTGAAAACGCTACGCTAGTACATTAGCTGTTTGTTTCCACCCAAAGCAGACTATATGGTCCATCACATTCAATTTTCAAGTATATTCCACGTCAATTTGAATAGGTTTTTAACTCTCGTGGACCTTGTGGTGATTCAAGATTGAATCATGTGCCAAACGGTCTGGTGTATTGAGCCAAATGGTTGGACGCAAAGAGAGGAGCTGGTGGGGGTGCAAAGAGAAGAGTTGTTAGATCACCAACAAATGTTTTAATCTAATGGCTAGATTCTCTCCGCCCGATGGTTCGACACAAAAAAAATGTGGAGGCGTTTGATCACCGGTGCAAATGTGTCTGATTGTTTATATTTCGGCGCCTAATGGTTGGGCATGAAGTGACTTTTTTATTTTCTTTTTGCCCCAACCATTGAGCGCACCAAACTTAATTCATGTTCATGCTTGAACGACAACTTGATTTTGAGGTTGAATCTTTGGGGTTAGCCAGAAAAGCTAAATTGAATAGTAAAGAGTTTTCATCCTTGTTAAAATTCCTTCACGTTTTGGCGCTATACAATGGTTTTCTCATTACTGGTTCAAATTTGATCTAAAATTGCAGATTGTTTTGTCACTAATGTTGATCTTAAATCAAGAAATATATCTGAACCCGTATTCTGATGTTTCCTTCAACATTGAACCCAGCTCATCTAATACTCTATACATCTCTTTCTCCCAAGGATGAGATTTCCCTGCAACAACGAACTCATGAACAACTCCATCCACTTCCACCAAACTGCATCCTGGTTCTTTCCTAATATCCCTTTCCTTCATTAAAGCCCTTGCATCTATTGCTTCCTCATATCTACCAGTAAGTGCCAAGGCATTTGCTAATAGTATATACCCTGAAGTTTCAGTAGGATCCAATTCTAGAATATTCTCAGCTGCCCGCTTCCCGATTTCGATATTCCCATGCTGTTTACAAGCGGACAGTAAGGATCCCCATATAATTACATCTGGGCTTTCTGTTAATTTAATTATCACTTCTTCTGCCTCATCAAGTAACCCGGCTCTACATAAAACATCAACCAAACAACCGTAGTGTTTGATAGTGGGTTTGATTTGGTAAGTTTCAGTCATTTGCGAGAAATAATATTGTGCTTCTGTCACCATGCCTGAATGACTACAAGCAGTCAAAACACCCAGGAAGCTAACATCATTTGGTGTTAAGCCTGATAGTAATTGAAGATCTAAGAAGAGTTGAATTGCTTGTTTTCCATCCCCATTCATTGCTAGCCCGATTATCAGAGAATTCCAGGATGATAAACCCTTTGTTGAGGCTTTTTGAAAAACTTGAAGAGCCTTTACAATGCTTCCACACTTGCAGTACATGTCTATGATTGCAGTTAAAACAATTGAATTAACTTGAATCTTCTTCTTTTGGATATAAGCATGAATCCACTCTCCTTGTTCAAGAGCTCCTAACTGAGCACATGCATTTAATAAGCTCACTGTTGTAAACTCGGTTGCTTTAATTCCCTCGTTTTGCATTCGATGAAAGAGATGAAATGCCTCCCTTAATTTCCCATTTCTAACACACCCACTAATCATAGAATTCCATGATATATCACTTCTCGACGGCATCTTGTCAAACAATCTTAAGGATTCATTGACTTGTCCATTTTTAGCAAAACCAATGATCATGGAGTTCCAAGCTACAATATCGACTTCTGAATACTCATTGAACAATCGACTGGCTTCAATCAGGTATCCGGAATTTGAGTACATATAGATCATTGTGTTTCGAATGAAGGGGTCGAATTCGAGCCCCAGTTTTAAAATTCTTCCATGAAGTTGAGATCCATCCTGGGCTCGACCAAAATTAGAATAAGCTTTGAAGAGAGAAGGATAAGTGAGTTTTTCTGGTTCCACGGATGAAGAATGCAACATATTGATGAAAAGATATATAGAATTCTGAGGACATGAACTCTGCGAGAAGCCTCTGATAATGGTGTTCCATGAGAAAAGATTGGGTTGTTTGATTTGAGAGAAGACTTGGTAAGCGTAGTTGATGTCGCCAAAGGGAGACGTAGCGCAGAAACATAAAACCCGACTGACTGCAATAATATCTTTGCTTAAACCAGTTTTGATGAGTTGGGCATGGAGTTTATGAAGGTCTCTCATGCTTCTGCAGTTCTTCTCGAGCATGGACAGACACGAATGGTCTGAGATAAACTTGGAGATGGAAGTGAAAGATGACGATGACGATGATGACGGCAGTACATTGCATCCTGGGTTCATTTCCTCTTACTGTATGGGAATGAGAGGTGGATAGTGAGCTGAGAGGGTGATAAAATCTGTTTTTTTTCTGTGTTCTGAGAAGAGCATGAAAGAATTCTGGATAGACGGTGTAGGGTTATTATATTCTGTACAGAACCCAACCAAGCACCTGTAGGGTTTTTCAAAAATTTGCAGCAATAACATATACGAACCAAGCACCTGCAACGCCGCAAGTGCCAGTTTTTCATCCAAAGGATGTTGGGCAATGTGGGTGATAGGTTGAAGAGAATATTACACAGTTTGTGAACTAATGAGCTGCTTATTGTTTAAGCGCAAAACTCAACATATTATTAATGTGATATGTATTGATCTATATATTGTATCAGTTCCTATTATAAACTATTTATAGCAAAGTAACTTAACTAGGAAGAAAAACTATTCCAACTAGGAAACCACTTCTAAACTATTCTAACTAGGAAACCACTTCTAAAGTTAAACCTAAACTAGGATACTCATAATACCAAACTTCTAACACTCCCCCTCAAGCTGAGTAGTGGGATCTCCAATACTCAACTTGGACAATACTGATTCAAATATCTTGCCCGTAACTGCCTTTGTGAGAATGTCTGCCAATTGATCCTCAGATTTCACAAAGGGTAACTCAATAGTGCCGTCTTCGATCTTCTCTTTTATGAAATGCCGATCCACTTCTATGTGTTTGGTTTTATCATGTTGTACATGATTTTCTGAAATGCTAATTGCCGCCTTATTGTCACACATCAACTGAGTCGGAAGTTTTAGTGGAAAACCAATCTCATTCATCAATTTCTTTATCCAAAGAATCTCTGTGATTCCTTTTACAATGCCCTGGAACTCTGCTTTTGCACTTGATAGTGTCACTACCTTCTGTTTCTTACTTCTCCAAGTGACCAAGTTCCCTCCAACTAAGGTAAAATACCCTGCAGTGGATCGTCTATTTTTTGGGTTACCAGCCCAATCAGCATCAGTAAAGGCCTAAATATCTAGGTTTCCATTCTTTCTGAACATGATACCTCTTCCTGAAGTGCCCTTAAGGTATCGTACTATCCTCATGGATGCTTCCATGTGATCTATTTGAGGTTGGTGCATGAATTGACTTACTACTCCAACAGCGTAAGCAATGTATGGTCTGGTATGGGCTAAGTATATTAGCTTTCCTACCAACCTTTGGTAGTTCTCTCGATCTGCTAGCTCAGCTTCCTGAATCATGTTGAATTTGTGGTTCACCATCATCGAAGTATCACTGGGTTTGCAATACACCATACTAGTTTCAGCCAACAAGTCTAGTATATACTTCCGTTGGGAGATGTAAATTCCTTCTCTTGATCGCAAAACTTCAATCCCTAGGAAATATTTTAGTCCACCAAGATCTTTCATCTCAAACTCTTGTAAATAGACTTTTTTGAAGTTGTGCAATTTCTTCTTCATCACTTCCTGTTATGATCATGTCATCAACATATATTATCAGACAAGTAATCAGATCTCCTCTCCTCTTAAAGAACAAGGTGTGGTCAGCATTGCTCTGTCTGTACCCATAACGTTTCATAGCCATTGTAAACCTCCCAAACCATGCACGAGGAGATTGTTTAAGCCCATATAAAGCTTTCTTGAGCCTGCATACTACATTTATTCGGAACTCATCTGAGAACCCGGGTGGTGCTTCCATATATACCTATTCTTCCAAATCTCCATACAGGAAAGCATTCTTGACATCGAACGGATGAAGTGGCCTATCTTTATTGGCTGCTACCGAAAATAACACCCTGATAGTATCAATTTTTGCAACCGGGGAAAAAGTTTCTGAGTAGTTGATGCCATATGTCTGTGTATAACCCTTGGCTACTAATCTTTCTTTTTACCGTTCAATGGTTCCATTAGCCATATATTTGATGGTAAAAACCCACTTGCAACCGACTGGTCTCTTTCCTGCTGGTAGCATACATTTCTCCCATGTGTCATTTTTCTCAAGTGCTTTCATTTCTTTATTCATAGCTTCTTGCCATTCAATCTTCTTACTTGCCTCTTGAGCTGTTTTTGGAATATTTTTAGAAAGGAGAGTGACAGAAAATGCCTTTGCAATATCAACAACTCTCCCCCTGGCTACATTTAATGGATACCTTGAAGTACGGGACACATGCTCTGGTGAGAATCGATTGGGCGGCACACCTCTATTTTTCCTCGGAGGTAGGGAAAATGCCTCCGGCTCTTTTGGTTCCGGTACTAAGTTGTCATCATGATTAGTGGTACTATTAAAATCAAAAGGAATATCATCAGTGTACGACTCATTTACCTCTTGTCGGATATCATTCGAAATAGATTCATTGATTGCGTGTACTAGTCCGTCAACCCCATCTATGTTGGAAGAGGCAGGTTTGGTGGCTCCATCTACCTTCTCTGTTAGAACAGTCTCAGAACAACTTAGATTACTTAACCAACTTAGTGATTCATTGACTCTCTCCCCCTGAACACTAAGTTGGTGACAAAAGAAATATTCAGACTCTAAGAAATCACAATCCATAGTGACATGGACGCGACGAGTGACTGGATTATAACAACGATACCCTTTTTGATGCATGGCATACCCTACATAGACACATTTCTCTGCGCACGGATCAAGTTTGTTCATATTTGTTTTTGGAATATGGATGAACACTGAACAACCAAAAACTCAGGGTGGTAAGGTTAAAATAGAAGGTATTGTGGCTTGGGTAGCTAGTGTTTGTAAAGGGGTTTTGTGATTAAGAATTTTGGTAGGAAGACGGTTGATTAGGTATGCTGATGTAGCTAGAGCTTCAGGACAAAAAGATTGAGGAACTTGAGATTCAATCATCATGGCACGAGTCATCTCAAGTAATATCCGATTCTTCCGTTCAGCTACACCATTTTGCTGAGGTGTATCCGGACACGAGGTTTGGTGGACAAGACCATTTTTTTGGAAAAAACTTGCATTAACTGATTTGCAAACTCTCCTCCATTATCGGAGCGAAGAGTCTGTATTTTTTTATTAAACTGGGTGTGAATCATTTCGTAAAACATGAAGAATTTTTCAGGCACTTCTGACTTATGTTTCATAAAATATACCCAAGTCATGCGAGAGAAATCATCCACAAACAATACGGAATACCGAAGTCGACCATTGTTAGAGTCTGGAGCTGGTCCCCATACATCAGAGTGGATTAATGATAAAGACGAGTCATCTC
Source organism: Papaver californicum (assembly GCA_023531435.1). Lineage (NCBI taxonomy): Eukaryota > Viridiplantae > Streptophyta > Magnoliopsida > Ranunculales > Papaveraceae > Papaver > Papaver californicum. Next base: position 10,222,397 of record JAJJMC010020972.1, on the reverse strand, counting down.
TAGAGTTACTTGGATAAAAGGAAATTCTATGGTTTTTAGCACGAATTCAAATTTCACATTTTATGTGTGTAGATTTATTTGAGAAAAGACTAGGAAATAAAAACTTGAGATACCCAAAGGATGGATGACCAAGACGTCGGTGCCACAACCAAAGTTGTCTGGTAGCTGTTCCGTGAGCAAGCATTGCACATCCCTCGTGAACCATCTCATCAACATAGTAAAGGCCTCCTCGCTCAGTACCACGCCCAATGATCTCCTTCGTAAGAATGTCCTGCAAAAGGCAAAATTTTGGATACATCAGCACCACACAGTTAAGTTCCTTTGTCACCTGACTAAGTGAAACCAACTTTGAATATAATGTAGGGACATATAGACAATTATGTAATTTCATCTTGTCAGAAAACACAACGTAACCTCCTCCTTTCACTTCAACAAGTTCTCCACTAGCAGCCTCAATATGAGACTTTGAGGGTAACGACAGGTTTAAAAAATCATTGGGGTCATAGGTCATAGTATCTGTAGCTCCGCAATAAAAAATCCAGGCATATGAAATTTGGGCGGAAACTGGGTGCAGATTGGGTTTGGTATGCTTTGAGCTTCGGGTTATAAAAAACTTGAGGAGAACTAATCTGAATCTCAAACTCATCAAAACCAAAACAGTGAGGTTTAAAAAACTTGGGGTTATTAATTGAAGGGATTGGGGTGTCGATCCCAAACCCTTTACCTGTATGGTTTGCTTGGTTTATTCCTATAGCCGCGCCTCCATAACCCATTGTACTTCCATGTTGTCCTGATGTTCCTGGTTCTGTTCTGGTGTCCTGGTTGCCACTATTGTCGTTGGCTGCTCCCTTTCCAGTGTTCACACGTTGTCCTGTTTTCTTATTGTGGTTGTTTTCCCACCAATCTGGGTATTCCACAATCTTAAAGCATGTTTCTTTAGTGTGCTTCTTCATCCCACAGTGGGTACAAAAGAGCTTCGATATATCTTTTTTTTCTCTTCTCCGTTGTGAATCAAAACGAAATTTAGGTTTTCTGGCCACCAGACCTATACCAATCCCCGATGTTGAGTCAACTTCAGAGGATGCAGCTTTCAAAATGTGGATCCTGGCTACCTCCCTCTGTACAGTAGCATAAGCAGCTTCGACTGCTGGGAGCGGATCCTGCTTCAGAATGTCCCGCTTAATTGATTCAAACTTATCATCAATGGTTGTTAACAATTGGTAAAGTCTCTGTTCTTGAATTTTATTATTATAAATTTGAATATCTTCAGGGTCCTTCATTGGGTTTGGATCCCGTCGATCGATGGTCATCCGGATACTCTGCAGTTTGTTCCAGCAATCTTCTAAGGTATCTCCACCTTGTCTCAATGAATTGGCCTTCTTGTGAAGGTCAAACATCTACATCGAATCGGTTGCGGAACCATATGTAGCAGCCAGCCCATCCCAAAGAGCTTTTGCAGTCGAATATTGTGAGACATTATTCACCAGATTTGATTCAATGTTCTGAATTAGCCACGTAAATACGCACTGGTCATCTTGTTCCCAACGTGTGTACGGTTGATCTGTTTTTGACGGCGGTGTGGGTTGTCCCGTAATGTGAGAGCTTCTCCCTCTGCCTCCAATAGCTTTTTTCATCAAGGTTGCCCATAATGCATAGTTGTCTCCACTGAGTTTGATTCCAAGAGATAGATTCTCAAAATTGATTGTTGCAGGTTGTGCTCCAAGGCTATTTCGCAGCAACGCAGCAATTTGCAACGTTAATTCATCGGGAATGTTGGTTGGATTTTGATTGGTATTGCTGTCAGAATTTTCAATGATTTCTGACATGTTTTGGTTGTGGGTTTTTGTTGTTTCTGGCTAATTTAGGTTGAGGAAGGAGATGAATGAGAGTTCCCAGAATCAGAAACCTGCTCTGATACCATGTTTAAACGCAAAATTCAACATATTATTAATGTGATATGTATTGATCTATATATTGTATCGATTCTTACTACAAACTATTTATAGCAAAGTAACTTAACTAGGAAGAAAAACTATTCCAACTAGGAAACCACTTCTAAACTTAAACCTAAACTAGGAAACTCATAATACCAAACTTCTAACACTTATAACGAAATATAGTATTTTCTTGTGCAACATTACGGTCAAATGGGTGAAAGACATTGTATTTCTTCATTAAGCTCTACTTTGAACTTATCTTTGACCTTCTCCTTAACCAAGTTTATGAGTTCAATCATGTCTTTTGAAGTTGAACCACCACAATTGATAAAGAAATTTGCATGGGTTTCAGATATCTTTGCATCTCCTAATCTGAAACCTTTCAATCCAGCTTTCTCAATCAATTCTCCTGCAGAAACTCCAATGCCTTCTGGATTCTTAAACACTGATCCAGCACTTCTTTCTCCCAGTGGTTGAGATAAGCGTCTCCTGCCAGATAGTTAAGGAAAGCAAGGTTATATAATTAAGAAAGTAAGGCATTATTAGTTTTGATATATGTATATGTATATTACTTTGTCAAGTATGCTTTCTGTTGTTCCCTTGCAGATGGAAAAGGTTTTAACTTGAAGGTAACAGCCACAATTGCGGCCAAGTCTTCCATGTCCTGAAAGGATGATTTGCGGTAGCTGAAAGCAAGATCATTTTGATTTACTGATTCAAGTCTACCGTCAGTCTGTAATATCTCAACACTGTAAATGGCATCAGAAATATCCTACAAAAAGAAAGCAAAAAGTACATCATGTTCAGTACTTGAGAATTCAACCATGAACAAGCGAGATACAAAAATTACAACTTTACTTGTCCATCAGCTCCAGCATTCATATAAGCTCCTCCTCCAACACTGCCAGGAACACCAGATGCAAACTCAAGACCCGTGAATCCGTCATTGGAGCATCAGACACCCAACAGATTGAACGGGTAACCGCTACCTACACTGTAGATACCCGATTTGATCTCTTCAATAAAGTCAATTCTGTTGAGAATTACACAACCATCAAAACCGGAGTCATCAAAGAGACAATTAGATCCTTTGCCGATGATAAGAAACCGGATCGAACTTTCATGACAGTATCTGTTAAGCACGACACAATGATACATGACTGTCATCATATTATCCTAGCCCTGATCCTTTTAGGGGAAATCCAATCAGTGTTGAAACTAGAATTATAAGAAAATCTGGGAAGGGATTCATACCTGATAGCAGAGAGCAATTGGGTCTGATCGGAAACCTGGACAAAGTAGTTACAAGGTCCTCCAATTCTCCAAGTACTTAGTTCGCTAAGTAGCTTTTTACCACGAACAAACCTCAAACCACATGAAATAAAAGATGGAGAAGAATATCTGTCTCGTTCTTCTTTAAGAATGCAGGTAGTAGTAGTAGTAGTTGCCTTTTGTAGCCGTTTCATGAGATGATAATGGGAGGCATACAAAGAGATTTGAGGATGTTTATATCTTCTAATAACCATTTGATGTTGTCGACCTTGTTGAGCGGTTTTAAATAAGGTTTTGTAGCCATGGTTACGAGTTTTAATATGAGAAATAGGGCTAGAAACCACAAATGTTTCAGATGCAACTTCCATTCTGCTTACAAAAACATGAAAATTTTCATAACGTGTCAGCTGTGTTCTTCTTAGAGAGAATCAGAAATGCAACTGCTTGCTACCTCATTCAAGCCAAATGCCGTCTCATTTTTCTTGGTTTCTCAGCCATAACTTATCAACCCAACACGGATGTCTTTAATTTTGTAAATTGGGACTTTCATCAGTGACTTATCATGTATAGCCTATAAAATTACGAGGAATTTGACAATTTTCATAGGGGGAGGATCATAAAGGATGTAATTAACAAATAGACAGAAACTTAAATAAATAAAAATTTATAAGAAAATATACCTCTGGATTTTAAAAAAGAAAAAAGAAAAACAAAAAGAAACACTCGTTGGGATTTACTGAAACCTTAAATTAAGAAAATAATTAATTGGTTCAATAATCTATAAATTTGTTTTTATGGGTGTATAAAACATCTAAAATAAAATATTTCTGTAATACCCATATTTTTCAAATATACTTCTCAAATATACTTTTGGGTATTCTACCCATATTTCCTTAAGAGAAATAAATGAAAGTGACTAAATTACCCTTCAGATTTTGGGTTTTAAAAGAAAAATTTTGAACCGAGTTTCATCCTGTTTTTTCTCTTCGGTTCTTTCTCTTTTTTTTTTTTTTCTTTGAGTTCTTTGTATCTTCAGAAGCAGATGAGGATACTGTGAGATAATCCTGGTGAAGAAATGATGTGAAGTCGAAGATTAAAGGATACTTAATCTGATTAACACTTCAAATCAATAAGTTTTCAATTTCAATTCATCTAGTTTTTTACCCTGATTTTGATTCATATATTCACTCTGTTTTTATTTGTGTTTGATTCTAAGATGAAGACACAACGTTTTATTCTTTGGTTCAGTATGATTTGAAACTTATTAGCTATTTTGATTGTGCTATTTTGTTTAACACTCAGTATGATTATTCTAGGGTTAGTAATAATCTCATTGTTTTGCTTAAAAACTTCAACAAAATTTGTTTCAATTCATCAATTAGGAAATGGGAACCAGTTAATTCTTAATATAAAACCAATTTCATGATTATCATAGATGTTTAACTTATTTCTATGTGATGTGAACTGATTTTAATTTTTCCTATATAACTCATCATGTTTTTAGGTTTTTGATCTGTTTTTGTATTCAATTTTATGAGCATTCAACTTGTACTGTTTTTTGTAAACTGATTTCAACTGATTTCGATTGATGTTTGTGAACATATTATTATTTAAAGCAGGATGGATTCAGTTTCATCATGTGTTTGTCATCCTGTGTTGTTGTTTAGAAAATATGTTGAATACTTATGTTAATATTGTTGTCATTGAGAACATATTATTGTTAATATGTTTGTTGTAGATGGATCCCGATTACCAAATTGTTTATGTTGTTATGTACTCTACGGACTCGTGTTCATACAAGGTTAGTATGGCGCCAACAGCCGATGAATTGAAGTTGTATGTGTGTTCGTGTTGGACAAAGATGTCACCAACATCAATTCAATTTATATTTGATGGTGGTGAGGGACAGAAAATGGTTGTCGATAGTGATTTTAAGCTTCAATCGGTGATATCATTTTTTTACGATAAGAGTTTGAGTTTGTTGGAGTTTGAACTTGGTTTTGTCCATGAAGAACCTTTGATGATGAAGTTGTTGTTAGTTGAAGAAGCAAGCTAACAACTTTCCATTATTCCTACTTATCATCATGGTTGTCGTCCCAACAACGATCGTGCAATTAATGGAAAACTTGTAAAGGGGATGAATGAGAATTTATTATAAAAGGTGTCGGCCAAGAGTTTTTAGGAGGACGAGAACAAGCTCGGGTTGTTGTTCAAAAGTATAATCATTATTTTGGTCGCAAAATTAAGGTTCTTAAGAGTGATGATACACGATATACGGTTGAGTGCTTTTATAAGGAGGAATTTCAATGCAAATAGAGATTTTATGCATCGACAAAGAATTCAAGTTTGAAGGAGCACTTTATCCTTCGAGACTATAATGGAGACTATATGTGTTGTGCCGGTTATAAAGATGTAACCAATAGTATTCCCATTACACGCGAGTTAGTTAAGGATTTGGTAATTGACCAACTCAAACAAAATCCAAACAAGAAACCACGTGATATTATTGCTGATTTGGAGTGATTATGGGTTAACATTGAGCTACGATCAAGCGCATTCCGGAAAAAAAGTATGTTTGAAGGAATTATATGGTGATGATACCAAGGGATACACTGATTTGGTATGGTGGTGTGATGTTGTGAAGAGAACAAATGAAGGAATTCGAGCTGATTTAGTCTTGGAAGGAAACCAATTCAAGAGTTTGTTCTTAGATTTTGAGGCTTGTATATTTGGCTTCGAATTTTGTCGTCCGGTGTTGTTCTTAGATGGAACTTTTTTGACGGGAAAGTTTAGAGGATGCCTTATGGCGGCTACTGAGAAAAATGAAAATAATGGTATTTCTTTTCTTATAGATATATTTGATACAAATTTATTTTATTATTGAAGTCAGATTGCACCCTCACAAATTGCACTTTTCTTTCAGTTTTTGTCAGTATTTTTTCACAGGATGCAACCAGTTACATCCTGTGTATATAACTCTGTTTTTTTTATTTTTTTACAGGATGCAACCAGTTACATCTTGTGTTTATCACCCTGACTTTTCCGCTTAATGATTTTTTGTGTGTGTTTTGTTTTGTTTTTGTAGGAATCCCTTTAGCATATGGTCAACAACTGGCGTTGGTTCTTGGAGAAGCTAGAGTCTATTTTGTGTCCTCGCCCATTAAATTTCATTTCGGATTGTCACGATGGTTTGGTCTTTGTTATTCCCGCTGTATTTCCTACTTCTCATCATGGTTATTGTTATCAACATTTGAAAAACAATGTCCGCACTCAGATTAAGAAGAAAGAAGAAGAATATGGTATTGCAATGGACTTGTTCACTCAATGTTTTTATTCGTCAACTCTTGAAGGTTTTCATAACGGTATGAATAAGTTGAAGGAAATGTGATGCGACCTCTACTTGAGTGCTCTTCCCGTGGAGAATTGGTTCACATCATATTGTAATGGATGTCTATACGGAGACATGTGTTCAAATGTCACAGAATCCTTTAATGCTTGGATTAGGGAGGCGAAAAGTATGCCTATTGCAACACTAGTCGACCACATTTGAGTCAAGATAATGGTGCAGATGAGTTCAAGGAAGGTTGAAGGGTCAAAGTATTCTGGATATTTGTGTCCCAATCTTGAGAAAGAAGTTGAGAAGTCAATTCGTGCCGACAATACTTGGAGAATAAGCAAGTCTGGTGAACTTGAGTTTGAAGTACAATCCTACGATCATACTCATGCTGTTAATCTTAGCAAGTGGTACTACAACTTTCGGCGTTGGTTTACTGATCAGTTCCTTTGTGCTCATGTTGTCTTGTGTATGGCTTCAGCAAAGCTTTACATCTATGATTTCATTAATCCTTTTTTCAGTATTGGGTTCTTCCAGGCTACATATGATCATTCAATCAAACCAATTCCAGATCATGACAAGCCTTCAAATGTTGCTGAAGAAAAATTTATCCACCCACCAGATGTTGCTGGCAAAGTAGGAAGACCAAAGAAAAAGAGGATTCCTAGCACCGGTTGGGTTTCACGAGATCTATTACGTGCGGTAACTGCTATACAAAAGCAAGGCATAACAAGACGACGTGTCCTCATCCTCCCGCCAAAAAGCAGCGCCTTATTCTCCCTCCTTAATAGCATCTTCTTCCACATATTTTTCTGGACAATTTATGATTCTTGGTCTTATTCATTCTCTGCAACTTCTTGTTGCATATTAGACTCATTCTTTTTACAATTAGTATTTGTTTGGACACATCTATTTTTATCATTGTTTGGGTTTTTATATTTTGTTTGAACAATTACAGTGGCTAGTTTATCTTAATGTCTTTTTTGGGCTGTTCAATTGTAGATGCTCTCCAATTCAGGTACAACATAGATTAAACCTGGATAAAACAGGTTTCATCCTGCATAATCTAAAAAAAAAAAAAAAATTACTTGGATGAAACTGGTTTCATCCTGCATATTTCTGACAGAAAAACCCTACGCTTGACAAAAATATTATTTTGCTTGGACGAAGCCAGTTTCATCCTGCATATTCTGATAAAATTACTTAAAATTATCGAGTAACAATTCAAGTAAAAGTTTTCATATTAATTGATATGCAATTAGGATATATACATTCATAGATGAAATCCAAAGTTCATATTAATTGATCTGCAACTAAACTACATTAATAGCACTTTACATAAAAAACTTAAACTTAAACTTCTTTACGATCTTTAGACTACACCAGATTCTTTAAAAAACCGTCTTAGTTCTCTTCCAACTTCCAACAACTTCTTTCATCACTGAGTATTTCATATACGAGGTCTACTCGCTTTGTGCTCATCTTTTCCCTTAGAGTTCCTTCGTCTTCAAAAGCGAAACCATCTTTCATCGCCCATTCCATGAAGTAGATAACATACATTCCAGAGTCAGGACTACAAAACCAAGTCTTTAATTTAGTTTTGTGTTTAATAAATGAAAAAAAGATATACAATAAAAAATGCCACAATGAATGACCTACCTTTTACCCCGTTGTGGAAATTTCTTTACAGTAGTGAATTCGGTATCATCCATGTTTTTATCATAGAGTTTTCTAAGAACTTGGTTCACTCTTCTTATCATTACTTTTACATCCTTCAGACAACCATTTTTTGTAGTATCATTGATGCAACTTCTAAGAATTCGGTATCATCCATGTTTTTATATCCAGGCTTCGATGCAACTTCACAATGGTGGTTCATAGGGATCAACAAGTAATAGAAATCATTGATGTTAGCATTCTGTAATTTCTACAATTCATTATCTATAATCTTTGTAGCCATTTTTTCATCTTCCATGGAGACATAAAACTGAAAACAAATTAAGTGCACTATTTAATTCAATCATTTTTACCAAAAAAATTAATGAAAAACTAATTAAAAAAATAAATCAAATGTTTTTGTGTGTTACCCGTGCAAGTGTGATCAGAAACGCGGTCATAATGAATCCATCACACTTACTGTTAGGTTGAAACAGTTCCCTCCATTTCATAATCTTGAAATCGATAATACTGTTCGTCACTGATTGATTTAACATAATTTCTTGGATGTATTCACCCATAATAGAGATTGCAAACTCAGCACCTCTATTGTAATTCCAAATGTAGTCTCTGCATTACTGATCATTCATATAGTTACAACAGTTAAAAAACAGGATGAAACAAACAGGTAAAAAACAGGATGAAACTGGTTTCATCCAAGTTTAACAGTTTGGTATAAACAAAAACCATAATAAAATGAATCCAGTTTCATCCTAAACAATAATGCAAAAAAAAATTATCAAAATAAAAAACAGTTGCGCGTACCTTAAATTTCCAGATTTGTAGAACTCTTTGATTAACTTTTCTTCGGTCGCTTTGTTTTCACTCAAGTAATTTTTTCACAACTTGTTATTCTTATCTAACTTCTTCAACTTATCACTCTTTTTCTTCTTTTCATCATTCCTAACATAATCCGAACCAAGGTTTTTCCTCTTCCTTGTATACAAATACACATTCTTCACGTTTCTCTCAATCGACCCAAGTTCAGTCATAACTGCTAGAGGTTGTGCTTCAAAAACTACATCTGTGTTTGCAGCTTTGGGAATTTCATTGGGTGCATCAACGTTTTGAGGAACATCACCTTCTACGTCTCTGTTCATCTCTTGAGTGATTTTAATATTGAAGAAATCTGGAGGTGGTGTATGAACAATAATCTGAAGAAAAGGTGAAGCTTTTGGAGTTTTTGATTGCGACTTGTGTTGTCCTCTCAATACTTCCACTTTATTTTGCAAGTCTAAGATTATCTTATCTTTAGACTCTAATTCAACCTTCAAGTTAGAGATAATCCTATCTTTCTCTTCTAATTCATTCTTCAAGTTGGAAATGTTTTCTTCATGGTTGTTTTCTGCCTCATTAAACAAACATAATTGTCTTTCCTCTTCAGTCCAACTACCAACAAAGTCAATCATCTACAACCATGTAGACAACATGTTTTCAGTTTCAGATTCAAGATGCATCTGGTTTCATCCAGTGCTTACACAAGATGTAACTAGTTTCATCTAGTGATTACAAAAATATTACACAAGATGTAACTAGTTTCATCTAGTGATTACAGAAATATTATGGCTTTATATTATAGATTTACCTGATGTTTTAAAAGATTTTTTTAACATCGCCTCGACATCAAATGAAACCAATTTCAATCATAAAAAAAAACATCAAAGAAAACTTAAAATTATAGATGAAACTTCTGGTTGAATCGTGTTGGTGTTGATTGATGTAGATGAAACTGACTAGGGTTTTTGGTGTGGTGGTGGTGCTGATGGTGGTGAATGTGGATGGAACATAGACTTGATGGTATCTGGTGGTGGTGGTGGTGGTGAAGAAACTATGATGTCGATGGTGGAGATGGGGGAAGAAGTTTATTGGGAGAAATTTCTAGAGAAGAGAAGGTGGAGAAGATGGGAGAAGAGAAGGTGGAGAAGATGGGAGAAGAGAAATGGGAGAAGTTTCTGGAGAAGATGGGAGAAACTGATTTTGTGGGGTATAAATCCTAAAGGGTATTATAATCAGTTTTAAAGTGAGGAAAAATTCGATGGAAGAAGAGAGAAAGAGAGGTTTACCAACCTTGAGGTTGAGGAGAGACTAGAGAGAGAAGCGCATTATCATTATTATTATTATTATTATTATAAAAAGACTTCATTAAAGGGAGAAAAATATTTTTTACATAGCGTTGGTAGGGAGCCTAGCCACAAGTTGAGCCCCTACCCCTTTCTGAATGGAAATGCCTAATCTAAGGAAAAGAGAATCCCGAACTTTGTAGTTATAGTCGTGGCTAGCCATGCAGTTCTGTAGTCTCGTCATGAAGCCAATCGTGTCTTCTCCCAACTCCCCTAGAGTCGTAAAGGCGAGAACTTCCAAGCCGTATCCATGCTCGTTATATTTGTCCAAATATTTATTACGTTTGCGCGTAACAGCGTTAGAGATGGCAATCCCAGGCGTAAACGCAATCCTCTCGCCCCCTGCGAAAGCGGACACCCCTGAGACGTCGAAGCAAATGTCTCGACTCTCCTCCCAATTGTATACAAGTATATCCGCGGGCCTAAGGGCGCTTGCATTGTCAGATAAGAAACCCAGCTTGACTTCCTTACGGGTTGTGACACCAGCTTTAAAACACATATCCACCACCACGTCTCTAACTAGGTCATGCCTAAATTTGAGACCCACTTCACTGGCCCAGTGTAAGGCGTGATCCCCAAAGGCATCCATACCTCTGCCGCAAAAAGAACATAAGCTACCCTCAGGAAACATAGCAATACCCAACCTATAACAAAGTATGGTCCTAAATTGGCGAGGCCCAATGATTGATGTAGCCCAGTCATTGGGATAGCTTTAAGGTAGTCTTGAGCAGGGCTCAGCCTATTACATTGCCAAAAAATGCAATCACGTTCAGACTGGTTGAAACTGCTGGGGATACTCTTCTTCACCATATCAAAGTACAACACTGCCAGAGAATGCATGAGTCGGGGGGCAGTTGCTTTGATACTGAGAGAAGAAGGGGGGAGCCCACAGACCTGACTGAAGCTAAGCAAGGCCTGTTGGAAGCTGAGATGGCGCGCGGTGTCTCTGTCCACCCGGAGAATGGTATTCTGCACCTGGGTTATCTGAAGACAGGATGCCAGATAGCAGTAGTGGATAGAATCCTTCATAGTGTAAACCCCAAAACCCCCATACTTCATGCGCAACGACGCTATGTGCATCTGGTAAGGACCGAAGCCAGCACCATCACTAGTGACCAAGTGTCTTAGGAACTGACATAAATGCTGGTCATACAACTCAGAAGACTGGTGCAAGACAAAGGGGCTGGTGGTCCACATAGTGAAGTATAAGCGAGACACCCCAGCACAATTTCTGAGGAGAAGCAATTCACTATGTGGATCCTGCAGAAGCTTCAGGGACTCCATTAAATGAAGAGTTTTCTCCACTCTGCGCTGAACCAACTCGTTGCAAAAGCTAGCATCCATAATAACAGGGCCACCTAGAAGCTTCACACCTCTTACCGGTCTACTAATGTTGACCGGGAACACCCCATTATCCAAGCTTCTAGGGTCTCTGTTGGGCCAGAATAACTCAGTTTTGCTGATATTGAGGGATAAGCCTATGCTGCTTCCCTCAGATTGGATAATGTGTAAAGCTTGAGCCACCTCTAGAGTGTCCCCAACAATAGTCCCATCATCTAAATAACAGGCTTGCATATCCAAGGTACACTTAGAAGCAATTTTTAAGATAAGGGGGTGTAATGTCAGAGCAAACAGAAGAGGCCCAAGAGGGTCTCCCTTTTGGACGCCCTGAGATGACAGAATAACTTTGTCATTGCAGTAGAGCATATCCGACTTTACATAACAGAATTCAACCCATCTAGAGATACCAGGGCACCTGTACCTGACTTCATTAATGATTGCAGTTCTGTCCACCAAATTAAAAGCATTGTTGAAGTCTATTAAAAGCATGCACTTGGTGGAAGAGTTACCTTGAATCTCCAAAATTCTGTTTGCTGAATGCAAAATGCCTTCTCCACCACATTGGACTCCCACGCCAAATTGGTGATCTCCTAGGTAAGTAGTCATTTCCTTGCTAACCCCTGACGCATCCAATTTAGAGCAAAGTCTCCGCCAGATAGTTCCCACTGCAATGGGCCTTATTCCCCCTCCAGGCTTGATCAAGGGGGTAAGATGGGCACTCGCAATGTACGCGCCAAGCACTTCTGGACATTTACCTGCTAGCCACAGGTTAAGTACTCCTTTCATAAAACACAAGAGATCATCCGCTACTGCAACAGCAGGCCCACTAAGGGCATCCAGAAGATGTTGGGCTCTGAGGCCATTTCTCCCGCATGAGGTACCTTTAGGAAACCCCTTGCTGGCGCTTAGAACTGCTGATTTGTCTACACAAAGAGGCTCAACCATAATTGGGTTTATAGGAATGTAAGGAAGCGCCGTTGCAGGGTGTTTATGGCTGAGCTCATCAAAAGTATCTTGAGTGCACGGGGCTATACCACTGGAGGCTAGCACTTTGATAGCAGCCGTGTACTGTCCTAGGCTCAATTTCCTCCTGCACGCTGCAAGATTGGAACTACTCTGCTTCTGCGTGATGTTCGGCCCACTTCGTTGCTGTCTGGATTGCTCCAAAATGGACTATACCAAGCCATAACTCTCACTGCCATCACTCTATTGAAGTAACGCCTGGTTGATACTAGCCATCTGCAGTTTCTTCCTGGTCCATGACCTCTCTTCTGCGGTTCCCTTGGGTGTGTACAGACCTAAAGTGCATACTGGCATGTGCAACAATTGTAACCAAACAGACAAGTCCGAAGGGTTGGCAATAACTCTGTCCAATGAGGCTTTGAATACCCTAGAGAACTGAAGCCTGCACTGTGATGGAATACTAGCAAAAGTAAAGAGTTTCTATTGGTATACAAGGTGTAACAGGTCCACATCCAAAGTTCCTGACGCAACAAGCCCCATATCATCCAGGGACACAGAATTGGAAGGCAAAGGTTTGCTGATGTCGTACACCATACAGGATGCTGATGTCTCATTGTAAGGGCTGGGTATAATTCCCTCTTTGTGTTTCCTACATGGACGTCTCCAGTAATATATATACATGCATTCCGAGCAGAGCCACATTTGCATTTGCGACAAAACAGCTTCCCAGGCACAGATCACCGCCAAATCCTTGATAACTCTCTCCCTACAAACATCCACTGCATCCTTGGTGTGAAGGTGTTTATATTGAAAATGCCTGTAGAAACCGGAACGACTAAGCCCTCTTCCCCCCACCCCATTGTTGCAGCTATCCATATGTTTATAAGGACATTGAAACAAAGCATCATTCAAGACCCCCTCCCCTTTCTCGGCTGAGACCGGAGAATGTTGGGACTAGAGTAAAAGAAGACCCCAGACACCCGGCTTGTAAGAAGTGTGAATGGGTGCGCAAAAAAGCCTAAGCGAAAGAAGAGTCTGAATCAGACCTTGTTCTGGGCATATTGGAACAGCCACAGGCACATAAGACAGGTCGATAGACAGGAAGCCATAAGAGACCTGGAACCACACTTAAAGAAAACTGAAAATGTGCTAAGATGTGAGGGTAACATAAGGGTACTCTCTTTACTCCTGTGGGAAGTTGTAAGAGTCCAAAATGTGCTTCTGAATGATACTAGACACCACCCAACAGGACCCAACAACCACTGAACGCAGGAATCCACAAACCCAAAAAAAAAACTGAAGCTAAACGAGGTGAAAACTGGAACTGAGTTGACCTGTGGGTGTGTATAAAGTTGAATCACAACCCAAGGAAGCTGATTCTAAGAGAGCAAAAGTGCTGGAAACGGGGGTTCAGGACACCACCACAGGAAAATAGGAACCAACCAAAAGAGTGAAACCACCTGAAATTCACACAACAATCCTAACGCAAAGCAAGACCTGAAGCTAAACGAAATGAAGACTGGAAATGAGTGGACCTGTTGGTGTGTCTAAGGTTGAATCACAAGCCCAAGAAAGTTGGGGGTTCAGGACTAGCCACAGAAAAACAGGCCTCAACCAAAAGAGTGAACAACCTGGAATTCACACAGCAACCTACCGCACAACAAATTTGTGGGATGAAAATGCCAAGAAAAATGATTGTGTCACTGAAGAAGACACAAACACCGAATTTCCAAAACAAGAACCAGATGAAAGAAAGCTAAAATGAAGGTAAAATCTGTAAACCACATGATAGGCCTGAATCGAAGCACTATGTGGACTGGAATTGAAAAGAAAAGAGAAAAGAAAAGTGAAGTGTGTGTGTCTCTGAAGGAAACCCAAAACACCATAGTATCAAAACAGGAGAATAGTGTACGGACCAAGAAACCCAAGAATGGCCACAAATACACCGGAAAATGAAGAAGACCAAGAATAGCAGGTGAATGTGTCTCTAGATGGAACACAAACAACAACAAGCGAAGGTTAAAGCTAAGTATGAGAGAGAGTATGCTGGATTTACAAGGTTGAAGACAAATCAAAAGAGACCTAGAAAATGGAAAAAAAACTACTGTTCTACTGCTATGTACAATGGAAGAGATGGAATTAGGAGATGAAACGAATCATGGAGTGACACAAACCATATCTGAAGCTTGGGTACTTCTCAGAAAACCAGTTGGATAACTCGTGTAGCACATTGAAGTCTCTATTAAACCCACCAGAGCTTCTCTCTTCTAAACCCATCTTTCATATTATTATTATTATTATTATTATTATTATTATTATTATTTCCATATCACTTTCGTAGTCAGAGACTCATAATTAATAACTGAAAATATTTGTTTCTGTGGTTGTCTATTGTGTCCGTTTATCACAGGTGTCTATTAAGATTTCAAAAGAATAAAACCATTGGACAAGGTTTTAAATTGAACCGTGACTCATTTTTTATTTTTAAAAATCAATTTATACATTGAATCACGAAATGAAAATTCATGCTTGATTTTTGAATTGTATGATTACCTATAATTGATATTGACTTGAATTATACAAACATTCGATAAAGGTTATATATATTTTCCAAATTTTAATTTTGATGTATTAATACGTTATAAATTTAAAATAAGTTCAATATATTCACCAAAAAATAGTCTGATGCAGTGGTTAAGAGCTAATCATCCTAAATAGGAGATCCTGGGTTTGAACCTTTGCTAATTAATTGGCTATGTAAGAATCCAGAAATAGATCATTAACTTTACTAACTATCCAAGTGATGTTTGTTCCATGTGGTAATATTTTTTCTTTTAATCTTAAATTTAAGTAAAAATCATTCTGATACCTTCTAACCGAGCTTCTCAGTGATAATTTTTAGTAAAATAAATATGCGGATAAAATGTTAGTACCATTGAATAGTTCTCGAGAAAATCTAACCGAACTTCTCAGTGATAATTTTTTATAAAATAAATATGTGGATAAAATGTTATAACCATTGAATAGTTCTCGGAAAATATGCAGAGTCGACCATTTGAACCTAACTATCGGATACCGGACATGAAAGATAGGACACTAAAAAAAAGTGTACTGATTAATAGTTGAATTTGACCGAATCAACTACATTTGACCATGAATTTTTAATACCTATTTGACCAATTTTCATAATCTGAATAATTTATAAAAGAAGTAAGGTAAGTGTTATGTGGGTTCTTATTCCATCTATATAATTATTGCGGATATCAATGGCTATTTTATTTGTACTGTGATTCATGCCCTTATTAATGATTCTTGCATAAGTTTTCAGCAACATGAATTATCTAATTCCATAATTTTAATTAAGTTTAGTTATCCAGTGATATCATATTTTTGGCAATTTATTAGTTTGATAACTTGGAACTGCCAAGGACTAGGCAGACTAACACCCAAAATAGATTCTTAAATATCTTAAACAAAGAGAATCATGACATATTTTATTTTTTGAAACAAAGCAACAGAATAAAAAAATGATTAAAATTTTAATTGTATGAATGTCTATAATCATCATTTGGTTCCTCCTACAGGAAGTGAAGGAGGTTTGTGTCTCTTATGGAAAAATAACGTAAATATTCAAATTCTAAACAGTGCTTACAATCACATAAATGTTTTGATTACTAACCATCTAAATGATAGTAATTGGACTCTAACTTGGTTTTATGGAAGTCCATATATGCAATAAAAACGGAATTCTCGGAAGATTATAGAAGAAATGACTTCTACTATTAACACACTTTGGATAGTGATTGAAGATATGAATGTTGTGCTCCATGAAGAAGAAAAAAAATATAAATTCCTTTCAAAAGAAATGAAGCTAAGATTTTCGATAACATAATCAATAAATGTGAACTAATGATCTTGGATTCACGGGTTACACATTCACTTGAAATAATCACATAATTGGTATTGAAAACATATAGTAGAGACTTGACAGGGCTTTAGTTAATTCCAAGTGGAATAAAAAATTCTCAAACTCAAGTTTAAACCACTTAGGTCTTTTAGCTTCTGCCCATGTCCCCATTAGACTCAACACTTATGACCATTGGAATGATGGGGCCACACCATTTAGATATTTTGGAGAATGGATAAAACATGATGATACAAACCCCAAATTCAGAAGAATCAGAACTCTCAGGTGCAGGGATCTCCAGCACATAAAATGAATATAAATCTAACAAAAATTAATCATATTTTGAAACTATGGAACAAAAAAATCTTTGGTAATATTCATAGTAACACTGAAAATATTAAAAAGAACCTTGGTAAGCCCAATAGAAAGGCTTGTTATTCTAACAAAGCTGATCTAATTAGCCTTAGAAAGGAGTTAGCTAAATATATTTCATAAAAGAAAATTTTTGGAAAAACAAAAATAGGGACCAAAACATAGCTCTAGGGGATAGAAACTCAAAATAATTCCATAACAAGGCAAAACAGAGATTTTGAAGAAACATGATTGAGATATTTAAAAATGAAAATGATGTTTGATTAGATAACAGAAATGAAATGACAAAGTGTATAACTAGTCACTTTCATAAAATAGCTACTACTATTAGTCCTGACATTGATAAAATAGTTATTATGATAATCCCTACTTGTACTACTCAGAGTAGGAATTAAATTTTGTGTAGAACTCCTTTGGAGATGGAAATAAAACCTACTTTGTTATCTATGGATTCTGAAAAAAGTCCAGGACCTGATGGTTTCCCGCCGAACTTTTTCCAGCAAAATTAGAAAACCATAGGTCCTGTCTTAGTCAAATGATCCAAAAAAATTTCATTTCTGGAAATATTTCTAAGGAGATGAATGCCTCATTCATTTCTTTAAAACCTAAAACTCTGAACCCTATCACTCTAGCTGAGTTCAGGCCAATAGCTTTGGCTAATACAACTTAGAAAATAATATCAAAACTCATGGCAGGAAGAATGAAAATCCACCTTGCTAAAATGATTTCGCCTTATCAATCTGCCTTCATTCCAAGAAGGAAGATCTCTTAAAAAAATAGTACGATAACACATGAAATTATTCATAAGATGCAAAAGTCTAAGTCAAAAAAAGGCTTTATGCGCTTAAAAATTGATATGTCAAAGGCATTCGACAGAGTCGAATGGACTTTCCTAATACAAATTATGAATAAAGGGTTTATTGAGAAATGGTGTAAGTTTGTACACCAATGTATATCAACAACTACTTTTTTTCCTAGTTAATGGGTTTCCTACTGAATTTTTTAAACCCAAAAGGGGTTTAAGGTAGGGAGACCCAATCTCCCCCTACTTGTTTTTGTTCTGTATGGATGCTCTCTCCAGAACAATTTTGTATGCGTAGAGCAAAGGTTTGAGAAAAGGAATAAAAATTGTTCATAAAACTTCTTCAATTAGCCACTTACTCTTCGCAGACGATTGTCTTCTATTTTGTAAGATAAATGAAAGAACTTGTCAAAACTTAGTTAAACTGTTTCAATATTTTGGCTTGGCTTCGGGTCAACTAATCAACCTAAATAAATCAGGAGTATTTTTTAGCCCAAAAAATGAAACTCATGTTAGACAAACAGTGAAACAAATCCTAGGAGTCAAAACAATACCCTTAAATGATAAATATGTAGGCTCCCCCCTCTTCACTAATAGATCAAAGATTTCTTGTTTTGAACCTTTAGCGGAGAAAATAAAAAACAAATTACTTAGTTGGAAAGGAGTTCAATTGAATAATGCAGGAAAAACAGTGATGATAAAAATGTAACTACTTCTTTGTGAAGGATGATTGGGGATTAAAAACATTCAAAATTTCAATCTAGCCATGATTGCTAAAATGGGATGGAGACTTCGACAAAATCCTGAGTCCCTTTCTGCTAACATTCTTAAAGCTAAATATTACCCTAATAACATACTCCATATAAACCATGTTCCAAATAGAAATGATAGATGGATCTGGAAAGGCCTGGCCTTCTAATTGGTATCAATCAAATAAAAAGAAATTGTTTTTGGGAGATTGGTAATGTAATAAATATAGACATATGTGAAGATTATCGGATCCCAAACATCAAACCACCTTATCATAAAGCCCAACTTAATGAAATTTCAAAAAAGTTAAAGATCAAATTACTCCCACAAAGCAGTGGAATGTGGACATACTAAATGAATATTTTGATAATTGCTTAGCTTAAAAGATAAAGGAGATTACCATCCCCTTAGTGGATGGGGAGGATACTCCTCACTGGAACCCAAGTAATATTGGCACCTTCTCTGTAAAATCTCTGTATGAACAAATGAACTCTACAGGTAACACAAATGAAAAATGAAACAATATTTGGAGCATGAAAATTACTCCATCAGTGAAAATTTTCATTTGGAAAGTTGTTCACTCTATGCTTCCTAACAGTATGAGAGTAGCAACCATTATTCCAAACATGGATACAACTTGTAACCTTTGTAGAAATGTCAGGGAATATTAACCCATTTATTACTAGAATGTAATTTTGCTACTCAAGTTTGGATGCACTTTAATTTTGACATGCAGTTTATTACTAATGTTACAAATACTTTCCATGATTGGCTAAACAACTATTTTGACAACCCTGATAGAGGAGGTTATGGGGTTGAATGCCAAATACTTTGTAGTGTTATTATATGACACATTTGGAAAGTGAGATATAACATAACTTTTAGAAAGAAGGGCCCGAATGGCCTAATTATAGCTGATAACATTGTACAATACTTAAACAACTACTTGATGGTGAACAAAACTGATTACATCATAATACAAAATTTGTTTTATAATCCACTCAAAGATGAAATATTAAAAATGTCAACTCAACAAATGGAAGAACAAACAAGAGGAAATCTGGATATAAAGATTAACATAGCTCTTACAATGATGAATTGCAATGCAAACTCTGGAATTGGATTGACTTTATGTGATTACACATGGCATATCCGAGAAGCAAGGGGGATCCATTCAACAACTACAAACAAAGATCAGTTAGAAAAGGAGGGAGCCGGGAATGGAGTTGATACACCATCACATTCAGAAGTGCTTCAGAACCTACTCTTTTGTTGCTATAGGAAAGTACACAGAGGCAAGACAACAAAGATACAAAGTCACTGGAAAATTTTGCAACAATGCTAAATTTGATATAAATTTCCTAGTTAAATCCTTTACTTTAAGCATGAGAACAAACATAAATTCGGCATCTAAGCTAACAGTTTTTCATAACAAGTATGCTATAATGCATGTCTGGTCTGGAAATACCTTATGGATAATTCTAACTTATCTAAACCTTCAGAATTGGAATTATGATGTAATGGTTCATCGAACTTCAAACTATGGACGTTTTAGTCCGCTTATATCGATAATACGAGGACAAAAAACGTTGTGTGTGAGGTATATTTTAATCAAAATAGTTGTTTTCCCTTTAAATTTTAATCAAAATATTTGAGGTGTATTTTAATCAAAAAAGGAAGTGTTATGTTGGTGAGGTAATTTTAATTAAATTAGTTTTTTTCCTTTGAATTTTGAAGTGATTGGTTGAATATAAGTTGTTTTTATAAATACAATTGCCTTAATAACATGATGAATAGGCAGTACTTGTCATCATTCATCAGCGTATTAATTTTTAATATTTAAATTGTATTTCACTTGGATCAAGTTGGTCTTCATTTTTACTAGTAGAAAGAATGTAATAAACAGTAAAGGGAGTTATGAAGTTAGAGAAAAGATAACGACTTAGAAAGTTGATTGGACAGTTAGAGACAAAGTCGGTGAAAAATGAAAAAGTTGATGGTGTTGTTTTGATGGGTATTTTTGCTAGTGATCTATGCATGGGGTTGTGGCCATAAGATAAATTTTATAAATATAGCTTTTAGTTTCATTTCGTTTTAAATAGTGTATTAAATATTTTAAGAAATGCTTCCATTTTATGTAGTAAGAAATTTAGAATATCAGTTCCCATGGTTAATAAGAAATTTAGAGTATCAGTTTCCTCTTTCTCCCATTACCTTTTCTGAGTTATTTTCTCATGGTTCCATTCAATTTTCTCTTGCTAAGAAGCTTCAACAGACCTTCTTTGAAGTGGCTACAAATGGTGATGCCGGAAGAACTCACTGGAAATATGAAGAAAATTACATCTGGTTTATGGTAAATAAACATTCTAATAAAAACGGTCTATATCTACACATCTTAACCTCTAAATCCAATCTTAAATCCGGACCTTGTCATTTTTTTGTTCCCTCTGGACCTGATTTTGAAGGTTGGTTTGCTATGGCCAATGCTTTAGAAAGTTTAAATTTTTTCTTTTCATCCATTAACAAACCTTCCCAAATTCCATACTCTCATGTTTCTAGTGACCCTCAGAATCTCTATAAACCCTCTTATGCTCAAACTCTCAAAAACCCACCCAAACCTAAATCTCCTAAAATCGATCATTTATTTGATCTTCCTAAGGTCCCTCCTTTTCACTGTGATCATTTTGCTGTTCAAAATTACATCACTATTCACAATGCCAAAGATGGTGAATTCTTGATGGTTAAGGCAAAGAATCAGAGAAGTTGTTTAGGTCGATGGCATGCCCTTGTCAAATCAGGGCAAAAAGTGGGTACTGCCCTAGGGAGTATTCTCAAGATCAACTATCGTCTTGATATATACCCATCAATTCAATTCAGGCATTTTTCATGCTAATGCTGAGTTATCCGCAGCAGGCTTAGAATTTACTTTTGAGAACAATAATGTGATCTTTTCGACCAATCGTTGGAATAGAATTTTTGGATGACATCAAAAAATAACAACTTATTTTCGTATTGAAGTTCATGGGATTCCTTATCAATTATAAGTATCGGGTCTTATGCATGCTTTAAGAAGAATCTGCGGTGAAGTCTTGCTCATAGATCCTGATACGTTAAGACTTAAGAGCATCTGCAATCGTCGACTAAACCGACGATCAAAGATCAAATACAATCGATAGTCGTCGAGAATGAGCCACAATCGTCAATTATATTTAGTATTTAATCGATGAAAATCACTGTTCCAGATTAAATCTAATCGTTGATCGACGACTATAAATTATAGTCGCGCGTTATTTTATGGTATTGCCTGTTTCCGAGCGACTGTACAAAATCCCGTTTAAAAACAAGGGTAGAGTTGGTATTCCGCCAGTTTAAACGAGAGACCTAAAGTCCGCTCGTCAACACGATACTCTGGAAGCTCGTCCTCCTCATAAGCGAGGTTCCGAATTACCGCTCCAAGAATTCAAACACGGGCGAGAAAGTAACATTGCGTTTACGTTTGGGCGTCATTTTGTTGCCTCGCCTGGAGCTGGGCGAGCGCCCATGTAATCGTTGGTGGAAGGGCGAGGTAATAGCCCTCCTTTCAGGTGACCGTTTATACTTCAGTTCAAATGTTAATACTTCGGTTGAAATGTTACCGTTGTAGTTTAACGGCTATATTTTTACCCTATATATATGGGATAACAGACGAATGGCATTTTACTGAATTCATTCATATTTTGTGTGAAAAATCTAAAGTTTGTTTTTATTTCTAATCGATTAGTAAAATGCCACCATCAAAACCACGAGGTCCAAATTTTTCGTCTTTTGAAGATGTTACGATGTGTAGAATTCATTTGTCAATTTCTCAAGATTCTAGCATTGGTACCGATCAATCTGAAGATCAATTATGGTCACGTATTTTATTCCGGATGAAAGAAGATATACCTACTATGCCAGGACGTACTTGGACCTCCCTTCAGAAACGATTTCAAATTATAAGTAAAGATGTTGCGCTATTGTCTGCAAAGGAGGCTGAAGTAGAAAGGGAACATCATACTGGCTGGGTCCTTGAAAATAAGGTAACAAATCGTTTAATTATGCTTATTACATTAATCCATATGATTGTATATCCTTTAACAAATTGAATTGGAACACAAGTTCGCAGAAGTCCGTAGGATTTTCAAGGAAGCCACTGGTCGAAGTTTTAAGCATGAAGATTGCTACACAGTTATGCTAGAAAATATTAAATATTCAAGAAGGTCGACATTTGTTTTCGATTCATCACAAGCAGAGTCTGATTACGACAATGAATCTCAGGACGTACAAGACACACCAGAGTTAAGTCTAGATGGTCCAAGCGCCTTTGACGACCTAGGAGATATCCCAAACACAGTAATCCGTCCAATGGGAAAAAAAGAGGCGAAACGACAAAAGACAAAAGGAAAAGAAAAATTTACCGAACAACAGGAATTGATGGAAAATATTTATAGAGAGAAACAAAGCTTCAACGCCAAATGTACGGAACAAAGAGATATGAAGATGGCACAAAGAGATGCTGAGTTTGCAGCAAAATTAGCTAATGATAAAGCAAAGTTTGAAGCTAAATTAACTGATTCAAATGCAAAGTTTATGGCAATACAAGCAAGGAAAGAAGCAGAAGAGGAGTTCCGTATAATGACGATGGATGTATCACAAATGGATGCTGTATCAAGACAGTACATCGAACTGAGGAAAGGTGAAATTTTGAGGAAAAGATTAACCCAATCATAGAGGCCATTAATTTTTACTACTGTTTTTATGGATTTATTTAGAAATTTCTGTTTAGTTTAATACCAATATATTTTTATGTTTTTAACGGGTTATAATTTATTGGATTTTTAAAATTACTTCAGAAACTAGATGCGCTCGAAAGATAAATATACCTATTAATAAGTGTAGTCCTTACAACATTCAGCCAAAAATCCCATAAAAATAATCATTCATCCCCAACAGATGACCATATGTGTTCGATCAAGTCATTTCTCAAACGAACCCCAGTGTGTTTATCGAATACTGCACGTCTGCGTTGGTCCTTCACCATTCTTGAAAGTTGAGAAGTGGTGTCCCTTGAAATGACACATGGAGCACCATGGCTTCGTTGTTCATAGTCATGGGGCCAGTCGCCGGGAATACGTTCATCCTCCACTATCATATTATGGAGAATAATGACGGTTTTCATGATATAGGCTAACACGTCAGGATTCCACATTCAAGCTAGTTGTTTGATAATTGCAAATTGACTTTGTAATACCCCGAACCCCCGTTCAACATCCTTTCGACAACCTTCCTGCAAGGCTGAAAATTTCTGTTTCTTTTGTGAATCAGGATGTTTTATGGTAGTCACAATAGTTGTTGTCTCTGGGTATATTCCATCCCCAAGATAGTACCCCATATTATATTGATTTCCACTGACCTCAAAGTTAACTGTCGGTGCTTTACCATTGATAAGTTTTTTGAAAATATATGACCGGTTCATCACATTGATATCATTGTTTGAACCCGGCATACCAAAAAATGTATGCCAAAACCAAAGATCATGCGACACCACTGCCTCCAAAATAATACTTTCGCTACCCTTGCAAGCGGTATAAGCCCCCGATTCAGCGGAAGGGCATTTGTCCCATTTCCAATGCATGCAATCAACACTACCAAGCCTACCTGGAAATCCCCTTTTTTGGTTTTCATCAAGGAGGAGTTCAACATCACGCTGAGTTGGTGTCCTCAAATATTCTTTTTCGTATAGTAGGACTATCACCCTGCAAAATCTGCGGGTTGCTTCCAAAACTGTAGTTTCCCCAATACGTAAATACTCATCGATTGCATCTGCCGCGCAACCGTACGCTAACATTCTAATAGCTGCAGTAATTTTTGTGTGGGGGGTTAATCCTAGAACACCACAAGCATCATTTTTTTGAACAAAATAACTATTTACCGCAACAACATCACCCAATATACGGTTGAATAACTCTCGACGCATTCTGAATCTTCTGCGAAAAACATTAGGTGGAAACGTCGGGTTGTTGCAGAAATAGTCTCTCCATAGACCTTTAGCACCTACATCACATTGTCTTGGTATTTTTGTACGTGTATGTGGAGGGTTCATATTTGACAACATTAAACCAGCAGTAACTGCTAGGTTATTATTGTTCGCTTCAAGTGAACTTTCATCTGATGAGTAGTAACTTGTGTTATCATCATCGTTTAATGAACCAGAAGAAGAAGAAGTATAAGAAACATAGTGAGGAAAACTAGAAGAGGAACCATAGTTGTCTATATGATTTACATAGTTTGTCATTTTGTTATGTGTTGGAATTTGTAAGGAGCAAGAGATGATGATAAAACTCGGTTTGTATTGATGAAGAAGCAAGTGTGGTTATTTATAATAAAAAAGGAGAATTTTGAACACAAATATTATTTCTCAGAGATATTTTATGTATCTTGACAAGACAATGACTTGAATTGACAATACACCGACCACAATTCAATGCAAATATAATTTATCAGATTTGTCAGAGATATTTTATGTATCTTGACAAGGCAATGACATGAATTGACAATACACCGACCACATTTCAATGCAAAGATTATTTTTCAGATTTGTCAGAGATATTTCATGTATCTTGACAAGGAAATGATATGAATTGACAATACACTGACCACATTTCAATGCAAAGATTATTTTTCAAATTTGTCAGAGATATGTTATGTAACTTGACAAGGCAATGACATTAATTGACAATACACCGACCACATTTCAATGAAAGGATTATTTTTCAGATTTGTCAGAGATATTTTATGTAACTCGACAAGGCAATGTCATTAAATAGATTATTGTTCTCTATTTAATCCCAATTCCTTCTTTGTTTACTTCATAACTTACCCTACACCCATGTCAAAATTTCATTCAGCCGAAGACTTGGCTATAACAAAATCCTGGTATTACGAAACCTTACGTCAAGATGTTATAGTCGGAATTGTTGATCCAGAAACTGTATGGGGGAGGATCCACACACATTTTGGTGAGGAATATGGAAATTCAACCCAAAGATCTGTTGTCCAGATTTATGATAGATACCAAGTTATTCGAAAGGGAATAGCTGATTATGTATCTATACAACATAGGATCTTTAACGACACCCATTTAGGATTATCGATCCAACAATTCGTAAGTATCCATACCATTAGAAAAGTTGTCTCCTCTATCATTAACAACAATTACAAATAACAAATTATTTAACTGTTTCTTCCCCTTGTGTAGGAGGAAATCGCTAAAATGCACTACTATCAGGAAATAGGGGAAGAATTCATATTTGTAGCAAGCTATGAGTTCATGAAGTCCAAAATGTAATCGGAATTAACTCCTAAAATTATCATGTGAAGTTAAAGTTCAAAGGTTCTTTATTTTTAGAGTTTCAATTTTTTTTATGCTAATGACCTCATAATATCCCCTGAATCGTCGTCAACTGAACAACAACTTAAGGTAGTACAATACTTTTATTAAATCAAAAAAGACATACATGAAAGGGAAAGAAAAATAAACTACTGATACAGATAAATAAAGTAACAAATAAACCTATTAGTGAAACCGTAAGGATTGGCTTGTCAGACGACGTTGACGACGTTCTGGCCTACTAGGTAGAAAGATCAACACAAAAGGGTTGAATTCATCCATTACCCTTAAGATCTCAAAATGAGGTTTGTACCGGAAATCACTTTGTTTCCATCTTGTCCATTCCTGTAGTGATCGAGCAACAACTTCTTCATCAGTTTCATTCCTAAGACGAAATTCATTGACCTGAGCAGTTAAAGAAGAAAATTCTAATACTTCCTCAGTAATTTTCACATATCGACAAAAAAGGCCTGCTCTGTTCCGGTTGTTGGGATTACCGGTTTCATCACAAAATTTTGCATGTGTGTGTTCCAACCATTCCATGGTCATACAACCATTGATATCACGTTCCTGACCCCTTGCTGGATAACGTAATACTATGTTTCGACATATGGATAAATCTTCATCTAAAGTAAAATTGGTTGCATTAAGGGTAAAATTTTCGTAACCAGACATTGAAAAATAAAATGTGGGAATAATGAAATGAGTTGTGTAGCTATTGAATGTTATTTATAGTAGTATAAGAAAAAAAAAATAGCCGTTATGCAAGGACATAACGGTAATAAAACGGTAACATAAGGGTAACATAACGGTAATAAAACGGTCATTTAAATTTCGAATTTTAGCTGTAAAATTATCATACTACATAAAAGGCGTACTAAAAAAATAACATTTCATTTAACCGTAAATCAACAATAAAAATAACCGTCATTCGAAATTTTAATTTTTTTTTTTTAACCGGAGTTTGATCTTGGTGGAATAAATGGCGGGAAAGTTGGTCTGACGTTCTGCGTTGGGCGAACTGTTGATGAAGAACCGGGAGGTGGTGTGGTGGAATATGAAGCAAAACCTAAGGGTTGCTCTTGACGCAATTGAGTTACCTGTCTGGTCAACAACCCATTCTGATCTTGTAGGAGGAGGTTTTCAGCGGCAAACTGAGTTCGAATGTTGTTCAACTCAACTTCCTTAGCCATGATGTAATCCATCCTATCCTTAGTTTCAGATAAGGTAAAATCCCGAAACTGTTGTGTAAAATAGCAAAGTCTTGCACTAAATCATAGGCCGCCACCTTGGATGGAGAAAAAAATAAGAACAAGCATTAGAAACACAACATTTTTTAAACCGTAAAATATTTCCCCACGACTTTATTTAGTACTTACATATGGTAGTTGTTGGGGAGGAGGAATGGGTACATGATCAGGGCGCCGTGGAATGTTGTGTTTGATAAGGTCACCCACATATCCATACGTTTCAACCTCCCAATCAACTGCCGTCACATATTTGTAGAGTTTGGTAACATGTCGCCAATATTCATAATAAACCTCGTATTACACGACACGTACGTATTCACTACAATTTCCATGAGCTCTAGGTGTCATGTCTTCAATGTCATCGTCACCGAAGTTGGAAATGCAATTAGGGGGGTTTGTAGGAATACCCCAAGTTGGGTTGTTCTGTCTCCAACAACGGTCTCCGAGATACATATTGTGCTTTATCCAATAAAATGATAATAAATAAATACCAACCATGTGACAACAGTACAACTTGGAAAATTTACGATTGTAAAGAGAAAAGGATTAGAGAACTTACAGTGCCGAGCCAGGAGAATGTAACCCGTTGGGCAAAAAGTTTTATTGCCTTGCAACCAATATCTTCTGGTATAACTGCGGTAAGCCATGGTTGCCAAGTCACGGACTCGGCAGATAACTGATTTAGTTCAGTCCTTGACTTCACGATATCAACACCCTTCTTCCGGGGGGAGAACCACCTACGACATCTGGGTCATTCATGTTCACTTTCAGACGTAGTCTTGTTCGGACGAAATATCCCAAGGTATTCGTATCCCCAAAACTACAACATAAATTGCAAATTATTTAACTAGATACCAACAAAATTGTAAGAAAATTTAATTCATTTAACGATAAAAAAATTACCTCCAAAATTTGGAATGGGCCGGATACTGATTTCTGGCTCCTAGAAGCCGAGGCGAGACCCGAATACAATTTTGAGAATGCAGGACCACCCCAGTCGTACTGATCAACTTCATTAAGATTTTCAAAAGCATCCAACCATCCTGCATCAATGTATGTTTTTGCATTTGGGAAAAAGAAATTCCCCAGAACATACATATAGAACCCCCGCACAACTCTATCAACAAGGACACTATCATCGTTCGCCGCGTTCAATGTACCAATATCAAAATAGCTGGTCAAAAACTTGAGAGTTATTGCATCAGAAACCCATTGTTGTGGAACACCTTCGCTTTTGCATACCGCATTATTTTTCAGTTCGGGAAAGATATTCGCACGAACATATTCGAATTTAAACTTTTGTGGCTCATAAGGGACTGATCTCCCGACACCGATACTAAACCCGGTCAACATAACCCAATCGAGGGGAGTGAACCCAAGCTCCTCAAAAGAAAAATGAAATGTGTTGGTAGTATCCCAAAACCGCTCGATTATGAAATCGATTAGAGCGTGGGATGAATCTACAACAGGTAGGGATAGTAATCTTCCCCAACCTCCCCTTTCTATTATATGTTGGACCCTATTAGACTGCTGAGTAATTCTCTTATAGACCTGTAGAACTGATTTAAGAGAACCACGATGGTCAAACCTGAAGTTGGCGTCAGAGGAATATGTGATATTTGTAGAAACATGTTCCTCCATATCTTCAAAAACAGTGTAATGTTCCAGGCCCGGAACATCTACCGACTCGGGGACCATGGACTGTGCTTCAGATTCCTCTGTGATTTTAGTTTTTTTGCTGATTTTCTTTCTGTCAACCCATCTCGAAACAATATTACTTGACATATGTGGTAACAAATAATAGAACATTGTCATTAAAATGAACAAATCACGACAATGCATAATCACTTAAAATTATTTTAACAACACCTAAACAAGTAGGGAAAGCAAAATTTCCATACACATTTGTACAAACAATTATACATTAAACATTCTAAAAATACATACATCATTATCAAAATACAACAACCACACCCATTATAACCATTTTAAATCAAATTACACAATTGCAAAAAACTCCATACACATTTGTTTTTAAATTAAATCAAAATTAAATAAAAATTAAATAAAAATTAAATAAAAATTAATTTTTTTCTACACAACATAATACATTCAACCAAAAATTAAACATAAACCCACTAAAATTTAACTACAACAATTTCGTATTGTATGTTCAATTTAACAAATAGCAACAAATTTTAAAACCTAAAATTCATAACATGTACAAAAACCCTAAAAAAATTCCCAATTTTATAATTATATGACAAATTCATATTTCAATAATAGGTTTATAATAAACTAATTAAACAACATGTACAACCAATTTAACAAACTAATCATCTAAATTATATACGAAATTAACGAAATTTAAACAATTGAATTTAAATATTTTTAGGGTAGAAAATATACCTTGATTTCTCTTCAAATTTGGTTGACCAAAATATTAAAATGGGAACGGGATATTGGGTTATCGTCAAAGAGGTGCAAGTTGTTGCCAAAATTGGGTTGTTAAGAATGTTTTGGATGGGAGTGGTAGGAGGCGAGAATAAGGGAACAGGAGGCGAGAAGAAGATGAAGATTAGAAACAGAGAAATTAGGGTTATATTTTGCTCCAACACACAAGCGGCGGCTTGGGAAATCGTCTTCATATTCTAGACGTCACCACAGCATCACACACATGTGCCTCGCACGTTCAACATGCGTCAGTTTAATCCCTCGCCCGGTTTTTGTTTCACATGGTTATTCCGCACATTTTCTAGACGTGAATTAGGCACACCGCCTGAACAAACGTAATATTGATATGCCGCTGGTGGAATGGACGACATTCTAGGATCGAGCCTGTAGGTTATGTTTGCGGACGCGAGATCAAAATCTCGCATGTACCAGGCGTTGTGTTCATGGCTCGTCCGTTTTTCCAAGCGATAATACAGTAATTCGCTAATCCCCAAACGCCAGTTTACTGCCTCGCTTGATCATTCCCCGCTGTTTTTACCCCGGTTCAAAGATCAAATTTTTTGATCTTTGATCGATGGGTATAAACGTGTGATTGTGGACGCCCTAAGGATCTAATAGCTATGAAATTGAAAATAAGAAGTCCTCATGGTATTAATTTCATACCAAGTGTAAGGACATAAATTTATCAGTTCCACGTGTTTACATCATAAGAAGGAAGTATCAAATTATGAAGCACCGAGAAGTACAAGAGCAAAATAAATGATAAAGGAAGACAGCTATAGAATATCTGTCACACTTCAACTGACACCGGAAGCAGAAAAGACAGACTAGATTAATGCATATAAGACATGTAGGAAGAACACAAGTTACAAGAAAAAGCATCATTAATAGCCAAGAAAATCATCCACGCACTGCTATCTCTTGTGTTCCACAATCATCCGCGCTCTGCTATCTCTTTTGCTCTACAATCATCCGCACTCTGCTATCTCTTGCGCTCCACGATCATCCGCGCTCTACTATCTCTTGTGTTCCACAATCATCCGCGCTCTGCTATCTCTTGCGCTCCACGATCATCCGCGCTCTGCTATCTCTTGCGCTCCACGATCATCCGCGCTCTGCTATCTCTTGCGCTCCACAATCATCCGCGCTCTGCTATCTCTTGCGTTCCACAATCATCCGCATTCTGCTATCTCTTGCGCTCCACAATCATCCGCGTTCTGCTATCTCTTGCACTCCACAATCATCCGCGCTCTGCTATCTCTTGCGCTCCACAATCACCCGCGCTCTGCTATCTCTTGCGCTCCACAATCATCTGCGCCCTATCACGTGTGCACTATAAATTTCAGTCCTGCAAGAATAGATATACTCCACGTCAAATTCCACATGTCACACATGCCAATATCCACATAATAAAGACAAAGGACCAACAATCGTTCAACCCAAAGAGGAGCTATGCATCAGCAAGCGGAACTAGCAAGAAGCATCACGGAAGGAGTAAAATGAGTTGCGCCCCAAAGTCAAGATTAGATCAAACAAGTCAAATAGAGATAAGAATGAGTGAGGAAAATGGACCCATGATATTTTTCTATAAATACCGACCCCCAGCTAAAAAGAAACAAGGAGAAAAAACTAAGAGGGAAAACTCTGAAAGAAAATCAAGAAGTGGAAAAAGCTAAGACTAGATTAAGAACTCTATTGAACTTAAGTTCTCTAATTCTTTATATTAGCATGTATACAAAGTAAGTATTTATAAATAAGACACCATATTTTCCCTTGGATGTAGGCTTATTAGATGAACCACGTTATATATTGAGTTGGTTTCATTCATATTTGAATTTATGATTCTCTGAATTACAATCTCTTTGTATCAATTACACTTGAAGTATTGTTATTTTTAAACAACTTAAGTTTTTGGTTGTGAGGGCCATCAAAAATTGGTCGTCACACCAAAAGCTATCAAAATACATACACATCAAGGTGTTTTTACTGCTTTCATTTCAGTTGTGGGAATTCTCACAAGTCGGGATTCTTCATCAATCTGTGTTACACGAGACTCGAACTTGTTCATCAATGGTGCTGTCAAACGCATTCCTGAAATGTGTATTGTTAGGAATAACAAATGACATAAACCAATCTATGAGATTATACTCAATAACTCTTTTCCGTCTATTACGGTAGAAAATTTTGAAATTTCAAACTCAAGTATTCCCACCGAAATTCCAGCTCAAAGAAAGAAGAAAGACGGGCCAGAAGAAAGAAAAAGAAAAGTACGAAGAGGAAGCCCACTCAAGTTTGGAGAGTTAAACCTGCTCAGCCCACAAGTTCTCTAAACACAGTCGGTTATTCATGTTATTGAAGAAGCAACATACATGGAAATTGATGATGTTTTTATAGTGCAGAAACCTGCTTTTCATCTAGCGGTTTCTGATTCCTTCTCTCCACCCTCTACCCCTCCTAACCATAAATCCACTTTGCTAAACAAACCCTTAATCTCGAATTTCCCTATTACTCACCTTCATCTCAACCTATTCTCATCATTTAACTTCTATATCTCCTCTTTTAACCTCTATAATCTTCTTCAACCAGTTACTTTTCTACCTCTACACCAACAACTTAGAACTTATCCACCTATAAAGCTACTCCCTCTCCTCCTTTTATCCATTCTTCTACTCATTGTAACCTTCATATCAAGGGTTCAATGGATTACATTCAGCTGCACATACCAAATTGGACATGTGAGGTGAATAGGCTCTTTGATTTAGGTGTTAAATTGGGTATTGAATTCCAAGTTATGCCGAATCACTCCAAAAAGTTTCTTCTTTCCAGAATCACGAACGAAGGTCCAATCCTAAAACCTAAAACTCAATATCGTACAAAACCTGTTATAGAGGAAGACTTTGTGATTCAGTCAATCATTGTTATCGATGGAATTCAAGACATCTCTCTGCATGAACCAAAACCAAAATCTATGCTTATCATGGGTTTTTAAGATTCTTCCATATTAAGTGTGAATGAAGACGATTCATTATCAAATACCCCCACCTTCCCACCTGGTTTTGAACCACTAGATATAAATATAGTTGATGATGTTTGTTCCTCCAGCACTTCCTCTTCGAAAGGTATTATTCATAGAAAACTCATTTCTGAATGTAAGAGACTTGGAATCTCTCTTAATGAAATAAACAACTGCAATATAAAATCAAGAAGAACTTCCACATGAAAGGGTATAAAAGTGGTTAAATGAGTTTTCAAATTTTATTTTGGAATGTGAGAGGCCTTTGCTCTGACATTAGAAGAACAATGGTTAGGATAATGATTGAACTTACAAAAGCTCTTACCATCATACTGCAAGAAACAAAGATGATGCATTGTTCAGACTTGATATCAAACAAATTTGTGGGCATTCAGATTAGGGAAAATTGGAAATATATCCCGGATTTGAACTAGCAATTAAGGGATATGTCCTGTAACGGTAAAATTAAGGGATATATCTCAACCGTCTATTTTTTTCGTTAAATGCATATTCTTAGACAGTTATGTCTTCCACACATAAAACATTTAATGGTTAAAGAGAGGGTAAATTGGAAATATATCCCGGATTCATGAAGTTGATCATGATGGTGATTGATTGACGGAAACGGGAGTTGATTTAACGGAAAAAATATGAAGTTGATCAAAGGCATAACTGTCTAAAAATATGTATTTAACGGAAAAAATGGACGGCTGAGACATATCCCTTAATTTCGACAGTTACAGGACATTCCTTAACTGGTAATTCAAATCCAGGACATATTCCCAATTGCCCCTTCAGATTATGGATGGACTTATCAACAAGCTTGTGGGAACTCCGGTGGTATGCTCATTCTCTGGGACAAGAACATCATTGATGTTAATGACTCTCTTGTTGGTGATTACATCCTTTCTATTGCTTGCACAAACAAGGCACATGGTTTTGATTGGATTTTAAAAAATATTTATGGTCCTAATAGGTCATTAGACAACCGTTTTCTGGGACGAGTTGGACAATATGTGCAGATTTTGAGACCTTCCTTGGTGTCTGGTGGCGATTTTAACATCATAAGAAAATGTGATGAGAAAAAGGGTGCAACAGAATCATTAAAAGTATGGAAAATTCTCTAAATTAATTACCCAGCATGATCTCATTGATCTCCCTCTTAAAGGTGCTAGGCATACTTGGTCTAATTGCAATCTAATCCTATCATGTGTAGATTGGATAGATTACTTTTATCTCATTCTTTTGAAACTCATTACCCTCTAGCCTCACAACTTGCAAAATCTATACCCACATCTGATCATATCCCCCTCATCCTAGATTTAGCTGATCCTTCTTGGGGTCCAAGCCCCTTTAGGTTCGAAATAATATGGTTTATAGAGAATGAGTTCTTAAATCTACTGGAAGAGTGGTGGATTTTTCTTGACTTTGCAGGTACCCCTAGCACTGTCATGTGCCTCAAACTTAAAGATCTCAAGGAGAAACTCAAGGTTTGGAACAAGGAAATGTTTGGTCGGACTAACACAAAGCTTAATATTATTATATTAAAAATCAGAACATCGAAAATGAAGCGGAGGAAAATGTGTTGAATGATGAGTTGTTGGATGAGATGTTGAAATTTAAAACTGCATTCGAGAAGATTTCGCAGTTGGAGGAGACTTCTTGGAGAATAGAATCCAAGACTCACTAGCTTCAAGAAGGATACTGGAATACTTCCTTTTTCATGAGTCGGGCTTCGGCTAGAAGAAGGTACAATTGGGTAAGAAAATTATACATAGATGGTAATCTTACTTCTGACAGACTCAAACTGCAAGAGCACATTGTGGATTTCTACAATACTCTTTTCACGAAAAAGGAGATAATGACGCATGACTTGAAAAACATCGATTTTGAATGTATCAATAGTATTGAATCCGGCATTTTTGATGCAAACTTTACTGAGGGAGAAGTTCTGCAGGCTATTAAAGATCTTGGTCAAGAAAAGGCACCTGGACTTGAAGGGTTTCCCATAATGTTCTTCCTAAAGAGTTGGACCTTTATCAAGTCAGATATTATGAGTATTATTTCTGAATTCTGTGAGCAGGGTCATAATAGATACTATACATACTACCACTTTTATTACCTTGTCCCTAAAAAGGATTATATAGAGACGATAAAAGATTGTAGACCCATTTGTTTGCTTACTAGTCTATACAAGATCATCGCTAAGGTGCTTGCATTTAGACTATGTTGAACCATACATCCAGAAGACCAATTCTGAATCCAGTCAGAAAACCAATCCTGATACAAATGCCAACTCATAGTCTTTAGGATTTGTTAACTATATATTCTGTTTAGGATTTGAGTATATTTTCTTTTATGATTAGGATTTCCTTTTATCTTTAAGATTTGTTTTAGATCTCTTACCTAATGTAAAAGACTACTCTCATTATATAAAAGAGCCTCATGTACGGTTAAAGTATTAAGAAAAAATTAAGAAGAAAATAATTCTTGTCTCAACTTGGTATCAGTGGGGGTTCGATCCTATGGGAGAAACTTTGCTCCTCTACAACCATCACCACTAGTTCACGTTCATACCATTCCACCAGTATTTTCACTTTGCATTCACAGCATCATCTCCTTGCATACCATCTTTGCATCACCACCAGTTCAGTTCCACTCCATACAGAACACACTACAACCACAGAAGCTCACGACCACGGCAGCACAACAACACCGTACTACCATCAACACCAGCTTCTAAATATCAATTTGAATCTCTTAACCAAAAGAAAACACCAACATCATTTTTGAGTCTCTTAACCAACAGAGAACACCAACAAAATTTTTGAGTCTCTTAACCAACAGAGAACACCAACAAAAAAATTTGAGTCTCTTAACCAACAGAGAACACCAACAGCATCTTGAGTCTCTTAACCAACAGAGAACACCAACAAAATTTTTGAGTCTCTTTACCAACAGAGAACACCAACAACATCTTGAGTATCTTAACCAACAGAGAACCACAAAAAAAATACCAGCATCTACTATTTCTACTTCTAATACTTCAACAGGTAGACCACTCAGAATCATCAACCCATACGTTTTATTTGTTGGGTTGGCGGAAACCTCTGAACCAACTAATTGGTTAAGTTTCGTAAAGACCCAACGTGAAGATTTTCGGTTTAAGGCGGAACCTCTGAACCTGTTAAATGGTTAAGTTTCGTGACAACTCAGCAAGTGAAGCCTCTGAATCTACGACGATCAAGCTTCATAAAAACTAGAAAAGTGGACAAGTATCCACCGTTACCAAGCAAGCTATAGAAGACATACAAAATCTATGGAGACATGAAAGCAAAATTAAGATGAGATCATATCGACGTGATGACAAGTCAGAAAACCAATCCATGGGACCGTATGAGCAAGATAAGCGAAGCATGAGAAGCAAGTTGAATGTTCACCAGCTATCCTTCAACTTGTATGGAAGTGTTGAACCATACAGCCAGAAGACCAATTCTGAATCCAGTCAGAAAACCAATCCTGATACAAATGCCAACTCATAGTCTTTAGGATTTGTTAATAATATATTCTGTTTAAGATTTGAGTAGATTTCCTGTTATGTTTAGGATTTCCTGTTATGTTTAGGATTTGTTTAGATTTCCTACCTTATATAAAAACTACTCTCATTATATAAGAGAGTCTCCTATACGGTTAAAGTATTAGAAAAAATAAAAGAATCAGAATTATCGTTTCAACTGACTAAAACTTGTTATGCCAAAGCTTATTTCTACGGTACAATGTGACTATATTAAAGATAGAAAAATCATAGATGGAACTCTAATAGATAATAAGTTTGCAGATTCTAGGCTAAGATCAAGTGACCCTGGTATTATTTGCAGGATAAACTTAAAAAAGGCCTTTGACAGAGTCAGTTGGAAGTACATGGAAGACATTCTCCATAAAATGGGATTCAGCAGCAAGTGATGTAAGTGGTTAAAGTTTTGTTACTCTACTGCAACTTTTTCAGTCTTTATTAGTGGTTCAGCATTTGGTTTCTTCAAAAGCAGCAAAGGAGTTAGACAAGGATGTCCCATTTCTCCACTTCTCTTCAATATTGTTATGGAAGGTTTCTCAAAATACCTTGATAGAGCTGCAGATTCTAATCTCTTTAATGTTTTTTCTATCTCCACCGATGGCACTGTGGTTAATCATCTGCATTACGCTGATGATACCGTTTTGTTTGTAGACAACAAAAAAGAGGAATTGATTAATCTCTTTTTTGTACTCAAGTGTTTCGAATATATTTCTGGTTTTAAGGTAAACACTTCTAAGACAAGACTGATACCTATTGGTGATGTTCCGGATTTGAATAGATGGGCTACGGATGTAGGATACAGTGTAGATAGTATCCCTTTTATATATTTGGGGATGCCTCTTGGGGCAAAATCCAATTCCAAGGTGGTTTAATTGAGACCCAGTTATAAAAAAGTTTGATGCTAGACTCTCTGCTTGGAATCAATCATCTCTTACTAAAGGTGGGAAATTGGTACTTCTGAAACACATCTCTACCATTATACTATTTCTCCTTGTTCAAATCTCCTATGAGTGTCATCAAGCAGCTTGAGAAAATAATGTGCAACTTTTTATGGGAGCACAAGGTCGGTGGTTCAGAAACTTCTCATCTTGTAGACTGGCAGTTGGTTTGTGCTACCAAAGCAAGAGGTGGTTTAGGGGTGATAAGTCTCAGGAAAATGAATCTCGCTATGTTGTCAAAGTGGTGCTGGAGATTTGGCTAGAAAAATCACACTTACGGCACAAATAATAGTTGAGAAATTTGGCTCTGATTTCTCATATTGGATTCCAAATAAAGTCACTTCTACTTCTGGTGTTTCATGTTGGAGAAACATTGCTGAGACGAATCAATTAATCTCCTCTAAAGCTTCACTTCGTATCCATTCAGGTGAAAAAATCTCTTTTTGGAATGATATTTGGTGTGGCGATACTTCTTTAGCGGAAGATTTTCCACGTCTTTTCAAGTTATCGAAGTCTAAATTTCCCATGTTAGCTGAACATATTAATAGTAAAAGCAGTTGGAAGATTGAGTTTAAGAGAATTTTATCCTTTGAAGAATCAAATACTCTTACTGTGTTTTTAGAATCGGAGACATTCCTCCTACTTTAGACTCGCTATCAGACACAAGAAGATGGTCACTTCCATATTCAGGTATTTTTTCTGTCAAGTCCTTAAATAATCATTTAGTCGCTGGAGATGGAATCGATAATTTTCCATACTCTTTCACCTGGAAGTCTGAAGTACCTCCAAAAGTGAACTTCTTGATATGGTGTACGATTCATGGAATGCTGAATACTATAGACATGTTGAACAGTAAAGATTTGGATATCTATAATTCTCGTGTGATGTGTGGAAATGATACGGAAACTCAAGATCACTTATTCCTACATTGTAAAGTTGCACGGAAATTTTGGACTAGTATGCTGCCTCCAAATTGGTTTTGGGTTTTCCTAGATAGTATGTGTCTACTTGCAAAATCTTGGTATCATCCGAACTTTACAACTGCTGGTAAGACTATCTGGAATATTATGCCATCTGTTGTGATATGAACTTTGTGGAATGAGAGGAATAGTCGTGTATTCGATAACAATCACTGTTTTAAGACAGATTCAAATTTGTTGATTGAGGCCAAGACTAATGCTATTGCCTCGGCAGCTGCTCCAAAGAAACGTGTTCACATAAACTTTTCTTGTTCGATGAACAATTGTGAGCTAGTCCTTCTGTAATTTTTTTGTTTGTTTTTTTTCTACCTCTCGGTAGCCCTGTGTGTATTCTTTCAATCTAATACACTTCTTCTCTTCTAATCAAAAAAAGAAAGAAATTTTGAATAATTGTTATGGAATTGGGTATATGCATATGTAATATGATAGAAGAAAAGGGAAATGATACAAATAATATTTATATGTAAATTCTCTAGTCTTGGCTATTTGAGATGTTGCTTGTGTTAGCGGGTTGACCATTATGATGATTTTATTAATCCATAAACTATATATTTATATAGCCTGTTTTGAAGATGATAATACTAGAATGTTAGTAACTTAGTAATGATGAGTTGGTCATTTTTTGATAAGGAAGGTGTTTAATCATTGTATTAGAATGGGCAGCCTGCTTACGGGTCTAAACATGCATATTTATTCGGGGTGCTTAAGTAGTTGAAATGGATCATGTTAAATTAACTGGAAATTGATGATGTTATTTTATGCTGATTATAATGAATCAATAATTAGTTATATTAAAATTGGGTATCGCTTGAGTTATATTATAAGTGTGTTCGTGAACTTTAATTAGTTGTTTTACATCATTTTCATCATTTTCTTCAAGTGGAAGTAAGATATTATTACAAGGACCATCACACTACAAGAATCTGATAAATAACTTATGTTAAAGAAGGTGGCCGAATTACTCAAGTTACCATCTATCAGGACTCCGGACAAGAGTTTGTCAATTAGTCTAAACCGGCCAGATGAGTGAGATAGACAACTCAGTCAGTCCAACCAATTATTCTATGTTTGTGTTGGTGTTTGTCTTGTGTTATAGTTCTTAAATCAAGGTTTGTGTAATAACGATTGGGTCGAAAAATAAATCAGTAGATCAAGGACTTCAAGGTAGACGTGGATTGTCATCAAAAGAGATGGGAACACTTATGACCTTCTTATAACTGTTGAACTTCTTTTATCTGTGAGAATGATGTGTTCTTGATTATCTGTGACCATGAATGTATAATTGAATTTTTATGTTGTGTGATATGCGTTATGGGGTTTCCCCATAAAGAGTGTCTGTGTTTTCTCCACAGCTCTTTGCTAAGTTGAGTTGGGCAGGGTAAGCTGCTTGAATACTATGAGTAGCTAGGTCGGGATAAGTCGGTTGAATATTATTTAATTTATGAAGATAAAAGGGAAGTGAAAGCTGCTTGAATATTACTTAGTAGGCCATGGAAATCTGGTTGAATATTATATACACTATTTATTTTTAGGGAATCATTCGTATGCATATTATGCTTGTTTGTCTACCTGTCTGATCTTGATGGTAATTTCCAGAATCATAGTTTGTATGGGAACTTCACGTGGATTGAGTTTACTAAAAGGATTTGAGTTGTTCTAACGTCGTTTTCTCCATTGAGTAGGGCGAGGTTAGGATAAAACTTTGCTTCTTATGCCTAAATTGTTTAATATTTTAATTCATTGTTATTGTCTCTTTAAATTATTTTTCTTTTGAACTATGAAGCATTTTAACGATTACTTGAAAGTTATATGTTTCCACTGAGCACCCTTTTTGGAATGACGTGCTCACGCGTTTTCGTTTCATTTTCAGTTACCAGATGAGATGGTGCAGTGAGGATATTCGTTTTTCGTAGTATAAAGCTTTAGAGAATCAAAGTTGTATTGGTATCATCTTATATATATATGTGTGTTTTATGTATATCTATCCGTAAGAACAATACATTAATATATTTATATCATTTGAGAGATTTTCATTCAAAAAGTATCAGAGTGCATAGGTTTATCTTTACGTTTGGTCTATGTGTTTAAGTATCATAAATAGATGAACTAGTTGTCAATGCCTCAAAATGTAAATTTTAAATAGGTGGTTTAGTTGAGGCATGGCAGCTGACATGACTCGTACAGTTGTACGAATCTAAAAAATATTGTCTTACTGAGCTTCTCCATTGGTCATTGTGTCTTTTCTATGTGGAAACACAAACCTGACATTTTTCTTATCAGTACAAAGACGACATTCTCTTTCCTATTTTCCCTCGAAATTAGGAAAAAATGTGCATCTCCAACAATATTGTTTTTGACCTCTTTTTTATGATATTCTCCTTCTTATTTTTATTGTTTTTGACCTCTTATTTTATAGGTGTAAATTTTATTTTTAATAATTTAAGGATTTTATTAGAACTAAAAATGGTTACTTTATATATTAAATTTAATTTTAATTAAGTAAACATTCATGTAAGGGACGTATAATTTAAACATGACATTCTCTTTCCTATTTTTTCTTGAAATTAGGAAAAAAAATATTCATCTCCAATAGTATTGTTTTGACCTATTCTTTTGTAGGTGTAAATTTTATTTTCAATAATTTAAAGATTTTATTAGAAATAAAAATATTACTTAATATATTTAAGTTAATTTTAATTAAGTAAACATTCACACATAGTTTAAACACAACATTCTCCTTCATATTTTTTCTTAAAATTAAGGAAAAAATATGCATCTCCAAAAATATTGTCTTTGACCTCTTTTTTCGTAGGTGTAAATTGTAATTTCAATAATTTAAAGATTTTATTAGAAATAATAATGGTTACTTAATATATTAAAATTAATTTTAATTAAGTAAACTTTCACATAGTGGATGTATAATTTAAACACGACATTCTCCTTCCTATTTGTCCTTGAAATTAGGAAAAAAATATTCATCTCCAACAATAATTTTTTCGACCTCTTCTTTCATAGGTGTAAATTTTATTTTCAACAATTTAAATTTTTATTAGATTTTACTAAAAATAAATAAGGTTTCTTAATATATTTCAGTTAATTTTAATTAATTAAACATTCACATATATATGATGGGTAATTTAAACACAAAATTTTCCTTCCTATT
This sequence comes from Papaver californicum, assembly GCA_023531435.1. Taxonomy (NCBI): domain Eukaryota; kingdom Viridiplantae; phylum Streptophyta; class Magnoliopsida; order Ranunculales; family Papaveraceae; genus Papaver; species Papaver californicum. Next base: position 10,181,103 of record JAJJMC010020972.1, on the reverse strand, counting down.
TTTTCTTAAAATTAGAAATAAAAATATCCATCTCCAAAAGTAATCTTTTTGACCTCGTCTTTTGTAGGTGTAAATTGTATTTTCAATAATTTAAAGATTTTATTAGATTTTTATTAGAGTAAAAAAATGGTTACTTAGTATATTAAATTTAATTTTAATTAAGTAAACATTTTTATAGAGAGTGCCAAACCAAAATTAGGCCACATCATCTATATATTTGGTTAAAGAAGTTAGTGTTGGAGAAGGATTTCAGGGAAAATAGATGTGTATCCTATGTGTTTAAACATTAATCATCACATATATTTCATTGGAGAAGCTCTTAATAAGGGTGGGTTTGGTATTGTTTTTTTTTTCTTTCAAAAAGCAATTTGAAAACGTACATTAGATACTCCCTCATTTAGCACAAAAAATAAGAAAATCAATCATTTGAACTATTTTTTTTTATATTTTTTACTTAATTTTTCTTGGGAGAGAAATGATCCCCTTGTGTTTAAATAATAAAAATAGGAGAGAGAAGTGATTCCCGTCTGGACAAAGTAGTAATCTAAAAACATTTGACTTTTTATTCATAGAAACAAGTCTATCTTTTTGACATATCCAACTATAGTAACCTTATCTATCATTTTGAGACGGAAGGAGTAATATTTTTTTATATATGTGTTTGATAAAGTTTTTTCAAAGTATTTTTTAGTAAAAACACTTGTAAAATTCCTTAACTTCTAAAGGTTTTCTCTATCTCACACCCTCATTTTCCATATTTCTCATCTCCAATTATCCTAAGTATCATCCAAATAAATTGTAAAAAATTCTAAATCTTATCTTTTTATATTTTGACTTTGTTTTTTACATCTTATATATTTATTATCCACCCATTACTAAAAATCCTAAGAACATAAATTTTTTCTCGTCTTCCCAACCAAACCATCGTCTTCATCTCAACGGATCACCATCCTAAATCATTTTTCTGATTTATCAAGGTGATTGTTGATCGACTAATAATTAAAAAAAAAACTAGTAGGTTAATATTGGATTCGATTTTTTTATTCGATTTGATACCGATTACAATATTCGATTCGTAGGTTAAGTTTAGTTCTACGTAAGTGCAATTGTTGTTCATTATTTGAGTGGTACGATATAAGATTAGGTTTACTTTTTTCTTTTTTGAAGCAGTATTAGATTAGTTGTGTATGGCTGTTTGCAATTAAAATCCTCATGTGATAATCAGATTGTGGTTCCTATGATTTTCGATAATTAAGCATTCAATAAATACATTTGAATGAACACCCCAAAACTTCGATTGGACCCGTTGTAAGATTAATATTTTGTCAGAGAAAAAAGAATTAAGTAGAAGGATTTATGGATTCATGTTTTACGCCATGTCTAGACGTATTTCCAGCTCAATTCAAAATCAAAAGATTATAACAGACGAATACTATAATACACCTGAATGGCTTCAACTTGCATTGAAAAATCTAGTCGGTCAGAACTGGCCGACTATCATCACTGGTATTCGTCCGTAACTAGACGACTGTGATCATTAATGGTGATATAGGATTGGGATTTTTTTTTTTTAGATTTTCAATAATGGAATCTTACGTATAATAGTTTACCGATTAGTCGTCGATTAATTTATCTATATCTCGACAAATTAGATGACAAAAAATGAAAGAATTGATATACTATAATAATAATTAACAGGGATCTAATTTAGAGTTTCTAACTTGGTAGTTTCTGATTTTATTTAATAAAAATAAAAGATTAATGGAGAAGAAGATAAATAAAAATTATCATAGTAATAGTTGGAGTCAATTTGGCTTTTATAGGTAATACATAGGAAAACCAGAATAAAAAAGTAAATTAATTTTAGAAATTGTAAAGGGGATGGAAAATAGGGAAAATGGGGTGGAAAATAGGAAAATCCGTCTAAAAGCGGGGGAAAATGAGCTTTTAAAAGCTCAAAAAGCAAAAGCTACACGTTCACATTAATTTTCTATATGATTTTCTTTTTTTATCACTATTTTATTTTATAAATAACAAAAAGTTACCCTCTAATCTTTCTTAAATTAGTTTAATTTTCAATAGGAATATGATGCAGAGGACACGCATAACAAGAACTGAAGTGAGATCGAGTAACTATAGTTATGCTTATATACACGAATGAAGTTTAATTTATTATTTACGTAATAGAAATCGAAATTAAGTCTATTTAGGACTAATCTATTTTGAAAGGAAAGTATTAGTAAATTTAAATTACTTTTGATTAAAATTTGTAACAACACCATCAACGTTTTGATCGAGTAATATATGGTGGAGAAACTTGCAATAGAAAATGGTTGAATTTGTTCATCTTCTTAAGGATGTTGAATTGACCTTCGCAGCGGAAATTTGATCATTTTCATCTTCGCCATTCTTCTAGAGATCTCACCATGACTTCAACATCAGTTTCACCCTAATTCGAAATCGATTGACATTAGCGATTAAAGCCTGAAATTGGTTTACTTTATTTCTCATGGTTCCATATCGACAGAACAACTCAGGTCTATTACGGTTATTCGGGTTGCCGGTGGCAGTGCAAAAGTTTTCATGAATCCTCTTCTAATAACTCGTACTCATTAAACCATTTTTTCGTCGTCTGACACCCCAAACCGGATAATATCTTAGATAGTTTCTGCAAAGTGGTAAATTTTCCTCAAGAGTAAATTCAACTGTCATTTAAACCATTAATTGTTCTGAAGATTAGGGTGATATTAAAAAAAATATATGAGATATTATTTGTATAGAAGGTGTGATTTTGAAATGGAGATGTGTGGGTATATATTGGGGGTGGATTGAGATCCGTTGGATCAAGCAGCCTTTAGCAGCGAAGGGTTAGCCGTCAACGAATATATTTTTTGAAAATTACCAACGATTATGTTAAATATGACAACTATATATTGTCCTATAAAACCATACAAAACTATATCATTTTTCCAAACACAACCTACCCAAAGTATTTTCAATCAATACCATCAAATATGTATTCTAAAAGCAAAGGAAAACAAATATTATGTATAAAAGCAAAAGAGGTATGTCCATTATGTTTCATGGATAACCATAGTCTGATGCAATGCCCTTGGATGTATTATAAATATCCAAGGGTATTGAATAACAAGTAGGTTGTTCTGGCATCAAAATCGGTATTGAATCACAACCGAAAAAGATTAGGTATTTGCAATATCAATATCCTAACTATCATGGAGAAGCAAAGTTACTAGATGATGTTGTGAAAGCTAAACAAGATAAAAAGATAGCCGGACTGTGCAAAAATTTCAAACTTAAATCCAAATTGAAGCAGTTAAAGTGCAACCATTTTGTGGAGAAGATCACCATGAAAGGCATTGTCTGCACAGAATAATTGATTGCTCAAACTCTGATTGTTACGCCTATATACATATCTACACTTCTATAGAAAAAGACGTGCATGGAAAGTAATCCTGGAAATGTCCTATGTGTCAAATATTCGAGTGAACTGATTAAGTTTAAGTGACTAATTAAGTTTCATCTTATGTTTTAGTTTATTATTAGTTATGTTGTGCTATGTTAATCAATAGAAATTGTCTTTGTCTTTTCCCATCAGTGTACTATCGTAATTATTTTGAATTTATCTTATTCTAAAGCAGAGTACATTGGATAAAGCAAACTACAAATATATAAGCTACCATGTTTATTTTGATTAAAAATTAACTAATAATACATAAAACTAATCCATCCAATTCAACTAAATTGAAACTCCCCAGTCAATGTCCTCATTCAGTTGGAGGTGGTGGAACATCTTCAAATAAAAAAGGGCTGAATTTGTGAAGCACCATAAGGATATCGAAACAAGTTTCATAACAGAAAGGTTAGCGTTACTTCCTTACTAATTGTATGAAAACGAGTCGACAATCCTTGAGCAACACACATTATCAAGTTTCTGGTTTCTTCTGCGAACTTTGCAAAATGTTATGCCGAAAATTCAGATTTGACACGCCTTAGATCATTATTGATAGGATCCATTGTTTTCAAAAGATAAGTTCTACAAACAGATGAATCCTCTTCTTGAGTAAACTTAGGATAACGAACTCTCTGAGCCATTTTTTCGTGATTAGAATGAGATTAACAAAAAATAAACTGAAATTAGAAGATATTTGATGGAAATTATGGGTGTAAAAAGTGTGATTTAAATAGGAAAGAGTTGAATTTATAGGTGATGGAATTAGAGTCGTTTTTGCGATGTGTTAAAATGATGGGCGATACCCTTTTTGCGATGCGCTATGCTGCCAAAAGCGAGGTGAGCCGTCCCCTTAGCTATTGACGTGGTTTTCATCTCTAGCCTATCCCACCTTGTTTGGGACTGAAGTCTTAGTTTAGGTTTTAGGGTTTAGGCATTAAAACCGTTTTATCAACTAACATCGTCTTATCCTTGGACGATCGGCCAAGACTAATTCGATCGGTTCAACTTCAGACGAGATGCGCAAATTCTCAAACTTTTCCTTTTGGTCGGTCCACTGTGGGGTGGCCAAATGGGAAAATTATTCAATCGGTTCAAATTCAGGCCGAATGGACAAATGTTCAAATTTTCCCAGTTGGCCGGTCCACTGTGGGGTGGCGATGGGCAAATTTTCCCATTTGGCGTTCTGGGTTAAAATTTGGCAATACTCAAATTTGCTCTTATTTAGGTATTCTAGGTTAAAATTCATAATTCAAATATTCTTTTACAACCAGAAAAAACGTAATATATGGAATCAACAAAAACATTTATACTTCACAATAATAATAATAATAATATCTCTGTTTATGGAAAAGAGATACTATCACTTTTTCATTTTAGCCTAAGAATATGCCAAATTGAAAAAGTGATAGTACCTCTTTTCCAAAAACGGAGGGAGTAATATTTGTTGAACTCTTAATATATCCGCTCTTTCAAAGTTACCCTTGCAAGATATTTGATAAGTGCATAATTTACATATTTGGACTATTATTTTCTTGTACTTTTTTACTAGATTTTGTGTGAATTGCCTTATATTATTACTTTATATTATGTCATTTTCTAGGTTACATCTCTAAAAGAAGTGGAAATAGAGTGTTACAAAGGAAGAATTTCTAAAGACCCAGTGGAACTCAGTCAACTCCAGGATTTCTCCTCACCATGTTGAAGAAAACGAGAAAACAAACGGCGAAAGAACGAAGTCATTCCAACTTCATATGAAGAAGATAAATGTGAAAAGACGAAGTCCAGAAGCCAATACTCCAGACTCGGCCGACCAGGAATAGAAGTAGTAGTCCAGACTTGGCCGACTAAAATCCAGGAGAAACTGGATTTCCCAATAGTCCGTACTTGGCCGATTAGAAGAAGTTGCAGTAGTTCTAACTTGGCCGACTGGGAGGTGATGTAGTAGTTCAGACTCGACCACCAGACACGGGATTTTGTGGGTTTCTTTCTTTTACGCACGGGTTTGGTATTTTTTGTAGTTTTGGAACCTATTTCGACCGGGATTTGAGCAAGGGCACTTCCACTTTTGGGATACCTATATAAGATACAATTTCGCTTCTATTTGGGGATCATCATATCATCTACAACAAAAGAAAAATGAGTTTTGGTTCGAATTAGAGTTTTCCCATTTAGGGGAAGAACTGTGTCACCTTATTCTACTTCTCTCTCTTCTCTTGTATATTTTCCATGGTTTTGAGAAATCCATGAGTAGGTAATTTTATTTAATTGGTTAGGGATGTAATCCTGAATCCTAGACATGTAATTCAATCTCGCTGGTTGGTTTTAATATTAATGATATATTTTATCGATTACGTTCTACTGTTTGTATCGTCATATATGACTGAAGACTTGCTCATTTAAGTTGAAAATTGAATGGTCATATGTTCGCATCTAAATCTAAACTAGGGTTTGGAGATACGGAATAGTCGATAGATCCGGTTACAAGTAGCATGGTGTTATTACTGATTGTATTCAAAACCTTCATGTAATTGTATGTAGAAGCTTAACCTAATTCAAATCGGTTTAGCTCTTGCGCCGGATTACTTAGGATTACCTCAACTCACGAAGACTATTGCTTTCATTGGGTTAAACTTGAGTGGCTCTTGCACCAAGTTATTCATTGAAAAGGATTCAAAGAGTGGCTCTTTCTTCTTTGATGATATAACAAGTTTTGTCGGAGTAGACCTGCGATAGGATGCTTTAGGGTTAATGATATTAGAAGGATTGAATATTAACTCGAATCGATTGACGAGCAGGTTTGGTGATGGAAGATAAAACCTCTAACCAATATTTTCTCTCATTTGATAATCTTTATTTACTTTTATTTTCATTAGTTTACTTTAATTTAATTCACTACATTCTTCTTTGGCTATATAAAAAATCAAAGATAAACAACAATTCACAGCTCCTCGTGGGAACAATCCTTATTATCACTATATTACTTATTACTATTAGTAAAAAATATCTGAATTAATTTATTGCACGTACGACATACATCGATATTTACGATGTATACTAGATCAACATGATACATTGTCCTTATTGGTCTACATAAATGGATTTGATGAAAAAATATCAAAAATAAGTTATTTAGTTTTAACATAATGGGTAAATGATGTTACCCGGGCTATGCATTCACTTGGAGGTGTTATGGCTGCTAATATTATAAAACTCCGACGAAGAGCTCTTATTACTGCAGGAAAATGGCAGTGGCAGCTAATAGCAGCTCCCTATAAAATAATTGTGAAACACCCAGCATTTACCAACGTGCAATGTATGTACATTCTACTTATTTAATTAATTACAGCAGCATATAATCGACTTTACCTAATCAAATGCAAAATCCACCAGCATCCATTAAGGTATTACATTTTTTTGATATATACGTTACATGGGTTTGTTTTTCTTGCCCATGCATTGTACGGGCTAGCCATTCATCTATTAGGATTTTTAAAATAAAAAATTTGTCCAAATTTTTAAAACAGAGTCTAATATTTTTTTAATCGGTATACTAAAATTTGTTGATAGAAAGTTACCAATTTTTTTTAAAGGAGATATTATTGATTTGGAAATATGGCCTTTAAAAAATGGTCCATTCATTTGGTATGTACCTTTTGTTATCAGGTCAATATAATATCCTCATTTGGAATGTATCTTTTAAAAAATGTTGTTGCAAATCTTCGCAACTAATAAGACAACAATATAACTCTAATATTATTTTTGTCATTTTCGTAATAACTTTGTGGCCATGGTTTTTGTATATGTATTACCATTGTTGTAATACTTCATTATCGAAAATAAAAATATAAAGAAGAAAAATAGAAAAAGGAGAACAAATTTCTTTAACAAATTCACTTGGATGTATTGAGGCTAGTAATCTATTTACTTAACATATTTAATGCCCTGTATTTTGTATTGTTTATAAAAATATCCATGTCTCCAGCATTTAACAATATCTTTGATGATCTTCTTAGCACTGATTATCACCAAAAACAAACTCAAATTTATGTAGCACAAATTCTTTGACAACAAACTCAACGTGTCACTGACGCACTAAAACTACTTAGATTGTTTTTTTCTTTTTATTTATTTATTTATTTATCAAACCCAATGGAGAAAAACGATTTATATAGATTCAAAGGAGACTCTTGGAAAATTCCAATCATGAAAAGTCACATCCTAGATAAAAAAAATTCAAATTTAACATAAAAAAGTTTATATAAATGGACACATTCATCCACAAATAACTAATATTCTTATTTAAAATTTCCAAGAGGTATGACATACCCTTTTATTTGAGGCATGTCCATTAAAAATGCGACATATAAAAGACGATGACGTAGCACAACTATAAATCAAAATGATTATTTTGTCAGCACGTCAGGAGCAAGGATTCTCCTTTATATAAAGAGCACTGAAGGTTCCATTCGCGTCTCAATTTTTTTTTGTTGAGGATCCTTCAACAAAAAGAAGAATTACTCAAAAATTTCGACCCTTCGGTAAATATTAAGCAGAGTTGTGCAGTCCCCATGAACCTCTCTAACGTTCATTTTTACTTTCTACATCAAAATTTGACGAAAATAATTAGTATGAACCTTTCTAACGTTCATTTTTACTTTCTACATCGACATTTGACAGAAATAATTTGTAGGCCCAGGCTGTGTGATCACTGCGAGAAGCTAACGACGAAAACCAGTTAGGTGGAAGATGCAGACCACGATTCAAACTTTGCCGAGGTTGCATGCATAGTGCTGTAATATGTATTGGTTTTCATCTAGGACAACTACTTAGTGAATCAACCAAAATTATACTTTACACAAAACTATTAGTAATGAATTAAATGGGTTCACAATTGGTTCACCAATATCATAACACCTGAGAGCCAACCTTTGGTTTTCATTGAGCCTGGTAGAGTATAATTTGAAACTCTATTTGATGTGCAACCGACGTCTTCTTACAAAGCGAATAAGATTCAAAAAAATGACAAGTATATTTTCTGTAATTTGTTCGAATTAGAATACATCATATAAGCAACTATTTAGTTCGTAGAGATTTCCTCTATCCCTCTGGATCCCATCATAACTAAAAGACATGCCAAATAAAAATAAATTAATAACCTTGGTAATAAGCTCCAGAGCAAAATGAAGGTGTGTCCCTAGTCTTACTTATAGCAGAGGAAGATGTAACCATAAAATGCTTACTCATTTGGTAATGCATGTCAGACCTCCAGAAGATAGAAGCTTAAGCCTGATGGCTATGCAATGCTCACCCACCACTTATATTTTATAATAACAAATCATTATCCACAAAAGTGGGTGCTAAATGGATACTCTATATAAACCTCTTTACCTATCCCGTCAGGTCAAGACACAAATCTCTACAAAACTTACTAGTAATTCACTCCAGTGAGCCCTTGAACAATAATAATCAATTAGTTAATACGCTGCAAATAAAGTGGAAAACAATATTATGCAGTTAATGACACATGAAAAGTGTTGCATACAAAAGAGCTTTCCTGGAGGTGCGGGGATTCGAACCCCCGACCTTTCGCATGCAAGCGAGCGTTATACCAAATGAACTGTACCCCATGTGAATAAACATCACTAGCACAATATTTAGTATTAAATTATTCAAACTCCCAATGTATACTCTCCCAGATAGTTCCTATTTCAGAGTTATGTGAAAGTAGTGTTCATAGAACAAAAAACACCATTCTTCCATATAGAAACTTTCTCTCAGAGTTGTTATTCAACTCTTCTTTCTGTTTCTTCTTGTTTACAGGTTTGTTTGGGTCCTGTTTCTATGCCACTCGTAAGAGAGGGCATACTACTCATATGCCTTCTTTTTTTATATATACTGGCTCATTCGCGAAAATATAAAACGTGATTACTTTTACGTTTTTGTAGGTGTACACTCGATTGAAAGGTAAACGAAGCCCAGGAGAATTTATCCAGAGGAGAGAGGGGAGTTGAAATCTTGAAGGCACGGAAGCAAAACACAGCTGATGAAATGCTGCAGTCTGTAAAGTGTGCCATGTAACAAATGGTCATCTGGTTCAGGAACGGGAGGCTGCATTCATCTAACTTGTTCCTACCAAAATACCTCAGCCGAATTAAAAATCATTTTGCAGGAGCTATCTCCCTTAATCTCCACCGAGCTCATTACCCACCACTGTGCTCGTTAACATTAAGAAAAATTATGCCAAAAAAAGAATTTACCCCAGGGAAAAGGAACATGTATGTTGAGTTGAGATTCGTATTGTTGGTTTCAATTCAAGTATTTACTGCATGTTTCTCTATAAGCTTCAACTCTCTCAGAAATCATATTCAGGTTCTTTAGAAAAATGACTGGACCGACAATTTAAGTATAAAACATGATGAAGAAGTTAGGATTTATGAAGTAAATACAAAGGTAAATTGTAACAGATGACGAGAAAATTCTTAGGTACAGTTGCTACATGAGTACTATCGGATGAAAATTGTAGTAAAACTTAAGTCTCCTCTTTCTAGATATATGTCGCTTCAACGGTTACTTGTACATAACAGAGTTAGATGTTGTGCATATATCTTAGTGTGTACTTGCACTGTTGCACATGATTGTGAGTTTAAACATTTCAAACAGATTCAATTTAAGATCTAATAGAACATAGTAAACTGTATACCTACAAAATAAAGCACATGGATATGCCATATTTACAAATCACTACTTCTGTTTCTGCCTCTGTGTTTCATAGCTCAGTGTCGAACAATGATAAACATACCCATATTGTTGTTCCATCGAGTGGCAACCAGATTATGTTTAATGGCATCTGTTTGGTCTGTCGAAGTTTAACTTCTTATAACGTCCCTAGATAATACAAACATCATACAATCAATCAGGGTATGTTTGGTTGCCGAATTTTAAAGGTGGGAATAGGCCAGGGGACTGGTAGGATCATAAATCCCTTGGCACTGTTGGCTGCCCGAAATCCTAGGATTCATATTCTAATGGAATTACTAATTCCACCAGTTACCCTGTTTTGAGTCCTACCTCCACCCTAAAGATTTGCTAGAGGATTTCTTGGCCCAGTTCGTTTTCCTTAAAAAACAGATTTTGCCGGGAGTTAGTGTATCCAAACATCAAACAGGATTTTGTGCATGAGGTTTCATAAAAATCGCATGAATCTTGCATGAGTTACCAAACACACCAGAAATTCATATATTTCCTATAATTCGTAATCCCTTGGGATATGAATCCCTCAAACTTATGAATTCTACATCCAAACAGACCATTAGTTTTCTATATGATTATACTTAATATAACCTGGAAACCAGAAATATAGGGCAGAACAAGTAAAACTAAGCAGTCTCTCAACAGCTAAGAGATTTAGCTTTATATAGAAACCTGAAAATACTAGAAATGCAGGAAAGAGGCCCTTTACTATAAGGTCTGCATTCCAAATCTAAGAATCGGCTGTAGGTAAACGCTCCGTGCACAATGAATTGAGAATCATGTTAGTTCTACTTTACTTACTGAAACAGAAGTAGCACTAATCTACATAGGTT
>JAJJMC010020972.1:10128720-10170038 GCA_023531435.1 Papaver californicum | reverse complement strand
TAGGGACTAAGTGGATTCAAAATCAACTAAATAATTCCTAATTATGTGAAAGGCTAACATATATAAAAGATTGTTATGGAGGTGCAGGGATCCGAACCCCAGACCTTTTGAATGCTAAGTGAGCGTTCTACCAAATGAACTACATCCCCACGTGAATATATACCTTTAATACAATCTTTAGTATTAAAATAAGCTGAGCCTCCAAAGAATATTACTTCAAATCCTTTATAATAATTCTTAGTTCAGCTTTACGTAAAATTCTTGTGCTGCTCATAGATAAAAACCACCAATATTATTAGTATTCTCCACCTAAGTGCTTTGATCTCCCTCTCTCAGATATACCTATCTCTAGTATTTTATCTTTTTTGAACAATGTTGTATAATATTATCAGGAACCATTATTTAAGAAAATAATTCTCAATTTGAATTCTTTTGATGTTTTCTGGGTGTATGTGGTTTCTATGACACTAAAGAACCCCATTTGGCATATCTTTTTCTACTATCTCTTATGGGTAGCTGTCCTTAAAAGGTGAGGTCATTGAGGTAATATCCAGACTAGGAGGAAATGTTGACCTGCTAAGACCAGTGAAACAGAAGATAGATGACGAAATAATATCATGCTGGTTCCTACTAATTCGCATTCCACATCAGTAAACCTTGAACAGATACAGTAATCAAACTATTAAAGCAATCTACGGATAGGTGGACTGTACAAAAGTAGGTTACACATAGTGGACTGTACAAAAGTAGGTTACACATAAAAGTTTAAATCTGGAGATGCGGGGATTCGAACCCCGGACCTTTCGCATGCTAAGCGAGTGCTCTACCAAATGAAATACACACCCATGTGAAAATATACTACTACAAAAACCTTTAGAATTAAAGTAGTCAGAGACTTAAGGGCATATACTTCAATAATAGTCCCTAGTTCAGTGTTACCTAAACTAACAGTGTTATTTTAGAAAATACCGTAACTGTTTGCTCAATTAAAATCCGTTGCAGCTCCAAAACTTTATTTCTTACGTCTTGTTTGACAATGCTTCATCACCTAACTAATTGAGTGTCTATTTATCTCTCACTTCTTAGACAGACCCTATTACTAGTTTTTTGTTTTCCTTAATAATCTACATTAGTTAGAAACAAAAATGTAGTTTTCACTTTCACATGCCAAAAGTCGAAGGAAGTAACTGAGATATTATCTATAGCACAAAGGGCCTAAAGAGACTTGAATTGTTAAGGCCAACGAGGAAAAAGATTGATGACAGAATTCTATAGATTCTGTACCAATGTCAAAGTGCAACCCACTAGTTCATATAACTAGAAACTGATTCAGAAACCGATAAGCGCATTTCCTATAACTGGTTATTATCCAAAACCTCATACAGGCTATATTTATTTTGCAGCAGCTTATGAGGGGTAAATTCTCGCACTCTCAGTGGTCTCATTAATGTTAAAAGGTCTATGGCAAACCAAAAGCTTCATGCATTTCTAATTCATATAACTAGAAACTGATTCAGAAACAGATAAGCACATTTCCTATAACTGGTAACTCCCCAAAAACCTCATCATGCTATAATTATTTTGCAGCAGATTATGAGGGGGAAATTCTCTCTCTCTCACTCTCGGTGGCCTGATTAATGTTTAAAGGTCCATGCCGAACCAAAGAATTTACCCTACAGATTCTTCATGCATATTGAAAATAACAATCATAATGTTGGGACCAAATTGACTTACCAAATATCTCTCTGTATAAGCTACCATTCCATCAGGAATAGCGCCTTCAAGTTCCTTATGACAAAAAAAAAAACCACGCTGCTCCACAAATAAGGCGAAGCAATCTATGTATGCGAAAAGTAAGTGTTAAAGAGGTTCAGAATGTGAACTTTATGAAAGTAGGAAACAAAAAACTATCATTAAAAATTGACTACATAATCCCATGGGGTGCAAATTGTACTGTATTATATCTAGACTATCATAAACGCATCTATTTTCTCTTTGGTGATTCCTGGCCAGCTGCCTCAAATGAAAACATCCCTATTAAAATTAATCACAGTTCTTCAAGATCTCGACAAAACTAAACCTAACCCGTTAACCAAAAAAATTATGAAATTTGTATAGAAGGAAAAAATAGAAAGTGAAAAATTAAACAAACAGTCACTCATCCACTAATTTTGGAATGATGTTGAAGCTCATGTACAATAGTTCTGAATATTATAAGGCCCCCTTAGACAATAATCCTTATGAACCAGGGTGAGTTACTGGATGCAGAAAATTATATTTACAGTCCTTCAAGAGATTATAAGTAGAAATCTCTCTCTAGATCCCGTTGCCGTTCAGATGTGTGAGCCAAATTGAAGCATGTACCCCATGTAAAAGCTTCATGTGCAACGAAATGAGAATCATTTTAATTCTTACAGCAGTAGAAGTTGTAGGTAACTCTATAAGCTTCTACTTAATAAAAAATGCTTTTTCATACCTCTATACAAGTTCCTAGTACTAATCCATGTTTCCTTCCAGTAAAACCTTGAACAGATTCAGCAACCAAATATCAAAAATCTAATGATCAAGTGGACACTAAATCACATAATCAAATCCTAATTAAACGAGTAAGTTGCAGATGAAAAAAGAATCTGGAGATCCCTCCCTCCCTCACACAAACATCTCAAATATATTCATCTCTAAGGCTGAATTGCGCCTATTTATGGAGCAAGGATATTTGATGAAATTCTGCAGAGTCTCTAACAGTTTGAGAATTAAAATCACTAAATGAGAACGTGATCGAAGACAAAGCACTGCATTTCCTATAACTTGTTACAAGTTGCAACCAAAATTTGTCATTAAAGATCCAGGACAACAAACCACAGTGTAAGCCTTATAACATCACAAAATAATATTACGTCAGTATTGCAGTACACAGCCTTCATGAGTTCATGAGAATTGGTTTTGTTGGCACTTAAACTAACTATTACCAGATACCGAAGAGGTTTGAGAAAAGCTCATTTAAATGAGAGATAATAGAGTGAAATCATATAACAATAAACCTAGGAAGTGAAATTTCTGTTCATCCTAAGAAGTTCAGATCATAGCAAATCATACTAATCAATCACCAATTCTGTATAGTACTCCAGTATGATGCAAAATAAACCTTAGGTTGTAAATGAGGTTGAAATCTGCCAATCTCTTTTCTCATTAATTCCTCAGCCTGTTTCTTTTGGTTGGGTTAACTAGTACCAAGATTGTAAATAAAGTTTCTGTATTTCAACTTTCAAATTAAATACAAGGCCTTAAAACAATAACCTCCTGGTCACATAGAACTTCAGGAATCGGAATATCAAGTTCTATCCAAAGCGGTAAAAAATCTGGAGGTGCGGGGATTCGAACCCCGGACCTTTCGCATGCTAAGCGAGTGTTCTACCAAATGAACTACACCCCCATGTGATTTATCTCCCTAGTACAATCTTTAACATCAAAATAAACTAAAATTCAAAACAATATATACTACACGATAGATCCTAGTTCAGTGCTATGTGATATTATCTGGTTGTTCATAGAAAAATAATACCAATGTCATGTGCTCATTAAATATCATTTGCATATATTTCTGTTTCTCGACTTCATCTAATACGAATGTTCTTCAGGAACTTCAGTCTAACTTATTACTACCAAAATACCACATTCAAACTACAAATATTTGGCAAGAGATTATAAGCAAAAATCCCTCTCTTTCACCCTATCAATCATACTATCGTTAAAACGTTAACGTCAACCTCAAATCAAAATTTCTTGCCTTAAACAAAACTGTCATGCATAATGAAATGACAACCGGATTTTGCATCCAGTTTAACTTACCATGTACTCTATACGTTTCTGCTCCATCAACAAATGATATTCAAGATTCTGGCAGCACAACCTCTGTATGTAATAACGAGTTGAAGAAGTTAAAAATTAGTAGAGCAATAAACCAAATTTTAGAATTTAAAAATAATTGCACTACACATCCTTCACGAATTCACATATTTATTTCATTTCCATTTAAACTAAACATCACATGATAGCCGATTTCAGAAAGAAACAAAAAGAAATCAAAAGAGATGTAATCAAGTAAAATCTACGGTAAAACCCTGAGAAGTGATTTTTTTCTTAATCCTCCTATAAGAAGTACAGATCATAGCAAAGCATACTGATCGATCATCATATCTGCTCGATAAATTCAAGGACTAAAAATAAAAAGATCGAAATCAACTATTCTTATTTTTTTTGGGTTAGCTCCTCATACTTTTGATTAGGTTAAATACAAAATCTTAGTTTAAGATCTCAATGAAAAACTGTAAATCAGGGATCTTTAAATTAAATGGTAAGAAAAGCACCTCGAGTATTATTGTTGTTAATCACCGATTAAAACCAAACCACTGATATATGAAGTCAACGGAGTGATAGTCTGATCTGATGTAGAGTTGAAGAATGATTATTAAGAGATCGAGAAATAATTAGGGTATTTTTCTTTTTTTCTTCTTATTTAGGCACTCCTGTATCGGTTCGCCATACACATACGGGTAGGTTCCACCTGTTTACCACCCATAATTTTCCTATTTACCATTCATCTTAATTATCATATCTATTTATCTTATTTATCATCCATATATTATACTGTCTTCGTTTCAGAAAAACAGTTACTATCATTTTTTTATTTTAGTCTATAATGATAGTAACTCTTTTCCTGAAACGGAAGCTGTATAATATATACTAAGTACTCTCTCTGTTTTTAAAAAAATGTTACTATCACTTTTTTATTTTAACCTAAAAATAGATCAATTTAAAAAAAATGATAATAATTCATTTCCTAAAACGGAGATAGTATTATTTATTAAAAAAAATTTTATATCCAACACTAAAACCATTCAAATACTTAAAGGAAAAAAAAAAACTAACCCTAAAACAAAATAATTCTTCTTCTCCCCACTGTTACTTTATCCTCTATCTATCCCACCGCCATCATCTCCACCCACCTATCATCACTTCACAAAAAAGAAAAAAAAAATGGTCCCAAGAAAATCGTTCTAATACAAACGTAACAGCTTCCCTAAAGCAAAGGATACCAATTGAGAGAACCGTGGACATTGCACCAATGAAATGTCATTAACTGTTAAGCTTGTTAAATTCCTAAATGCAAAAAGTATGCAATCTAAAGTTCCCCTTTGTTATTGCACAGTGACAACCAAAGTGAACAAGAGAACGACTACTAAATATTTTTTATAAAACTTAACAAAAATCCACATGAGTTGGTTCCTTTTGAACTCTGCCGTAACCATACAAGAGGAGTTGCGTTAAACTTTACAAGAGGGATTTGTAACGGCGGAAAACAACATTAGAATAAGAAAGTGTTAAACTGAACATAATCTTATTGGATGATCGTTTCATCTAAAATTTGGATATTTTATCTTAAATTTTTAATAGTAGAATCTTCCGTGATAATATTTATGGATTATTTGCCGTTTAATTAATTTATTTCTCGACGAATTTAATGATAAAGATTAAAATAATCATAAGTTTTTTTGTAAATAATAATGGTTAAACAGAATTTTAATATAGGGTTTAATAGTTTATTAACGTGTTTTTAATGAAAAAGGAGATTAGCGAAGGAAAAGACAAATAAGAGTGGTTAAAGTTATATTTGACGTTTTATAGGTGGTAAATAGAAAAAATTATTGAAAAGTATAATTGTTTTAGAAATTCTAAGGTGGATGGCAAATAGGAAAAGTGTGGGTGGTAACTAGGTAGAACCTACGGGTATTATCTGTAGATATTTAACATTAACCTGCCTATTCAGTTATGATAATCGCTTTACATGCCGGGTATTAATGACAGTATGACAGTATGACAGTACCAACAGTTGTTCTTGATATATAACCTAAAAAAGCTTTGTATCTCTCAAACTTTCCCTTACTTATATGTTGCGCCATTAGTGGTCCATGACTGTTCATGTTTTTACTAGTGATGGCAGAATATTCTGACAGCATCCCGTACCTCTCCATATTAAAATTAGATTCTTATTAAATTTAGATTCCAAAAGTTGTATAAGTCTCTGAGCTAACTAAGTATGTAAGAGCATCTGCAATCGTCGACTATTTCGACGATCAAAGATGGTATATAATCGATAGTCGCCAAAAACCACCCACAATCGTCGATCAGTTTTAGTATTTAGTCGAGAAAAATCATTGTTCGAGATTAAATCTCGTCGCTGATCGACGAAGAAAATTTATAGTCGCGCGTAATTTTAAGGTCTCGCCTGTCACCGAGCGATTCTCCACAATCTCGCTTAAAAATACGGGCGAAGAGTTGGCATTTCGCCAGCTCAAGCGAGATACTAAACTTCCGCTCCGCAAGACGATACCCTGGAAGCTCCCTACTTATAAGCGAGGTGCTGAGGTTCCGCTCAAAAATTGAAAACACGGGCGAGATACTAAAGTGGCGCTTACAATTGGACGAGACAGCAGGGCCTCGCCTGGAGCTGGGCGAGCCTCCATGGATTCGCTGGTGGTGGGGCGAGATGATAGCCCATCGTTCAGGTGACCGTTAATACTTCCGTTGAAATGTTACCGTTGGAGTTTAACGGCTATATTTTTACCCTATATATATGGGATAGGAGACCAATGGCATTTTACTGAATTCATACATATTTTGTGTAAAAATTCTAAAGTTGGTTCTTATTTGAAATCGATTAGTAAAATGCCACCATCAAAAGCACGAGGTCCAAATTTTTCGTCTTTTGAAGATGTTACGATGTGTAGAATTCATTTGTCAATTTCTCAAGATTCTAGCATTGGTACCGATCAATGTGAAGATCAATTATGGTCACGTATTCTATGCCGGATGAAAGAAAATATACCTACTATGCCAGCACGTAGTTAGACCTCCCTTCAGAAACGATTTCAAATTATAAGTAAAGATGTTGCGCTATTGTCTGCAAAGGAGGCTGAAGTAGAAAGGGAACATCATACTGGCTTGGGCCCTGAAAATAAGGTAACAACTCATTTAATTATGCTTATTACATTAATCCATATGATTGTATATCCTTTAACAAATTGAATTGAAACACCAGTTCGCAGAAGTTCGTAGGCTTTTCAAGGAAGCCGCTGGTCGAAGTTTTAAGCATGAAGATTGCTACACAGTTATGCTAGAAAATATTAAATATTCAAGAAGGTCGACATTTGTTTTCGATTCATCACAAGCAGAGTATGATTACGACAATGAATCTCATGACGTACATGACACACCAGACTTAAGCCTATATGGTCCAAGCGCCTTTGACGACCTAGGAGATATCCCAAACACAGTAATCCGTCCAATGGGGAAAAAAGAGGCGAAACGACAAAAGACAAAAGGGAAAGCAAAATTTACTGAACAACCGGAATTGATGAAAAATATTAATAGAGAGCAATAAAGCTTCAACGCCAAATGTACGGAACAAAGAGATATGAAGATGGCACAAAGAGATGCTGAGTTTGCATCAAAATTAGCTAATGATAAAGCAAAGTTTGAAGCTAAATTAGCTGATTAAAATGCAAAGTTTGCGGCAATACAAGCTAGGCAAGAAGCAGAAGAGGAATTCCGTATAATGACGATGGATCTGTCACAAATGGATGTTGTATCAAGACAGTACATCGAACTGAGGAAGGGTGAAATTTTGAGGAAAAGATTAAATCAATCATAGAGGCCATTATTATTTACTATTGTCATGTTGTTTATTTAATTTCATGCATTTATTTAGAATTTTCAGTTTAGTTTAATACCAATAGATTTTTATGTTTTTAACGGCTCCTAATTTTTTGGAATTATTTTTTAAAATTACTTCAGAAACTAGATGCACTCGAAAGATCACTTTAAATATAAACGCAACTAATAAGTGTAGTCCTTACAACACATTCAGCCTTAAAGCCCATAAAAAAATTCAGAGATATTTTATTTAACTTGACAAGGCAATGAGATGATTTGTCAGTGATATTTTATGTAACTTGACAAGGCAATGAAATGAAATAGATTTTTTTTCTCTATTTAATCATCTTTCTTTTTTTGTTCACTTCAAAACTTACCTCCACCCATGTCAACATTTCATTCAGCTGAAGACTTGGCTATAACAAAAACCTAGTATTACGAAACCTTACGTCAAGATGTTATAGTCGGAATTGTTGATCCAGAAACCTTATGGGGGAAGATCCACACACATTTTGGTGAGGAATATGGAAATTCAACCCAAAGATCTGTTGTACAAATTTATGATAGATACCAAGTTATTCGAAAGGGAATAGCTGATATGTATCTATACAACAACAGATCTTTAACCACACCCATTTAGGATTATCGATCCAACAATTGGTAAGTATGCATACCATTAGAAAAGTTGTCTCCTCTATCAATAACAACAATGTCAAATAACAAATTATTTAACTGTTTCGTCCGCTTGTGTAGGAGGAAATCGCTAAAATGTACTACTTTCAGGAAATGGGGGAAGAATTCATATTTGTAGCAAGCTACGAGTTCATGAAGTCCAAAATGTAATCGGAATTAACTCCTAAATTTATCAATTGAAGTTAAAGTTTAATCTATCTCTTTTTTAGAGTTTGAATTTTTATTTATGTTAGTGACCTAATAATAGCGCCTGAATCGTCGTCAACGGAAGAACACCTTATGCTAGTACAATACTTTTATTAAATCAAAAATGACATACATGAAAGGGAAAGAAAAATAAACTACCGATACAGAAAAATCAAGTAAGAAATAAACCTATAAGTGAAACCGTAAGGCTTGGCTTGTCGGACGACGTTGGCGACGTTCTGGCCTACTAGGTAGAAAGATCAACACAAAAGGATTGAATTCATCCATTACCCTTAAGATCTCAAAATGAGGTTTGTACCGGAAATCACTTCGTTTCCATCTTGTCCATTCCTCCAGTGATCGGGCAACAACTTCATCATCAGTTTCATTCCTAAGACGAAATTCATTGACCCGAGCAGTTAAAGAAGAAAATTCTAATACTTCCTTAGTAATTTCCACATATCGACAAAAAAGCTCTGCTCTGTTCCGGTTGTTGGGATTACCGGTTTCATCGCAAAAGTTTGCATGTGTGTGTTCCAACCATTGCATGGTCATACAACCATTGATATCACGTTCCTGACCCCTTGCTGGATAATGTAATACTATGTTTCGACATATGGATAATTCTTTATCTAAAGTAAAATTGCTTGCATTAAGGGTACAATTTTCGTACCCAGACATTGAAAACTAAAATGTGGGAATAATGAAATGAGGAAGGTAGCTATAGAATTTTATTTATAGTGGTCTCAAATACAAAATATAGTCGTTGTACAAGGAAAAAAACGGTAATATAACGGTTATAAAACGGTCATAAAACGATCATATAACTATAGTAATGTGCTGTAAAAATATCATATTACATAAACGGCCTAGTAAAAAAAAATAACATTTAATTTAACACTAAATCAACAGACTCTGCAGATAACTGATTCAGTTCAGTCTTTGACTTCACGACATCAACACCCTTCTTCCGGGGGGCGAACCACCTACGACATCTTGGCCATTCATGTTCACTTTCATCCGTAGTCTTGTTTGGGCGAAATATCCCAAGATATTCGTATCCCCAAAACTACAACATAAATACATTCAAAATGATTTAACAACATAGCAATTAAATTGTAAGAAAATTTATTTCATTTAACGTTAAATAAATTACCTCCAAAATTTGGAATGGTCCGGATACTGATTTTTGTCCCCTAGAAGCCGTGGAGAGACCCGAATACAATTTTGAGAATGCAGGACCACCCCAGTCATACTGATCAACTTCATTTAGATTTTCAAAAGCAGCCAACCATCCTGCATCATTGTATGTTTTTTCATTTGGGAAAAAGAAATTCCCCAGAACATACATATAGAACGCCCTCGCAACTCTATCAGCAAGGACACTATCATCGTTCGCCGCATTCAATGTAGCTATATCAAAATAGGTGGTCAAAAACTTGAGAGTTATTGCATCTGAAACCCATTGTTGTGGAACACCTTCTCTTTTGCATACGGCATTATCTTTCAGTTCAGGAAAGATATTCGCACGGACATATTCAATTTAAACTTTTTTGGCTCATAAGGAACTGATCTCCCGACACCGATACTAAGCCCGGTCAACATAACCCAATCGAGGGGAGTGAACCCAAGCTCCCCAAAAGAAAAATGAAATGTGTTGGTAGTATCCCAAAACCGCTCGATAATAAAATCAGTTAGAGCGTGGGATGAATCTACTACAGGTAGGGATAGTAATCTGCCCCAACCTCCCCTTTCTATTATATATTGGACCCTATTAGACTCCTGAGTAATTCTCTTGTAGACTTGTAGAACTGATTTAAGAGAACCACGATGGTCAAACCTGAAGTTGGCGTCAGAGGAATATGTAATATTTGTAGAAACATGTTCCTCCGTATCTTCGACAACGGTGTAATATTCCAACCCCGGAACATCTACCGACTCGGGGACCATGGACTGTGCTTCAGAATCCTCTATTATTTTAGCTTTTTTGATGGTTTTCTTTCTGCCAACCCATCTCGAAACAACATTGCTAGACATCTGACGAAACAAATAATAGAACACTGTCAATATACTCAATCTATCACCACAATGTATAAACATTCAAAATTAATTAAACACCACCTAAACATGTAGGAAAAGCAAAATTTTCATGCACATTTATACAAAGAATTATACATCAAACAATCAAAAAATACATACATCATTATCAAAATACAACAATCACACCAATTATAACCAATCTAATTCAAATTACACAATTGCAAGTATTTCCATACACATTTTTTTTTAAATTAAATCAAAATTAATTCCTTTGTTTTGTACACAACATACTACACTCAACCAAAAGTTAAACATAAACCCACTAAAATTAAGCTACAACAATTTCGTATGGTATGTTCAATTTATCAAATAACAACAAATTTTAAAACCTAATTCATAACATGTACATAAACCTTAAATAAATTCCCAATTTTATAATTATAAAACAAATTAAAATTTCAATTATGGGTTTATAATATAGTAATTAAACAACATTTACAACTAATTTAACAAAAAAATCATCTATATATATGAAATTAAAACAATTAAATTTAATTTTTTTAGGAAGAAGATATACCTTGATTTCGCTTAGGTTTAGTTTAAGATTTAGTAGGAAAATGGAAACGAGATTATGGGTTCTCGTCAAAGGAAGAAATTCTTGGGAAAAATTGGGTTGTGGTAGGGTTGCGGCTCGGCGAGAAGTAGGCTACAGGAAGCGAAGAAGATGAAGAATAGAAATGTGATTTTTTAGGGTTTTTAACCGGCTGAAATTGACAGGCGAGAGGTTGGATTCTCGCCTCCTGGAGACGGACGATCTTCTACCCTCTCGCCCGTCCATATCCCACACATATCACTCGCACGTTCATCTGGACGACCCTCTACTCTCTCGCCCGGATAATTCAAGCACACGGTTTCTTCGCACGGGTGGTAAGCGAGTGTTTGGGACGTCGCTTCAACAGGCGAAAGAATGGAATTCCTCTTGGGTATTGGGTGGGGTTCTGGGATCTCGCCTGTGTTTTTTTTTGGGGGGCGGGAGGCTACGATTTCGCTTGTACCAGGCGATGGGTTATTGTCTCGTCCATTTTTTCAAGCGAGATAATAGTACCTCGCTTGCCACCAAACGCCGTGCTAGAAACTCACCTGATAATCTTCCGCTGTTCGCATCGATTTCGAAGGCGACAACATGAAGCATGAAAACAGAGCCAGCCACTTTTCTCGTGAATAATGTTACAAACAACAACGATAAAATACGTGCAAGCCCCTATCTCTCACCCATCGTCCTGATCTTGGCTTGAAGTATCAAATTTGATCTTTGATCGATGGGTTTGATCGTCCCATTGTGGATGCCCTAAGGCACCACATAATTGAAACGACACTACATAGTGATTTACAAACGAAAAGGCACATCATTTTTTTGTCTCCAGCCACTCGTGCCAACATTCCATATTTTCTCACACTGTGCTCAAAAATATGTCCCTGTTCCTGCAATATTTTCATTGATAATTGTGACGATTATGAATTACTAAGGTGATGTTACAGTTCATATTTTCGTTTGTAAGTAATGAATATAATTCTAACAAAAACTAATCAAGTTGGTGCTGCACAGAGTGGGCGCCCATTTAATTATATCTGTTAGAGAAAATGAGCTTGAGTTAATAAATATTTTCTTCTTGGTCTTGGATAAATGGGCTTAGGACCAATGGGTCACTAAGGAAAACTAGCACATTTTCATTTTTGTGAATGAACCTTTAGTCCCACATTAGAGAAACTAAAGATGTTTTCTCTCCAAGTTCATCAGTTGTATGCCAAGTTCGAGAAGTGTGAGTTCTGGAAGAAAGAAGTGAAATTTTTGGGTCACGTAGTATCAGGTTCTGGAATATCCGTTGATCCCTTTAAGGTTCAGGCCGTATCGGACTGGAAGCAACCCAGTACAGTGACTGAGATCCGTAGCTTCTTTGGGTTGGATGGTTATTATCGTAGATTTATTCAGGGATTTTCGGTTCTGGCTGATCTCTTGACGAACTTGACGAAGAAGGATGTTCCTTTCAAGTGGAGTGTTGAATGTGAGCGGGCGTGTTGTGAACTTAAAAGCAAGCTGACTTATGCACCGGTTTTGATCATTCCGGAGAGTGGAGTGAAGAAAGTAATTTTTACTGATGCTTCGATTCAGGTGTTGGGACGTGTGTTGATGTAGAATGAAAGGGTAGTTGCCTACGCTTCACGACAGTTGAGACCTCATGACCGAAACTACCCTACACATGACCTTGAGTTGGCCGCTGTGGTATTTTCGCTTAAGATTTGGAGACATTATTTGTATGGTGTGAAGTTTGAGCTCTTTTCTGACCACAAGAGTCTCAAGTATCTATTATCTCAGAAAGAGTTGAATATGCGTCAGGGGAGATGGATGGAATTAATAAAAGATTACAACTTCAAGTTGGAATATCATCCAGGGAAAGCTAACATGGTGGTTGACGCTCTGAGCCGACAGCCAATGTGAATAGTAGCTTCGTTGATGGTACAACAATGGAGTATGTTAGAAGAGGTTGCTTGTTTTGATTTCGACATGGGTACGACTAAAGGTCGAGACTTTTTCTTTGGTAGTATGGTTATCGGTCCATCTTTATTGCGTCGTATTATGGAAGCTCAAGATGAGGATGAGTGGTGTAAGAGTCAACTAGAGAAAATACAGGAAATAACGGATAAGAGCTTTGTTGTTGGCCAAGATGGTGGGTTGAGGTATCGTGAAAGGTTATACGTACCAGATGTTAAGGAGTTGAGACAAACAATTTTAGATAAAGCACACTGAAGCAAGTATACTATACATCCTGGTGGTACTAAGATGTATAAGGCTTTGAAGCGGCAATATTAGTGGTCTAGGATGAAGCGTGATGTAGCAGACCTCAAAGTGTCTGACTTGTCAGCAAGTAAAGATCGAACA
This sequence comes from Papaver californicum, assembly GCA_023531435.1. Lineage (NCBI taxonomy): Eukaryota > Viridiplantae > Streptophyta > Magnoliopsida > Ranunculales > Papaveraceae > Papaver > Papaver californicum. Next base: position 10,156,468 of record JAJJMC010020972.1, on the reverse strand, counting down.
CCAAAACCCAGCTGGTAAGTTGCAGCCTTTACTTATTCCGGAGTGGAAGTGGGAAAACATATCCATGGATTTTATTACTGGGTTACCGTGATAGAGTAAGGGTCACGACGCAATCTGGGTGATAGTAGATAGATTGACGAAATCAACACATTTCTTACCGGTCAAGACAAATGATTCTGGTGACAAGTTAGCTCAGTTGTACATGGGAGAGATAATTAGGCTTCATGGTGTCCCAGTATCTATCGTTTCTGACAGAGATTCATCTTTTACATCACGGTTCTGGAGGAGTTTTCAGACATCCTTAGGGTCTTCATTGAACTTTAGCACAGTATTTCATCCTCAAACTGATGGACAAACAGAACGTGTGAACCAAGTACTTGAGGATATGTTGATGTGAACTATTATTGATCTTGGAGGTAGTTGGATGAATCACTTACCTTTAGTGGAGTTTGCATACAACAATAGTTACCATTCTAGCATTGGCATGGCTCCGTTTGAGGCGTTGTATGGCAGACCTTGTCGTTCACCTTTATGTTCGACAGAAGTTGGAGAATCCAAACTCACGGGTCCAGAAATTATTCGTGATACGTCCGAAAAGATTGCACTAATTAAAGAAAAATTATGCATAGCACAAAGTAGACAAGAGTTATGCGGACAAGAGACTCCAGGATCGAGAATATGAAGTTGGAGACCTAGTGCTTCTCAAAGTTTCACCCATGAAGGGTGAGTTACGTTTTGGTAAAAAGGGAAAACTTGCTCCTCCTTTTATAGGACCATTTCCTATTGTGGAAAGGATTGGGAAGGTGGCTTACCGTCTTGCTCTACCCAGAAGTGTTAGCTGGGGTTCATAATGTATTTCACGTATCTATGCTTCGAAAGAATGTACGGGATGCATATCAACACTCGGTAATAGACTATCAGAATCTGGAACTACAGAAAGATGTATATTATGAAGAAAAGTCGTATAGAATCATTGATCGCCGAGAGCATGTCATTCGAAGGAAGACCATTCATATGGTTAAGGTTCAGTGGCACCATCACAATGACAAGGAAGTCACCTGGGAACGTGAGGAGGACATGGTGACTCGTTACCCTGATTTCTTCAACAATCTGGTAAGTACAATTTCATTTCGAAAACGAAAACTTTTCTTTTTAGGGGGGAAGATTGCAAAACCCCTTATCCTAGAACTGCATGCTCTCTAGTATTAGGTTTAGGTTAGTTACTCTTGAGATGGTTTAACACTACGTGGGGGAAAAAAAGAGTCCGAGTAGTTTTAGGAAGACTAGTTAAAGTATATACATATTGTTAGGGTTTTGTTGGTGTTTTATATTTTTCGGAAGAATTTAAAATAGAAAAAACGCACACAAAAGAGAGAAGAAATGAATTTCATCCATTAGAGAATAAAAGGGGTTGGTTTTGTTTCCTTGCTTCACATACCAGGTAGGTTTTCTATCTCTTATAATCATTGCAAATTGACTTAACAAATCTAAATCATCTTAGGGAGCTACAGAGAATTAGGGTTCAGAGTAAGTTTAATTTACGTTTCTTTTCTGATTTTCCCGTTAGATTGTTATGAATTTTGAATATATTGTGTTAAACTGAGTTATAAAACTACCGTAAGAGTTTCATGAGGATCAGGTTCAATTTACTACTGCAAAGATTGAATAATCTGAGACTGCAATGTGCTGAATTCAGACTCTGGACACTCAACTGTTTGTATGGTTTCTCAATATCCGTATATCGGATTAAGCTGAAATTTTAGTATGATGTTCGTATACATATAGGTAACCTACTGTATAAATTTCATGAAGATATGAGAATTTTAGATACCTCAAATCATAATAGAATCGTGACAGAATCATGTGTGTTGATGCTGAAAGCAGTCATGTTGTGATGTGTATAACTCTGTAATAAACCGTTTGAATGAGCTGAAATTTTAGTATGATGTTTGTATACATGTAGGTAACCTACTATAGAAATTTCATGAAGACTAAGCATAATAGGTACCTCAAATCATAAGAGAATCGTGACTGAATCTTGTGTGTTGATGTTGAAAGCAGTCATGCTGTAATGTGTATAATTCTGCAATAAACCGTTGGAATGAGCTGATTTTTGGATACGAGTAATCCATTTTTCTTATGATTCATCTGTATAAATTTTAAGACAAATGGATCATGGGAAGTAGCCCAAAACCCCTTGCATTGTTGAATGCGTCTACAGATTTGCACCACCGATAGTTTTAAGGAATGTCTTATGTCTCCGAATCCAGCCGTTAGATTGTCCTGTAAGTGACAAGTCTGTAGAGTCACCTGTAAGTGACAGTTAGTATGCCTGTAAGGTTCTGTCACAACTAAGTGTGAGGATCTGTAGTGATTACTGTTAGTGACAATTATATGTTGATTGTTGTTTACGGTATGCGACAGTTAGCTTAGTATTATTGATTTGAGTATGAACAATTGTGTTAGACTGTGATAGAGTTTAGTAGACTCCTGTACATACTCACCTGGTATAGACGATGCAATTTTTGAGTGTAAAAGTTAGACAACAAGATATCACTGGGTAGTAATAGTGGTTGTTGTGCTTGTATTTCATCTGTTTGAGACTCGTAGTTGGCTCGACTCCAGGATGTTGTTGGGCGATGAACGAGGGGTCGCCTAAAAGTTATGGATCTATTATCTTGAATGGATCGACAACACTAATTTTCTGACGCACGGTTGGGAATTAAGTGGACTGCGCAAGAGTCGATACATGTCGTAGTACGGTTAAAGATTGAAATTACAAAGAGGGGATGTCGATTAATTCCGTGGGTGGGAAATCTGTTTTATTACTACATGTTAACCTCTATTTTTGGTGTCTCCGTGTCTTATGCATAGTATGAGGTTCTATAACTATTTTTTACCAAGAGATACTCATATAAACCATTTCCGTATTTTGTCGCCATCTCAAGGATTTTGGGTTTGCTAGGTTATTTGTAAGTTTGATAAGGGTGCGAAAGCCTACTGATAGACACATTTTTGTGTCTGATTTGATCTCAATTGTATGTATTGTTGGTACTCGATTTTGTATTTATTATGGTTTTTTATTTCTTTGTAGGTGTTTTTGGAGAAATAAACTCTTACGGAAAAATTGGCTCGAAAAGTGATGTTTGAACCTCCCCAGAAAGAAATTTTAAAGGCACCCACTCTTTGGTTAAGGGCATCCATTCTAACATTTTGAAATTAGATTTTGGCGGGAAAACTAATCTTCACGTGAGCAGGAAACAACATAGTTTTGGAAACTAGTTTGGTTTATGGAATGTTCTCTATTTAGGAAACCGTATTGTTTGGGAAAGAACTAAAAAGAGAAAGAGATCAATTTGATTCTCTTATTAGCATCCAGAAACGAAGAAATCAGGAGGAAAAGAATTCTGTTTTTGGAATAATATTCTCGGTGATCTGCCAAGAATCAAAGGAAAGATTTGAGAGGATTTGAGGCTAGTTTTGAGATGATAGTATATATAGAAGAGTTCTGGGACGTAATAAAGGGGAGAGACGAGAGGGTGAAGCTTAGAAAGAATCAAGAGCTCGAAGAAAAAGTGTACAGAAACAAGAAAATTTCTGTTGTTGATCAACGAAGAAGAAGAACAAACTACAAGGAAGAACTGTCGTTCATTAGCGAGAAGTCCGTCATTCTTTCCATTCTTTTTAAATACCTTCTGTAACAGACTGAAGTACTCACAGTAACGCTTATAAGCGTATCAAAATTCCTGTGAGCGTTTCTATTCCCATTGTAAGCATTATTTGAGTTATAAAAACGATTTTTGAGGGTTTTTCCATTACAATGAGGAGCTAAACTTCATCTTTGAGGCTATGGAGGAAGCTACTTTTCCAACAATTATGTGGTAAGTATTTAATTAATTTATGCAATTTATTTATAATTAATTGCCTTGGGTAAAAATTGATTTAAAAGATTTTTGTTAAGCAATTGTGATTCTGTTAGATGGTGCATGCCTCGGCTTAGGTCCCTAGATGCTCCATGCTTTTGTTATACAGTTGTTCTTTTGAAAATCTATTTTTGCAATGATTTTAGAATCAAATTAAAATGTTATAATTGCATGATTAAAATTATTATCACTTTGAAATTGGAAAATAGTGGAATCCTAGCCTCAGTTTTCTCTCAACTTTATTAAGAAATATTTGAGTTTTTCATATTTTTAGCTTTAGAAATTAGATTTAAAAACAACTCTTCACAAGTCTCAACGAACTTTATTACCACTTTAAAACTACATCAATTTTTGGCGCCGCCGACATGGACTTGCTTTTAGAATTGTTTTTAGATTTTTTTTTTAGGTTAATTAGTTTAGTTAGATTTTTTTTTTTTTTTTTTTTTTTTTTTTTTTTTTTTTACTTTTTTCTGTTTTACGTTTCTTTTGGTATTTCTCTTTTTGCTGCAGGTTTTGGATTTTGGATCGAAAGGAAAGTGAGCCAAAGATTTGGAATTAAAGCTAAAGACTTGGAGTTAAAAGCTAAACCTTAAAAGAACGAAAAAGAAGACGAAGAATTTTTTTCTTAATTTAGATTTTAATTAGATTTTATTTTTTTTTATTTTTAGAAAATTGTATTAGGATTTTAATTGTTTCTGTATTTTTTTATTATTATTATTTTTGGACACTTCTCTTTGGACTTTGGACTTTATTATTATTTCTAACCCTACGGAAGGGTAGTGTTAAATATAAATTGCACAGGGAAGGACGACAATTACGATATTGTCTCGGCCCCTCAGGTTCGCACACTGACACAGGAGTTGGTGGCCCGAGTCGACTTCAACCGATTCATCCCCCGTCGGGTACGGGAGGTAAGACTCAATCAACCCACGAATCCCCTGCAAGTGGGTTTACTGTATTCCTTCGTATGCATATATACTGAGGAACTGAAAACGGACTTACTTTTCTAGTAAAGGGCAAGAACTGGCCTTACAAGATAAGGACTCGGATTTCATCACCGTTTCCTTCTTGCCCGCCTTAGGAACACGTTACCTAACGCGAACCTAATCCTTAAAATTTGACTAGAAAGAAGACCGATAGAGTATCGAGCTTATTGGAAAATCATTCAAAATGATTGTATTGGTTGCTTTGTTAGCCTAACTCGAAGTTCGAAAAGATTATTTTAAGTTGATTAGCGCCGCCTTGTAACCCAGGAAAACGTTGCCAAAGAGGCAGGGTTATCAAAGCTCCTTAGAGCTTATCCTGTTTCTCTTCGACTTAATCTAATTCAGATCGCCCTAAGAGGTTTGCTAAAACTGTAACTAGTTGCCTTTCGAAAGAATAGAAGCTGGTCTAGAAACAATCTAAGTGGAGCCATCATGCTTTTTTGTTTGCTAGATTCAATAGGTTTGATTTGGTTGAGTCGGCCTTGTTTGTGTGTGTTTAGAACCCCTTCCTGTTAGGATTTATTTTCTTAGATTTTTGTAAATTTATTAGGAACTTTTTGTTAGAAAATGTCGAACTGGTATTATGAGGACCAATACAATGAATATCAGACTGAATTTGAAAATAGACATTATCAGTACTATCAGCATAGTGCGGATAGTAATCCGGACCATCATCAACCTTCTAGAGGTTATAACTCATACCAGGGTGATCCCAATTACTATTCATACATACACCCGTATTATGAACATGAAAATGAGCAAAATTCGAGTTCTTTGTCTTTGAAGGATACCCTCGAGAAGTTGCAACCTAGGACTCATCATGAACCTATTACACCTCTACAAAAAGCACTCAAGCAGATAACTGAGTCGACGCGTAGGACTAAGATGTTAATGAAAGAAATTCATGAAGAGTCATTAGAACAGAATAAAGAACTTGCATCTTTAAATACCACTCTCAGTGAACTTAAGACTCATTTAGTTGAAATTGAAGAAGAAGAACGGTTAGCTGCTGATATTGCTCAAAATGAACTTAACTGCCAAAATAGTATTTTCAATTTTAACCTTGATAATAATGAGTATTTACCTAATTTAGAGGACGAGGTTACAATAGAAGACACTACTTATTTAGACGAGGTTCAAACATCTTCATATTATTATGATGATAAGGATAGTATTGGTGAAGAACTTGAAATATACGGGCAGAGTGATCAAGAAATTGTCACTCCAGTTGTGTTTCACGATGAGAGTGTTATTTATAGTTCAAATTCAAATAATTTTAATGATTATTCACCTATTCAAAAGGAAGATGATTTGACTAGAGATACCACTGTTCTAGACAATATATAAATTTCTTGTTTTGAAATCAATAATGGTTTAGAGGAACGGGTTTATTCTAAGACTAGTAATTTGGAGTCTGACGACTCGAAGACAATAGTCTCTGATGAAGACGATAGACTCGTAGAGATTTTAAATATGAGTGAGGATGCACCAACGGATTATAACCTAGAAGAAGAAATTGACCATTTTCGGGAATCTGACGATCTAGAAATTAGGGAAATTGTGATTGGTCTATCTAGAGACACCAAAAACTTTAAGTTTGGGGGTGACTATCATTCTCCATGTGCTTAACCTTTATCTCTTAGAAAGGTCCCTAACTTGGGACTTGACATATGCACCTCTACCATTTTACAAGATCATCTTCGAGCTAGATTCCCTGAACCTATTGATGTCCAGAAAGAAGTTCAGTTGCTAGAAACCCATCCTCTGGTCGATGTGGTTTACTTAGGAAGTAATACCAAGATTGACTTTGTTTTCCCACCAAAATATTTTCGTCCATATGTGGGAACGTTAGAATTTCAAATGTGTCAGTTATTAAGTTTTGAGACTAAGCCTAATTATTTTAGGAGATTAGAATCGACACATTTGTTTAAGAATGACCACCTTCATAGTAGTCAACTGTGTGAGTCAAATTTGATTGACTTTAAGGATCCACAATTATTCATGTTATTATTGTGTGCTTCTAACTTCTTAGTTGAGTTATTCCAGACTCTACAACCTGATTCTTTTGATCCTGTCTACGAGGAGATCCAGCCCATGAAAATATTTTATCTAGACCCTGTTATAGAGCCTGAACCTGAACCACAGCTAGAAGTAGTTGTAGTAAACAGAAAACTAAATAAGGGTGTGCTCGGTTTGTTCATTTTCTTGGCATGTTGCAGTTTTCTTCTATTTTGGATAGCCCTATTTGATTCAGATGACCCACAGTTGTTCCGACTATTACTATATGATTTTATGAGGTGACTAATTCTTTCTAAGTCTGGATGAAGACTTTAAACTTAGCACTTCTTGGGAGGTAACCCATGCTCAAGAAACACGGTAATATCTTTCCTTAGCTCTTTTCCTTCGATTGGTAACAGTCTCCTTGTTCATGCTCTTAATCATTCATCTTTAGAAACATTGAGGACACTGTTTGATTTAAGTTTGGGGGTAAGGAGAAACTTTTTAGTCGAATAATAAAGCTCTAGAATTTAGAAACTTGTGAACACTTCAGGGTGACACTAACCATTCTAGGTAGATGGAAACTTAGCTCTTTTTATATAGAAATTGGTGTGCCCAGTGAAATGGTCTATTCATAAAAGGACAGAGTTCAGGTGTTAAAAATAACATGATAGTTGTCACCACATCTTGGAGTCTATCACTACCATATCACTTTCTGTTTTTATTTTTGCAATTTTGTGTTTCTCTAAGTGCTTTGGTGGGGCCCAGTATCAAATTGTTATCGCCGCTAGGATGAAATAGAGTGTTTGAGACAAGGCCGATTCTTGCTTTATTCAAAAAAAAAAATAAAAAAAAAAAAAAATAAAATAAAATTTTTTGACACTTTGATAGCAATATGTGTGTGTTCTCCCTGTATCCGTCGCCTAAGCAAACGTGGAACGGAGGATCCATGGGAACTATCACGTAAGACGATGATAAGAATCATGCGCTTGGATTCAATTTGATCCAATCATGTTGTCAATATATTTATCGTTTTATTTTCAATAAATCGATCGCTGGGACCCTTGTATATACCAGTTGAGTCGATATTAGTATTAGGCTTAAGACCATGTATCTCAATCCATTAGGATTCATCCTGGCACTGACCTTCAGACAGATATGGGAAACACCGTTCACCTTAGTCAACATGTGCAACGTTCATATTTTTCATGTTCATCTTTTAAATCTTTTCATGAGATTGAACTGTGATAGATTCTGAGCCTTGTGGTCAAACGATTATCTGAGTAGAGCTCTGTTGTCTTATATTTGAATTTTAGTATGCTTGAGTAAACACTCGCATACAACAATTGGACTCATATAGGGTAATGATTCCCATAGCGAAGAATTGAGTAAGCCAACTAAATAGCTTGTTTAGTGTCTATCCTTAATCGTCACGAGTTGCTAAAATCTGGAGTAAGGTTTTGTGGGTATACCTCTTGTAAACCCTCACGAGACAAAACTCATCCACTAGGGACACCTAGGGGTTTAACGGCTTATTACATATGCTAAATGTAGTCGCGATTCCTGCGAAAGTGAGTTAGGATTTTATTTTCTAGATTAGATTTGCTCGAGGACTAGCAAACAATAAGTTTGGGGGTATTTGATAGACACATTTTTGTGTCTGATTTGATCTCAATTGTATGTATTGTTGGTACTCGATTTTGTATTTATTATGGTTTTTTATTTCTTTGTAGGTGTTTTTGGAGAAATAAACTCTTAGGGAAAAATTGGCTCAAAAAGTGATGTTTGAACCTCCCCAGAAAGAAATGTTAAAGGCACCCACTCTTTGGTTAAGGGCACCCATTCTAACATTTTGAAATTCGATTTTGGCGGGAAAACTAATCTTCACGTGAACATGAAACAACATAGTTTTGGAAACTAGTTTGGTTTATGGAATGTTCTCTATTTAGGAAACCGAATTGTTTGGGAAAGAACTAAAAAGAGAAAGAGATCAATTTGATTCTCTTATTAGTATCCAGAAACGAAGAAATCAGGAGGATAAGAATTCTATTTTTGGAATAATATTCTCGGTGATCTGCCAAGAATCAAAGGAAAGATTTGAGAGGATTTGAGGCTAGTTTTGAGATGATAGTATATATAGAAGAGTTCTGGGACGTAATAAAGGGGAGAGACGAGAGGGTGAAGCTTAGAAAGAATCAAGAGATCGAAGAAAAAGTGTACAGAAACAAGAAAATTTCTGCTGTTGATCAACGAAGAAGAAGAACAAACTACAAGGAAGAACTGTCGTTCATTAGCGAGAAGTCCGTCCTTCTTTCCATTCTTTTTAAATACCTTCTGTAACAGACTGAAGTACTCACAGTAACGCTTATAAGCGTATCAAAATTCCTGTGAGCGTTCTATTCCCATTGTAAGCATTATTTGAGTTATAAAAACGATTTTTGAGGGTTTTTCCATTACAATGAGGAGCTAAACTTCATATTTGAGGCTATGGAGGAAGCTACTTTTCCAACAATTATGTGGTAAGTATTTAATTAATTTATGCAATTTATTTATAATTAATTGCCTTGGGTAAAAATTGATTTAAAAGATTTTTGTTAAGCAATTGTGATTCCGTTAGATGGTGCATGCCTCGGCTTAGGTCCCTAGATGCTCCATGCTTTTGTTATACAGTTGTTGTTTTGAAAATCTATTTTTGCAATGATTTAGAATCAAATTAAAATGTTAGAATTGCATGATTAAAATTATTATCACTTTGAAATTGAAAAATAGTGGAATCCTAGCCTCAGTTTTCTCTCAACTTTATTAAAGAAATATTTGAGTTTTCATATTTTTAGCTTTAGAAATTAGATTTAAAAACAACTCTTCACAAGTCTCAACGAACTTTATTTACCACTTTAAAATTACATCACCTACTTTAAGTTGGGGCTTTGACCCAACTTACTATTATTTTTCATGGAACGGGCAACCTAATTAGTAGAATGACTTTTTGTTCCGGAATGCTACGTCATCTTTGTCTTCAAGGTGCTTAAACAGCCAAATGTTTTTATAGTTTGTTTTTTTGGCTAGAATTCTTTACTTTAAGTAAGATTCTTATCGTTTAACTTATATAACCGATCTGCGTGTCGAAGATAGACTTTTGTTTTAAAGATCTTTTATAACTCTCGTCATTTTTAAATATGATTATTTTAAAACCTATTATTTTCAAGAGCACCACACGATAGCCGGATCTCCATTTGTTGGCTTGAAGGTTTGAGTGTGTAAAGTTTTCCATGAGTATGTCACACTTCTATTTTAGGGCGGCCGACCTAGAATTAAGAGGTGGGGCATTACAACATCTCTCATTCTTGAGGAGTACCCGCAGACTATTGTGTTAAGGACAATTTGCTGAGCAGGTGGCTCTATCCATTGTGTGTATATCAATTCAGAGATTTCATTAACCTTAACAACTTCTTCTGTTTACTATTTTTATTGTTGCAGATCCAACAATCTTAACACAATAATCTTCTTCTGTAACAATGGGTAAAAATGATATTGACAAACCAGAAAAATTCAGTGGCAAAGATTTCAAAATATGGCAATCAAAGATGTTGTTCTTTCTGAGTTTTCATATGTTAGATGAATTAGTTCTGAAATCTTTTGATGAGGGTTTGAATGATGCTGGAAATGAAAAGGAGTTGGAAAGTTTGGTTAGACAGAACTATATGGCAAAAAATCATATTTTAAATTGTTTAGAAGATGCATTGTATGATTTTTATAATGCAAAAGATAACTTTTCTGCGTTTGATTTATGGGCTGATTTAGAGGCAAAATACCAAGCTGAAACTGATGGAAGTAAGAAATTTTTGGTAGCTAGGTTCCTGGAATACAAAATGTCAAATGACAAATCTGTGGTTGACCAATTCCTTGAACTTCAGCGTATTATCAATGAAATTCTTGCCGAAGGCATGTTGATTGATGAAACTTTTCAAGTGTCTGTTGTGATTGAGAAATTACGTATCTTCTGCAAGGGACATGTCCAACAAGGCTCATGTAATTGAACACAAGTCTTCCAATACTGAAAGGGGCGACAACAGCAAACGCAACCCTAAGCATGGTCATCACAAGAAAGGATTATTTCAGAAACCCAAATCTGGCATTGGTAAAATTAAAGGTGCCTGTTATGTTTGTGGAACTCCTGGCCATATGACAATGCACTGTAGAAAACGAAAGGACTTTAATAATAAAAAACAATGTTAATTTGGTTGAAAACAACAAAACAGAGATTTCTGGCACGGTGTCTGAAGTCAATTTGGTAACCAATATGAGAGACTGGTGGGTAGACTCTGGTGCTACCAAGCATGTCTGTGGAAACAGAGATATGTTCACCTCCTATCAGAAGGTAGGGGAAGGAGAGAAACTCTACATGGGTAACTCATCTGCAACACATGTTGCAGGAAAAGGCAAAGTTGGGCTAAAGCTCACTTCTGGAAATACTCTCACATTGATTGAAGTTCTTCATGTTCCAGACATCTGCAAAAATCTTGTATCTTGTGGTGTTTTAGATGATAAGGGTTTTAAACTTGTTTTTGAATCTGGGAAAGTTATTGTTACTAAGGGTAAGGATTATGTAGGAAAGGGTTATAAGACTGAGGGTCTCTACAAACTGAATGTAACCTCTGATGAAATGAATAAAATTGATTCTTCTGCTTAGGTTTGTGTGTCATGGAATGTTTGGCATGATAGACTTGGACATGTAAACTATAAGTCAATGCATAAACTGGCTAACATAGGATGCATACCCAAATTTAGTTTGGATAATGAACATAAATGTGAAGTATGTGTAGAATCAAAATATGCTAAAAAACCTTTTAGAAAAATATTCAGAGAAATTATAAACCCTTAGAATCAATTCATTCAGACCTAGTTGACACGAAATCAGTTCAAACTAGAGGTGGTAAAAAATGGTTTGTCACTTTTATAGATGATTGTACGAGGTATTGTCAAATATATTTACTTAAAGGTAAGGATGATGCCTTAGAAGCCTTTAAGATGCATAAACTAGAAGTTGAAAACCAAATGAGTGCTACCATTAAAACCGTTAGGTATGACCGTGGTGGTGAGTATGTAATTCCTATAGGAGATTTTTGTATAGAACACAACATTATACACGAAGTAACCCCTCCTCATTTACCGCAGTCTAATGGTGTGGATGAACGGAAGAACCGAACCCTTAAGGAGATGATGAATGACATGTTAATTAGTTCAGGACTACCTGCAAACTTGTGGGGGGAGGCCGTCCTCTTATCTTGCTATGTCTTGAACAAGGTACCCTTTAAAGGATCAGACAAAACTCCATATGAGTTATGGAAAGGTAGACAACCTTCTTATGCATACTTTAAAGTGTGGGGGTGTTTGGCTAAGGTTTCCATTCCTCCACCTAAGAGAACCAAGATAGGACCCAAAACTGTTGATTGTGTCTTCATAGGGTATCCTGAACATACTATTGCATATATATTTATGGTTGTAAGTTCTGAAATTTTTGAAATTGGTGTGAATACTATTATGGAATCTAGGGATGTTGTGTTCTTTGAAACTGTTTTTCCATTGAAATCTGATTCTCGCATGATATGTGTTGATCTCATAGATGTCCGTTCGACTAGTTAGACATTACCTTTAGAGGAAGATGAATTTGAATTCGAGCTTAGAAGAGGTAAAAGACTTAGAACTGAAAAAAAATTAGGCCAGACTTCATAACATGCTTAGCTGAGACTGATCCACAGACTTATAGAGAAGCCATGACTTCTTCTGAAGCTCAGTGGTGGAAAGAATCCACCATTAGTGAAATGGATTCCATTATACAGAATGGTACTTGGGAGATTGTAAATTTACCTCTATTGTGTAAACCATAGGTTGTAAATGGATCTTCAAAAAGAAACGTAAGGTAGATGGAACTGTGGAAAAATACAAATCTAGATTAGTAGCTAAAGGCTATAAACAGAAAGAAGGTGTAGATTTCTTTGATACTTATTCACCTGTTACGAGAATTACTTCCATTAGGATGTTAATTGCTATTGCTGCCATTCATAACTTAGAGATACATCAAATAGATGTAAAAACAACTTTTCTAAATGGTGAATTAGATGAAGAAATTTATATGAACCAACCTGACGGATTTGTAGTGAAAGGTTGTGAAAACAAAGTTTGTAAACTAAAAAAATCTTTGTATGGTTTGAAACAAGCACCTAAACAATGGCATGAAAAATTTGATCATGTAATGATTTTTCTAGTGGTTTTAAAATCAATGAATCTGACAAGTGTGTTTATACTAAACATGTGAATGATGCATGTGTGATTGTATGCTTGTATGTTGATGATATGCTTATACTTGGTACAAACATGGATGTAATTAATTCCACAAAGAACATGCTAAATGAGAACTTTGACATGAAAGACTTAGGCCCCGCTGATGTGATCTTAGGGATGAAGATTAAAAGAAATTCTAATGGATATAGTCTTAGTCAATCTCATTATGTTGAATTTGTGCTTAAAAAATATAATCAGTTTGATTGTAAACCTGCTTGTACTCCGTATGATCCTTGTTGTAGACTCAAAAAGAATAAGGGTAATGGAGTTTCACAACTTGAATACTCGCGTGTTATAGGAAGTCTGATGTATTTGATGAATTGTACGAGACCGGATATTTCTTATGCTGTGAGTAGGTTGAGTAGGTATACCTGTAATCCAGGGCAGGAGCATTGGGATGCACTTATTAGAGTGTTAAGGTACTTGAAGTACACTTTGAAATTTTGTTTAAATTATGAGATATACCCTGCAGTCCTTGAAGGATTTTGTGATGCAAACTGGATATCAGACTCAGAGGAGTCTAAGTCTACGAGTGGATATGTGTTCACTCTAGCATGTGGGTCTGTATCTTGGAAGAGTTCCAAAAAGACATGTATAACTCGATCCACTATGGAATCAGATTTTATTGCGTTAGATAAAACAGGAGAGGAAGCCGCTTGGCTAAGATGCTTTTTAGAAGACATTCCTCTCTGGCATTGGCCTGTGCCAGCTATATCTATACATTGTGATAGTCAAGCTGCAATAGCTAATGCTAAAAACAACAACTATAATGGAATTTTATACACATTCATAGAAGACACAATTCCTTAAAAAAACTAATATCAACTGGCGTTATTTCTGTTGACTTTGTGAGGTCTAAGGAGAATATCGCGGACCCTTTGATGAAAGGTTTGTCCAAGGAGATTGTTAGTAATGCATCGAGGGTGTGGGGCTTAAGCTCATTAAATAAACTTACCATGAAGGATACTCAACATTGTTGACTGGAGATCCCAAGATCAAGGTTTTGAATGAGACAACTAATTTGTGGTGGGTTAGAGGAAACACTATCAGAGAATTTCATTCTCTGTCCCTTCCCTATGGTGTAGATGTGATAGTGTGACTGCATGTGAAGGATGACTTTTTATTAAGTCTTAATGAGTTCTATAGTTTCAATTTAAGATTGAAGTGGGGTGCAGCAGTAAACAATCTTGATGGAACTCACATATCTGAATGTGGAAGTGGGTCGCTTCCTATGAGAATTGAGCTGATTTTCTAGAGCATTCTGAGAAACGGGATACCTCCAGAGCCAAAATGGACACAACGGCACGAACTTGACAACACCTAGAGTGATATCACGCGTGGAAGTTATTGATGAACTACACCAAACGATGGTAGTTCAAGAGATCGTGTTCACTGTCCATCAAGTAGTTCCGGTAATTTCTCACCAAGAAAAGGTTCAAGACCTTATGGACATCTATTGCCGATAGTGGTATTTCTCGCTTTCTGATTTCTGATTTTCATCGTCATGTGGGGCATTGTTAGAGAAAATGGGCCTGAGTTAATAAATGTTTTGTTCTTGGTCTTGGATAAATGGGCTTAGGACCAAGGGGTCACTAAGGAAAACTAGCACATTTTTACTTTTGTGAATGAACCTTTAGTCCCACATTGGAGAAACTGATGTGATTTGGGATTACCCAATAATAATAACCGCAATCGCACGGCGTCTAACTAGTAGACAACGGCAAGTACGGGTCGAACCCACAGAGAGCGGGGAAATACTGCAATTAATATCTCTAATAAACTAACCAAGAGGAATATTTTTGTGATTTTTATATTAATAAATAAAATAATAAACTAACTAAACTAATAAAATGTAACCGAGTAGAGAGAGTCGGTAACCAGGGTTTTTCAGTATCCACCACTATTTAATTCATGAATATTTAGAGTCGCAAATACCGCTGGGACGCCCTAAACATGATGCATCAAAAAGCCCTAGTCTCAAGCATACACCATAAAATTGCGCTAGCGAGAAAATTGTACGAAACTAATTAAAGGTCCACAAATAATACCTGACTATTCTAAGTATACCCCATCAAAGGATTTAACCCAAGCATGAAATATCAAATAAGTAGACAAATATATTTTTAGAATAACAACTGTATACCAGAAACATGGAACATCAAAACTATAGGTCAAGCATGCACCATAAACGACAATACAATTGTTTAAAGTCATGAATTTAATCTATTTAAATCATAATGGTCTATATCAAATATTTAATTCAATTGATCTAAAACTCTAAGTGGTTTCAACATTAAACCCTAGTTACAAATTAATTTAGAACATGGAGAACGGTTTCTCGAAACTCATAAAAATAAATAGAAGAGAAGAGTAGAGAGGATTAAACCAAAAATAGCCTGTAAGAATTTCGTCTTTCTTCTTTATATGGCCGTCCTCTATGAAGCAGCCGTCTTCTCTTTCTTCCTCTTTTTTTTTCTGTACCCTCCAAAGTACACAGGAGAAAAATCTCTCCGCCCCCAAATTCGTTCTGTCCGCTTCGCCTCCTAAAGAACCTACAACCGTCCTTTTATACTAGCTTTTCTGAACCCTACTCTACCTCCATCACGTCACAAATATCACGTGTCAATCTCTCAATTTAATCTCCCAAAAGCAAAAGACCCACACCTCTTCTTTACTTTCCTTATTCTCTTTCTCACGTGTTGCTCAATCAAAAGCTAAAAAGAAAAACACCCACATGGGCTTGTCTCCTCTCTAGATTCATATCACACTCAAAACCTAAAGCTAGTAACCTTTCTCCACGTACAGCCTCCTACTCCACCTTCTTTCTCTTTTCTTTTCTAGGTCAACATCACCTATTTTTAACCAACGCCCACTTTCTTCATCAAAATAGAAGACTCAAACACGTGAAGTCTGACCCTTTCTTCCACCAACTCCAAACGTCACTATCTTACTAGCCACTTGACTCCACACGTGAATAAGAAAAGTTGCTTTTCTTTTTACCAATTGTCTCAATCATTCCCTTTCCTAGCTATTTCTCTAGCTGCCTAGTTGCCTCTCATTACCAACATAACCATAGCTTCAACCACGTACAAAACCCATGTGCTCTTCTCACTTTTCTCTTCCAACTACTCAAACTTAGCCTTTAGCTCCCTACACCTACACGTAGCCATCATCATTATGTCCCTTTCACTTCTTGTATTTGTGTGGCATACTTTCATTTGTACTTGCTACACTAGGTCTCATCTCCTACTCGGTTCTTGCATTGTGTGTCTTCTTTCACTAGCTTCTAGAATAGCTCTTTGTGTCTTGTTCACGTGATTTCTTCTTCCTGTTTCTTTCAATACAACCTGCCACCATTTCTTAGCCTTCACCTACCTGCACACTTCATCTCATGTTAGACACCACACTGTCTGCTCCTTCGCCTTAGCCTTGCCAGCATCAATTCACGCACAGCCAATACCCTGCACGTTACTTTCCACAAAAGAAGATGCACCTGGTCACAGTGTTTGCTGCCTCCAAATTATCCATGTCCATAAGTTAATCAATTTAGACAATTTAACCATATTTATTTGTAACCATGAATTTTACGTATACCACCTAAGATAATATCAAAACACTAAAATTAGTACAAAATGATAACAAGAAAATATAGATAAAGCGGTAAAAATTTATCAATTTAAGTGCTTATCAGAAACTAAAGATGTTTCCTCTCCATATTACTTAGAAATTTGCATCTAAGGGAGGCCCCTTAGGGGTTTAGACTCTTTTGTGGTTGGGAGAGGACTAAGACTATGGGCTAGTTGGTGCAACCATAATTTCACACGCGCGGTGCTTCGCACCGAAGCACGCACCTCGCCGCCGTCCGGTCGGCTCGGACTATGGTGCGGGTTTGGGTGTGGGTCAACCAAGACTTATCTTTTTGGACAAATATTTTAAATTATTTCCTTAAAGAATTTAAAATTAAATTAAATTTTTTTTTAATATGGGGGGGCGTCTGGCCCGAAGAGATTTGAATTGAATTTAAGATTGAATAAATTTTCCCGTTTTAATTCCTTTAAAAACATTATGTATGTGCTCCATGCACGGAATTGAATTTCAATCAATAACCATTAAAACTAATCTCTTCTTCTGCCTATAAAAGAAAAACGAATTTCTTCATTTCAACTTACACCAGAAGCAACTACTATTCTGACTTCTTTTCCCCTCTTCCTGCTTTGTTTTGCGCACTGCTTGTTTATTTCCCTTTCGTAACTATCTTGTTGTTAAGTTCTTGAGGGTGATTTGTATTGTGCTTATACAAGTCATAACGGGCAGTTCTATCCTGGACACATCTCAGCTGTGGGGGTATAGCATCTCTCATTCTTGAGGAGTACCTGCGGACTATAGTGTTAAGGACAATTTGCTGAGCAGGTGACTCTGTCCATTGTGTGTATATCAATTTAGAGATTTCATTAACCTTAACTACTTCTTCTGTTTAGTATTTTTATTGTTACAGATCCATCAATATTTTGTGTCCGAGTTCTAGAAAAAGAATTTTGGTGGTGTAAAGCTTTCTTCTTTCATTATTTTCCCTATAAATGGATCCACACACGGACAGCTAGGTGCCTAGTCAGTATCCAGTAAAAATGGTTGGGCTTGTTTCTTGAATTGAATCAATTCACT
The DNA here is from genome assembly GCA_023531435.1 of Papaver californicum. NCBI lineage: Eukaryota > Viridiplantae > Streptophyta > Magnoliopsida > Ranunculales > Papaveraceae > Papaver > Papaver californicum. The sequence goes on along the minus strand of JAJJMC010020972.1, from coordinate 10,138,557 downwards.
ACCTTCTAGATTGTGTCGGTTTTTTATCAAAGACCTATCGTACTCAACATAATAGTAAATGTCATGTTTGAGGGAATAATTATGGAAGTGTAGAAAATACCTGGTACCACATACCATGTTTGAGGGAGTACTTATAAGAAGTACCTGGTGTCGCATGATAAGAGAGTTCATTGGAATGCCTTGCTACTGATGCATGCACTATGCCTCTCGATTGCAAAGGACAGCAGGTTTATCTTTCTAGCATCTGTATTACATACTTTATCTTAACATTCTAAGGATTTCAAACTCGGATCCTGGTGATTGGAATATAGCATTTTGCTGATGGAGTTCAATCCATCGGCCAGTATGCAATCTGGTAATACAATAAAATAAAATTGTTAGACCTCCAGAACTACATGTACTTACAATTAACAAAAAAACTCATATGTTACTGGAGCTTACGGTTGAAATGGCAAAAGTGTGGGCTCTGACGACATAAATTAAAACTGTTAACTGAATTACATATGTAAAAATGGAACAAAGTCCAAAATATTTGTGGTGTTTTGATGCTCTGATAGTCGAAAAACAAAAACCACAGCATGAGATTATTATGCCAATTACAAAGGAAAGAACTTTACATATGTAAAAATGGACCGGTTGCCAAAATCCAAAATACTTGTGGTGTTTTGATGCTCTGATTGTCGAAAAACAACAACCCCAACATGAGATTATTATGCTAATTACAAAGGGAAAGAACTTTGAGTGTGGATAACTAATAGTAAGAAGACAAAAGCGGTTAACTGCAAAGAGCACTCCCAAATTCAGCTGATGTTACAACTCTTAAAGAGGTTTGCAATAAATTTTTCAATGGAAGAGCGTGCAGTATTTTAAATGAAAAATTAAAACGAAGAAGAAAAATTAAGGAAAAGGAATAAAACTAAGAAAAAGCATAAATAAGTGCATTCTTGTGATTACTATGCATTCTTATATCCAACCGTAACAATAGAAGCGTAAAAAAAGACTATCCCAAGTATCTCGTATACCAGCTACAGACCAACGACCATAATCATGCGCCGTCCAGCCTTCATTTCAAAAAAGAATTTACTGAAAACGTATATGGCCGAGCTAGCTGTGTTTCCTAGTGCATACATGAATCTATCGGGAAGAATATGGATAAAATACAGATAGAGGCACAAATGGTAGATGACATAGTTGATATTTTACTGTTGGCCAATGCGTTTCTCGTAATACCATCATAATTGATTCTAAGTGTTGAGGATAATAGTCCCATGTAGACCAAAGCCCTAGCCTATATACACATTATAATTTGAAAGGAACACTCCATTTATTGCCAATTGATTTTGAGTTACATTTTGTTGTAGTATCAGAGATAGGCCTGTATGAGAGCAATCCTAAGGAACCCATACACTATCTATGATGTAAATGCCTCAACCTCGTGCCCTATCGCGGAGGAAGATACCCATACATGATGTACAAGCTCCAAAATCGTGCCCTACCGTGGAGGGAGCTACCCGTGCAAAGGATCCACGTTGCAGAGCCTCAAACTCGCGGCATACACGTCGAGAGCGCATGTTTAGGATAATAATCTTACACAGACCATACCCTTATCCTATACACAATATAACTTGAAGGGCCCACGCCACTCATTGCTTGTTGGTTCTGGGTTGGATGCTCACATTTTATCATCAAGAGTTAAATATTGCAATGGACCATCTACATGATATAATCAGGAAAATTTTTTAAGGTCTTACCTATTAGTTTTTAACAAATGTTTACTCATCAAAGGTCTTACCTATTGGAGGAAGATTCTGATTGATAGTCACATAATAAGAACATTAAACTGATTCAAATTACTGGAAAGTTTCTCTATAACTCATCCACGCCTGATTCCTTTCTACCTCGTTTTACTCATACAACATCTCCTCGATCTCCTCCCTCTTCAGCTTCTTTTCAGTCCACCTCTTCTTCTACCAATGGAAGCATCAACACGGTCTTCTCCCACCAATCTACCCAACCGTCTCCACTCATAACTTCTGTAAAACCCTTGCTTCACTCCACCAACTCTGCACAAAATTCACCCAATACTGATCTGTTACAAGGCCCAATAAACCCTGTAAAAGAATATTTTATTCTCCATCCCAGTCTCATCGACTTCCTCATCAACCTTTTTCTCTTCCAAAACTTCTTTTATCTTTAAAACATCCCCTTCACAATCAAAATCCACTACTTTCTCGGCTTTTCCTGGAAAGGTTCATCATTAGAACTTTTCGCTGAGAATCAAACCTTTTCTTATACCACTTCCAACACAAAATCCAAAGGCAGATTTCTTCTCAACCCTAAACACAAAGACACCCCAATCTTTCAATTCACAGAAAGAATGCAGAGCTTATTAAGAGATCACTATGCCCACTGTGTAGCCATCAAAACCCTAGTTGGGTCTTTATCATATCATGGGTTGAAACAGGCTTTAAAAAAAAGATGACATCATTTGCAGTTCGAACATACGGAAACTGTTCCCAACACCATGATCTTCAAACTTTCTCTTTTCAAGAAAGAAGATAAAGAAGCTATCCTACAACACCAACCTTGGATTGTTTCAAACCATCTGGCGATGATTGAAGACTGGGATAAATATATGTTGAACCCTGATAAATATTTTGGAGAAACATACTTCTGGATACATCTCTTAAATCTACCATTCTATCTCATTGAAGAAGAATCGATCCAAACTTTACTCAAAGATACAAGTAAATTTATTACTACTGATATATTCAACAGACCAGTGAGAACAAAAGTTGCCATCGATCTCCACAAACCTTTCGTACCAGAGGTATTACTTGAAATTGATGGTAAGATGTGGATTCAATTTGCTTATGAGCATCTCCCTAAACTTTGTTTCATGTGTGGCTTTCCTGGCCATGTCTCAAGGGGATGCCCAAATTTTGTCAACAATGAACATGCATCCCTTGTTAGTGTTTTTAAACAGTTTCCATATTCTAGGCTCAACAACAGAATGAAGGCCACAAACCCTAAAACCCCTACCATCAATTTTATCACCATTCAGTCCATCACCAATGATTCAAAAAACTCATCACCAAACACTCACTTTTGCTCCACTGATCAAGCTGGTTCATCCATGCCAAACACCAACCCAGAACAAGCCCATGAATTTGCTTCACATACAACTCAGAAAGTCTCAATCCCGAGTCGACTCTCCCCAGAGATGACTCACCAGGGCCTTCAATGGAACTCGGTTTCGAGAAGAGCTGAAAAGACCAAAAAAATCACTGTTACAATGTTCCTCTTAAAGCCACAGTCAGGATCCTTACATTTTGGTTCTTGTGCAAAGACGAAAAACATGGAGCAGAGAATAAAAGTTGGTAATCAGAATATTGAACCCACTACAAAGTCATACAAGAACTTTCATATCAGAAACATTTCATTCGTTTCTGCATCTCATATGGGACCAAATTTTTTTGGTGGAACCATTCATTATATGATGCACATATCCACTGTAATGGTTAAAGAAACACAAGAACCAACAAACAAGGATAAAGGAAAAGCACCAGCGGCTCAAACCTCAACTCACTTCCAACCCGCAATCAATTTTATCACTCCTCAATCAGCCCTACTGCTCAACTTATTCACACCCCAATACACCCAATTTCTCATCAATTTCCCGCAAGATCCTGAAGTTAGAGTAAATCTTTCAGTAACCAGTGTTAATGCCAAACCCCAGGTCCGTGTTACCCATAACCATCCAACAAATCAACATGCTCTTCAAACTCCATAATTGAAGACTTACTAAAGAAGGAGTCACAGACCAAGGACATCAACACCTGCTCATCTCAATACTCTAGCCACTCCTGATTTTTCTTCATCTCCCCCGCCACCTGATAGACACATTTTTATGTCTGTTTTGTCTCAATTCTTTATATTGATAGTGCTCGATTGTGTACTAATTGTGTTGTTTTAAGTGTTTGTAGGTACTTTTCGAAAATAAATATTTTTCGAAAAAAAGGGCTTAGAAAAATATGTTAAATGGCACCCGTGGAAATTACTAAAGGCACCCCCTCTCATTTCAAATTCAAAATATTTTTGGCGGCAAAAATCATCCTCTCTTTTTGCGTGAATTTGCTGTACGAAATCAAGAAGATATTTGGAAATGTTAAAGCAATATCTATTCTTTCCTTGTTTGTAGGATATGTACACGATATAAAATCAAAAGAATTCTCGTGGAAAAAAACAATTGTTGTCGTTAAAGAAAAGGAAACTCGGGTTCGATTTGAACAAGGAAAGAGATATTCTCTCAATTGAACAAGGAAACTGTGTGATAAGAAAGAGATATTCTCTCAATTGAACAAGGAAACATCATTAAGTATCTTTTATTCTCGTGTATTAATCAGGAACTAGATTCAAAAAATTTGGTCGTGAGTTACAAATCGAGAAGATGAATATCTCCGAGATATTATTTTCATTAAAAAAAGAATTGATTCGAGAAGATTTGAGAGTTATTAGGGCTTGATGATGGTGTATTATAAATAGGAGAAGTCGAAAATAATTTAGGGGGGATGGCACTGCCAGAAACAAAGAAATCAAAATCCAAAAAAATCATGATCGTGATGAAGAAGATGAAGAAACTGTGAAGAAAAGGTTGAATAAACCGTTGCTAAAATCTTTAAACTATGCAACGTTTATCTTCACTTTGCAACGTTTATCTTCATTTTGCAACGTTTATTTTTATTTTACAACGTTTATCTTCAGTGAAACACTTTTCCCTCTGTATCAGTGAGTTCGCAACGCCTAACAAACGTTGCAAATTTCCTGTTTTTTATTATTTTCTCTTCTTTTTACCTTTGTAAACACTTTTGAGCCATGAATCATTATTTTAAGCAAGTGATTAATATGAGAAGCTAAACCCCTTTGCTGAGGCGACGAAGGAAGCCATTGTTCCAAGAAAAGTAGTATACTTCTATTTTAATTGATTTTTGCAATTTCTTTATTATTATTTGCTTTGATTAAAAATTGATTGAAGGATTTTTACTAAGTAGTTGTGATTTCTTTTGATAGAGCATGCTTAGCCTAGGATTTTTGATGTTCTATACTTTCGATTTACAATTGTTACTTTAAAAATCTACTTTTGCAACATATTAGAACCACTTTAAACGTAAAGAATTACATAAATATTGACTTATAAGCGTGTTACCCTGAAGAAAAGCTTTTCCTATTTGGATTCTTACATCAATTATGTGGGTGATGATCACACATACGACCTCGAATAAAATAAATAAAAGAAGAGCTACATGCATATTCTGTGGTTTTATATGTCACCTTGCAGCAAGACCTCCATGTAAAGGATCTCACTCTTCATATTAAATTGTTTAGGTATAGGATAAGTAAGTTTTAACTAAGGGTTTCTATTAATTCTCATGGTGCATCCTCATTGGGATCCAAAAATAAAAAACATAAGAATTTTCTCTAACATGGTTTTTTATCATGTAGTTGTCTAAAATATTAATAACTAAAAGAACTAAAATGAAATTAATATAGAGATAGAAACATTCAGGAATGCTTAAAAAATACATTCATGCAAAAGAAAAGTGGGAGAGATTAAAAATGTGAAACCTTTGAAAATGTAATAAGCTTGAAGAAATGTAGAATCAAACTGAAATATTTTATGACAGTCTTTGATTACATGAAACTCCCTGCTATAGCAAAATGCTCTGTTGCTACAAAAACAAAAACCCATTTTAGAAAACTACATTTCACAAAACAACCCTACGTTAAATGTAAGTGAAAAAAAAAACAAAAACTCAAACCCAATAATGTTGGATATCTTTCTCCGTAACAAAAGGTAAGTAGGCGTAATATTACGTGGTACGTGGAAAATGCATCAATTACTAAGATATTCATCAGCTTATTATCCTTGTAAATGTCCTTTTCAATTATAATTTAATAGATAGATATCGCCTACACCACTCAAATAGAAGTGAGTGAAACTACACGTAGACATGAATTATAATTAAAATAAGAGGAACGCTGTCGATCGCTAAAATAGAGTTCAAATGATATGTATACTACAAACACTTTTTTTTGAAGAATTAAATAGTGTTTAAAAATCTTTGTGGTTTGATAATATCATTTATAACTGTTTATTAAAGACAACAAAAATCGTCGGTATGAATTATTATCCACCTATCGTATGTAACGCTGACTCGATATAATTAAATATTAAATATAAAATACTAATATATTCAACTAAATATGTTGACCTAGCGTTGGCAGATAGATATCCTGTTGTTGCTTGAAACTCTCGACATTAAAAACTGTTTTGATGTTCTTTTGGTAAGATAAAGAATAGTGGATAACATCAATTTGCAGTTAATTAGCTTAGTTATACACGCATCCATCCCCACCTCTAAGCATTTTGGTTCATCAGATGACATGGCATGTGTAGTCAGTGCAACAATTGGTATATGAGAGCCACTTCTTATCTCGGATTTTCTGATATTTTTGCACAACGTTAATGGCTGTTAAGGTATTTGCTTTTAATGTATTTTTATTTTTTATTTTTTTGGTATTTAGAGAAAAATCAAAAACAAAACTAAATTGTGACGTTGCAGAGAGTTACAACATCAGTAGGAATACCATTACTAGTCCATCTAGTTTGGACTTTATGAGACATATCATAAGTTGCAAAAGAGTGAGGCGCAGTATTGATCTTCTTCGGCACATAGTTGAAAGTACTGCTACTGCTGAGATTGGTTATTAGTTTTTGGATGTCATCTTTCAGTTTCAAGATCCTCCATGGAGTAGTTTTCACAACTCCAATGAGACAGTTTACCACCACTTGACTATCTCCTTCTATGATAATGGCATTGAAGTTTAAACAAGTGGCCAGTTCACCCGCAAGGAGAAAACCATCAGTTTCCGCATAAACAACCGAGTCAGAAGTACCAATTCTTGTTCCTGCACCACAGCAAACACCATTGATGTCTCTAGCCACAGCAGCTCAGGCGTATGAGCCATCTTTCCAAGCTGCATCAACATTCACCTTAATAAATGGGTCAGGTGGTGGTGTCCAAACTTCAATATCGATGTTTCTGGGATCAGAATTGTTGGTGTCTTCTAGTTCAGTCTCTCCTTCATCTGTAAAGTTATAATACAGTTTGAACCAATACATTGCAATGGCTAGGGTTCCTTGAACATTGATGTTTTTTTTTCTCAAAAACTTTAGCATTTCGAGTTTTCCATATGGCCCAGCAGGTTGCCATTCCCATAGCTAAACAATAATCATTGTCATTACTTCTGATCCAAAGTTTCACCAAACTTTGTAAGTTCAACTGGTGATTTTCTTGAAGCCGTAAACTTAGTGGTGAGGCGAACCAAACTGTTTTTGCAAAGTTGCAATGGATCAACAGGTGCTCCACGGTTTCAACAGCACTTGAATGTTACAGTCCATTGAGACACCTTCGACAAATCTTCCAACTTTCTCAGCTACTGCAATGCCTTTATGTAGAGCTCTCCAGATAAAGGTTTTTATCTTGGGGGCCACTTTCTTGATTGCCTATTTTTTTCCAGGGGAAGTGATTTTCTCTTACATTTGATGGTTCACCACGTTGTTCCTCCAAAACCTTTTGGAATGATTGTGGGGTAAACTCACCATGCACAGTGTGCTTCCAGATAAGAGTATCATTTGTTGCAGAATTGATGGGAGTCTGTAGTATCTGACTTTCCGTAAAGGAATCAACATTTTGATGAATAAGACTAATGTCCCACTGACCAGTTGTGTTGCAAATTAGTTGATTAACTTTGACAATTTCTATATTACCATTTTCTTTTCTAGTAGGAGTAGCTCCAGGAATTAGTAGTAACCACGGGTCTGAGAAAATGTTTATTGTCTGACCGTTACCAACTAGCCATAAACACCCTTTCTTGAGATTGTTTCTACTCTCCAGCATCGCATCCCAGGTGGTATAGCAGATTCTCGGCTTCTTTGCTTCCCAGAATGAAGTGTCTCTGAGGTACTTGGCTTGCATCAGTTGGACCCACAGTGAGTCTTGGTCATGAAGAAATCTCCAGGTGAGTTTAGCCACTAAAGCTTGATTAAGATCAGTTAAAGAACGTAAACCCATTCCTCCTTTTTCTTTTGTTAAGTTAAACCATTCCCACTTCAGAAAATGCATCTTCAAAAGTCTCGAATGATACGAGTAAGCTTGTTGAGGATGTCTTTCGGAATAATGGAAGTAGCCATGTAATAGACAGGGATTAGAGCTAGAACTGATTGAATTAGGACCATTCTACCTGCATGTGACAGCGTGTTTCTTCTTTATCCCGTTAACTTCTCTTCAAATTTATCAATGAGGAAACTGAAGTTGGAAGTTCTGCTCCCTTGTTGAATAATTTTCACTTCCAAATATTTCTCTTCTTTCTCCATTCTCTTGACTCCTAGTTCTTGTACTATCTCATCAGCATAGGACCCTAGTACATTCTTACTGAAATGTATAGACGATTTGGAGTAGTTAACAAGTTGCCCCGAGAATTTCTAGTACTTCTGCAGCATTGTTGTGACTGAGTTGGTAGTGCTAGTATCAGTGTTACCAAATAACATCACATCATCGGAAAACATTATATGGGACACGCTAGGTGCCCATCTGTTTAATTTATAACCACTGTAAACTCCCTCAGCTTCCATTTTCTGAATAATACCAGTCAAATAGTGAGCACATATAATGAATAAGTAAGGGGATAATGGGCACCCTTGCCTTATTTTCCTCTTTCCCCTATAAAAAAACCTTCCGGTTGTCCATTGAGCAAGATCGAAAAAGATGTTGTTCTAAAACAACTCATTATAAGAGCATGAGCTCTATCATTGATTCCTATATTGATAAGAGCTTGACTGAGAAAGTCCCCATCGAATCTGTCGTAGGCTTTGCTCATGTCCAATTTAAGGGAAAATGAACCTTGGGAAATATTGGAATGATGCATGGAGTGGAATAACTCTTTTGCGACTACTATGTTGTCTATGATCTACCTACCTGATACGAAAGTAGATTGATTTTTCTCTATCAGACTGTCAAGGAAGGGACTTAGTCTATTGGTGATTATCTTAGTGACAACTTTGTAATGAACGTTGCAAAGAGCTATAGGCCTAAAGTCTACTGCAGATTAAGCATGTTTTTTCTTAGGGATTAAGGCGAGATATGTATGGTTAAGACCTGGAGGGATGGTTGAGTATCGAAAACAATCTTGGATTAGATGAACTACCTCTTTCCCCACAACTTCCCAGCATTTCTTGTAAAAGAGAGCCGGAAGTCCGTCTGGTCCTGGCGACTTCAAAGACCCCATCTTTTTTACCACATTAAAAATTTCTTCCGCACTTGGTATGGAGGAAAGATACCTGCAATCATCTAGATTCAGTTTATTAGCATTATCAAGTATCAGTGAGTTAGGCTCCACATTATCATCTTTAGAAAACATTGTTTAGGCCAAAAATTCCTTTTGCTAAACAACCAATCAAACTCTTGGATACAAGTTAAATAAATGTAAACGAATAACAGAGAAATCTCTTTTAAAATAATAAAAAATCATCTTTTTCATAAATTGTTTAAGCTCAATACAATAAATCATCTTGGTTATGTAATTTCTGGGTTTATAATCTTTACACCTTTTCATTCAATACAGAAATTCAAACATTATACAATTACTTCTCATAAGTTTGTACCTAAAAATTTCTTCTCCTCCCTCCCTTAGGTTTTTTCTTACTAATTTTTTCCGTCCTCTATTCGTCGTTTGATCTTCTCTATTTATAGATCTATTTTTCTGATCGCTCTTTAT
>JAJJMC010020972.1:10029456-10128710 GCA_023531435.1 Papaver californicum | reverse complement strand
TTGCTTGATCTTCTTCCATGTGTCGTGATTCTTTAATTTACTAACAAACATGTCTTGGAAGTGATTAACAAGAGTATCTCTTATTTGGTCGTGATCAGAAATCCAATCACCATTTGAATTCTTTAGCGCAAAGATCTTGTTTTTGCTTCTATGGTGGATGACTGATACATGGATGAGTGTTCTTGTCTATTAAGGGGACACACTTGGACTTATTACGCTGTTGCCAGAACATTATGTCTCTTCTTTCCAAATATGCTATCTTGTCGCATATTGCCTTCTCCCTTTCTCTAGTATCAGTTAAGTGTGCTGAAGCTTGCACGTCAATCAACTTTTGCTTCTCACATTTTATCTCCCTTTTTGTGTCACGAAACGATTTTTGCTCCATTTCCAAAGCCCTTTACCCAACGATTGTAATTTAGTCACTTTGTCTCCGGTAAAGTTTTCCCAATTTGCTTGCATTACTTCTTTAAATTGTGGATGATCCGTCCAATAAAACTCCAACTTATAGTTTGGCTTTCTTTCCGGTGGTTTTCTCATGGTATAAAAGCAGTATCTATTTTATAGTTTCTAATTATTTTATGGTCCATAATCTATTTTGAACCCATATTTGGAAATACTCTCATAAACGAAAGGATACTAAAAAATATAATTTAAAAAATATTTTATTCAAATAATTTAGTAATGGCTAAATTATCATTGAGTATCCCAAGTGTTATTAGGATTGAACTTTAGATTTTGAAATTTCACCATCACCTACAGATCCAGACATTTCAACACACAAAATTACCCTTGTAATGTTCTTTTAAACATTTCACCATCACCTATGGATCCAGATATTAAGTAAGCTAATTTTGATGTTCTTGATTATGATGATACTGGTATGGGTTTTATCTTTAATTCAACAAAAATAGAACTTGGGATACTTTTTGATGATCTACTGAATCATACAATTGAAATCCCATCTGGGTTTTTTAAACTTGTTAAGAATAATAAAAATAATGATAATGTTGATACTATTATCAGTGGAAATATCCGTTTTCGTTTCATTTTTTGTTGATTGATATGCCAATAATTCCGTAGTCTCTTCATTTTATCCCCTCTCTGTCTCTCTCACCCTGTTACCTTCTTACAGTCTCCTCCTTCTTGTATTATCAGTAACTCCTCTCAGCAAAGGGTAATTGAAGAAAGAAATAAAAGAGACTTCTTTACTGGAGGGATTAAGATCTAAAAAGAGCAATGAAGAAATAAAAGAGCATTCTTTTAAAAACTGAAATTAGAGTTAAATGGTGTCTGAGATTATTCTTTTATATCTATTTTTGAGGGATTTTGTATTTTTGAAGGAAGAAGAGAAAATGGTTCGTTCGAATCGTTCATGTGGTTAAGTTTTGAAGAGTGGGGGGAGGAGGATGAAGAGTTGCTAGAAGGATTTTATCTTTTTTGCTTCATTTTTGTTTCTATCTATAAACTCTTTTTTATTCCATTTTTTTTAGATTGATGATTAAATTTACTGTGCTACACTGCTACTAGTAGATCGAATCTGAAACCTTAGAACTGATTGATTCAAATGATAGTGTTATACTACCCTTGATTGATTATAATAAAAGCACGAACTTATAATACTTGGTTCCACCGCACCAAGAAGATTGTTGTGTGAATTGTGATATCTTAATTGATGGTGACCGTTGATCGTATTAGATGATCGTGACCATTGTGAAATAAAGAGGAGAAGGGGAGGAGAGGAGTCGGTGAAATGAAAGGGGATACCTATGTTTATTAGTTTTTTATTATTATTAGTGTAAAGGGCAGTATAGATATTTTATCAGTAAAAAAATCCTTTAGTTAAAATCTAGCCCTATGTAAGTATATAACTGTGAATATCCCATAATTGAGGGTTTTTTATTTTTAGTTGTGTTATATTTTGGATATTTTAAGCTGATGATATGTGTCTAAAACACCTTAATTTTATCAATTGATTATGTTTTTTTGTTATTTCTTTCGTAAACTAGTGTATATTACGCTTGTTTTCTATTTTATAGGTATTTTTGAGTCATGAGAAGGAAAAGAATCAAAATGGGTCGTTTTGGGAATCATTAAATCTTGTTGGTCTCAACAATTAGCCATTGTGGGCTCAGTAGATTGGTGGTAGTGAAGTCTACAGTCAGGCCCATTTTTCCTATTTTTTCACCCACAAACGGAAAACTTCATTCGCGCATCCATTTTATCGGTAAATATTTCTCACAAACCTATAATTTATAAAATTATGTTTAAGTCTTCTTCTTCTTCACATGCCGACCTATCCTTCTTCTTTTTAACCTGTTATGTAGTCGCGAAAATGAATGCATAATCTGTTAAAGCTACAAAAAAGACTGTATAATCTATTATGCAGTCGAGAAAATGGCAGCATATTGCATTATGCATCCATTTTTTGTTAGCACTGTTATCAACCAAAAAATGACTTCATAATTTGTTATGCAGCTACAAAAATGACAGCATAACATTGCATTATGCATCCTTTCTTTTGTTGGAATGTTATTTTTGAGGCATATACACCGTTTTAATCAATGGTTGCATAACCAAATTAGTGCATGCATAAATCAAAATATGGCTGCACAATGTGTTATGCATCATTTGTGGTGGTTGTGTAGTTTGTTATGCTTTTTTTTTTGTTGGAACAATTGTTTTAGGCATATACATTATTTTAGTGGTTGTAAAGGCAAATTAGTGGATGCATAAACCAAAATATAGATGCATAATGTGTTATGCATCCTTTGTGGTGGTTGGATAATGTGTTATGCATCTTTTGTGGTGGCTGCATAATGGATATGTATCCAATTTTCAAAATTTGTACCTAAAAGGACAAACACCTCCTATTTTTTCATAAAATATCTAAATTTGATATTGTTGTTTGTACTCGTTGTGTAGTTCTCTTCAAAAGCTTTCCAACGAGATAAAGTTTGTAGAATTCTAAGACACGAATTTTTAGATATATTATATTATAGTTTGGTTATCAATTATACCTCTGAAAAAACATGATGCATAACGAGTTATGTAGATATCCTTCATAATTTTAAACAATAATAGGTATCATAAAAGTTAAAAAATATTTTAGACCTTATAATAAAAATAATGTTTCATCCGTTTCAGGAAAAGAGTTACTATCACTTTTTCTGAAACGGATGTAGTATTTTTTTTTTTGATATGAACCTAAAATTATAAAATTTGTGCATTAGCTTTGAAAAAATGGACTTTAACACACATGCGCATTACACGTGTGCTGGTGGAGTAAATATCAAGAGGAGAAATGTTAGGTTTCTTTACGAAACCAAATGTTCCAGCAGAGATGAAAAGCGAGCCAAGCTCTCACTGCCGTAGCCATTTGTTGCCGTTCCAAGATCTGATTGATGCTGCCCAGACCTCCATCTATCGCCGGCAAACCTAGGTTCAAGTTAGCTGTGATTAGAAACCAAAGAATATTGATTACACCGAGAAAGCAACAGCGAAGATAGAGAAGAATGAGAGAATGAGTTTATTGTTGCTGCCATGGTTTCGCTTATGTCGCTGCCGTTGAATAGATAGAAGACAAGAGTTGGGTTGAAGTGCTGTCCGTGAAACAACAGGCAAATTTGGGTTTTGTACCAAGATACTGCAGGAAGAAGAGCAGAGGGAATAGAGTTGTGATTTGAATAGAAGAAACATGGATGAATCTGAGATGGGTTTCTATCGAGTTTGTTAGAGATGAAAGAAAAGGGAACTTGCCAGCGTGAATGAAGACAAGAGATGGTGGATGTGGTCTGTGAGCTCGAGAAAACAAGAAGAAAGCTGGGTTTAATGTCGTTGCCGTTAAACATTTGGCTGTTAGCAGAGATAATTAATGGAAGAAAGAAAGATGGGTTTATGATGATGTTATTGAATTGTGAAATCAATGTGTTGAATGAATTTGAATCCTTGCAGGGAAGGAGAGAATCGGTGATTGAAATCACTAATTTCATATGCTTCTATCACCAACAGATATGCACATGAAGTGCTAGACTGATTGTCTGAACCACCAGATTAGTTCACCAAGTCTGCTATGGTCAATGGCTGTATAAGAGGATTGTCTGGCCATGGTTAGGACTTGATTTAGAAAGCAAGAGCGCAAGGGAATTTGGGTATCAATCTGCTTAAGTATTGGATGGAGTTTGAGCCCATGAAACTAGCCTGTGGCCGTTGAGTTTGGTGATCAATGGTTGAGATTTCTGACAGAAGAGGGATTCGAAGTCAAGAAGGAAACAGATTTCAGACTTGTTTTAGAATTTGTTCACCGGACAACTAGTTAGTAAGTGAGTTTTCTTGCCGTTGATTTATGAATGAATGGTGATAGATTGAGAATGGTTTTAAGAGTTTGATTGAGATTAGGAAAGTGTTTGCGTGGGATTCAAGTCCGCAGCTTATAAAAGGGAACTAGGGATACTACAACACAAGAGATATCATACACCTCACGCTTGTTTTCACCACCAACAGAGAGGAGCTCCGCTCCTATCCAAATCCTCCACCACCAGTCATCTCACCTGTATCTCCACCAGCATCACGCACAGCACTAGTCAGCACCAAGCTTGCAGCAGTTTGCGCCTACACCACCACTCCACCTGTTCGCAACACCACCACAGTACCACCAGTCGCGAACCAGTCCACAACACCATACATCCCACCTGCCTGCTTGTTTGGTTTAGTTGATTTTAATTTTAGTTTCATATTTTCTTTATTTTATTATGAACTCCACAAACATCTGTAGCTAAATTATTATTTGATTAGAGATAATTTCAAAACTATGTGATAGTTATTCTTTCTTTGCAATAATGTTTGATTGTGTGTCTTTTACCGGGCCTATGACCAAGAATTGTTTGTGAGTGTTCGAGCGGCAATTGAATATCCTGTTTGCGATTCTAAAGCTAGATTCTAAAACATTAACGTTGCAATGGGATGTCGTGGATTTTGATGTGTAAAAGATAACCTTGAGTTAACATGTCGAACTTATGAATATGTGGTTAGGATCAACCCGACTCACAGAGAATACCGGTCAACTGAGTTACACTAGAGAGCTTATCCAAAGTGGCTTAATTGGCTAGAAACGAGTAGAGAACTTATTCTACGAAGTGATCTTGGAGTCTAATTGACTTGTTGAACTCATAAGTTGTCTAGGGTTTTTAGTAAACGTATTTTGAAGAAGATTGAAGAAGATTATGCTTGTATTCATGTTCACTAGTGGAGAAAGAATCCTTAATCATTCTCATCCTCATATCGCATTCTTTTATTTGTTTCCTAGATTTTCGTTACTTTTATTTTCAGAAATTTAATCGACAACTTTGACTCAACACTCCCTCAGGAACGAACCTGCTTATCGTTATTCTACCAGTTAGTGTAAGAAAGTAAGGAATATATTTTGACGAGTTTGACACCTCGGTCAAATTGGCGCCGCTGCCGGGGAGCAGTCGGTAGTTCTAATTGTTATTTAATTTTCTGAATTTGCATTTAGTTTTCATTCTTAGATTGTACTAATTTGTTTGCTTAGAATCTTATTCAGGTACAATCAATCATTCTTTTTGCGTGCTAACCAAATAGCTGTTAAATACCAATTTTTCTGATTTGCTTTCTCCATCTTCGTTAAGTTCCTTTGTTCCATATACATATGTATAAGTTTCGATAGTACAACAGATATATTTTCTCCATACTAGAAAATGATCTTTAGTAATATCATCGTTTCTGTCAAGTTGTTATATTCTTGTTCAATTCATCCACACTGGAAAGTAATTATGTGGTCCAGGATCATGCAGGCCATATATTTGGAGTGGATTCTACCCCCATAATAGAAAAGCTGGAACAATACAATGTGATTCTAGAAGTGAGCTTCTCGAACTCTTACACTTGGTACATTATGTTTGTGTCTTAAATTTTCAGAATGCAAAAATACCTTTTGGATTTTTTCTATATCAGTTCATGCATACAATATTAATTGGTCACTATTATTTTTTCCAGAAAGTAATAGAAGCGCTGAAGAACCAATCTGGACCTGGAGGCTTACACGAAAATACCTTCTTTATCGTAATGGGAGATCACGGCCAAACCTTAAATGGTGATCATGGAGGAGGGACTGCAGAAGATGTTTAGTACTTCTCTTGGTTTCTCTAAAACCTCTATTATGGTGTCAAATTCCTCATCTGACTAGGAGCGCACTTGTCCAGGTTGAAACATCGCTTTTTGCAATGAGTTTGAAGAATCCTCCTGCTTCCATACCATCTGCCCTTAATACTGCGTCTTGCATATTGGATTCAGTATTCTTTTAGTTACATAATTCTGTTACATGGCGTTCCACAAAAAAAATGACTTCATTTTCTGTAACCTGATTAGATTCTACTATTCCTTCTTGTCTGATATATCTTGTTTCCCTTTTCAATTTGCAGAATGGAAAGAAGGTTTGTGCTAGCACATCCAACAGGTTAGATTGCCTGAATCTGTGACTTTTCAAATTTCCTTTTCAAGTGTTTTCTTATTTATATCATTCTCACATGATTTTGTTGGTTCATTTTGATGCAGCTTGACTTTGCTGCAACAATAACCGCACTACTTGGCATTCCTTTTCCATATGGAAGGTGCAGTGTAGGCAAATCCTTAATGTTAATAGTGTATAATAGAACTCCTGGATTTGAAGGATTGTGATATACTCATATGTAAGGAAATATATAAAGTACATCAGATTTCATCAGTTACCAAATTTCTGCTTCAAGTAGGATTCATTTTTACTGATAAAATGTTGAACTATATGTATCTTTCCAGCATTGGGCGTGTTAATCCCGAGTTATATGGTTTAAGTTCTGGAACTTGGAACCGACCAGTCATCAGTGCTTCAAATTACAAACAGTGGACAGATTTGGAGAAATGGATGCAAAACTATGCTAACGTTTTTGTGATTGTTAGTAATATGAAACAGTGGAATCTTTAGTTAATTTTCCTCAAACATCTCGAAGCAATAATTTCTGTAGCTTCCATTTAGCTGCTCCTTGTTTTAAAATGAATTAGTTACTTGGGTAACTAATTTAAATAATGGATACTTGTTCTACCTTCAGCTGTATTTAAGGTTCGGTTACTCCATCAGTATTCTTAGTAAACCGAGCCTTTGCTGCATCATATTTTTACAGGTGAAACGATATATTGATGCTTATTCAGCAGCATCAGTTATTGGGTTTTCCTTGGAGGACTTGCGGCATATTGCAGACATGTATGATCAAGCACAAAATAATTGGTCACATAGATCAGAAAACTTCTCATTGTGTGGAAATGAAATCCCTAATGAAAGCTGTCATGCTTCATTAACTATTCTGCAGGGGCAAATTGATGCATTTTCAAATTTCTTGGCAAGTGTTGCTGAACTTGCCCGCTCCAAATGGACAGAATTTGATTTAAAGATGATGGATGTCGGCCTAAGAATTTTCATTCTTTCATTGTTTGTACACATCGTTGCCATCAGAAGGTCTGACAAGCGATGCCAGATTTCTTGTTCTTCCAACGATGATTGTCACATTTCTTGAGGGTTATTTCTGCTATTTTTCTGGCCGCAATACGGGCATGCAGTTTCCTATCAAATAGTTACATTTGTGAGTTTCCATTCTCTATTCTAATTTCACAGCATAGTTGATATGTACCATCTTCTTATCATTGAATTTTATTTTATTCTTTTCATTGACATAGTAACAGAAGGAAAAGTAGCAAGCTTTCTTTTAGGCACGACTGGTATTTTAAATTTACGATATTCAATTGTGAAGAAGGAGGCGTTAATAGAGGTTAGTCTGCTACACCAGCTTCTTTTACATTTCGTTTTTCGAACTTTTATTATTTCTGACTTCACTTATGAATGTACTATTATGCTGATAGTAAAATTTTATCTGCACTTTCTCTTCTCCGTGGAGCTGAAAATTTCTTGCTTGTGTCTGGTTGCAGGCTGTTGCGTTTCTTCTGCTAAATTTTGTTCTGAGATTTACCACTGAAGTTGGGTTATCAAAGCAGGAGGGCCTTTCAGCTTTTATGAACTTATACCCCCTAAGGATGCCTGCTATTGATCATGAGCACCCAGTTTTGGCGATTGTTTCCGACATTGTACCAATGCTGGCCTAATTTTGCTGGCTTACTTATTGGTAAAGGGTACAGCTGATAACCATTGTTCGAGTGTTTTAAAATATGTCTATAATACAGGAGCCATTTTAAGCTATATGCTTACTCCCTGCATTGCGCATTAGAAAGTAACTTGCTTGCGCTGCCACTGGTGCTGAAGCATGTGGACAGAGATTACGTTCCTCGGATGATATATGCTATTGGACTAGGACTACTAGCATAGTTGGCATTAGCCCATTTTTTCAAGAAAGAGACCTCAAATTACACAGAAAGTTTACTTACAAAAACAATAGCAATGTTATCTGCATGTAGTTCAACAGTCATATTATTATTGGGAAGGCAAGGACCGTTGATTGCTTTGGCATGCATAATTGGAGGTAAATGTATTTATTTTTGTAATTGTTACTCTAAATTTCTTTTGTTAATTGATCAGTGACCTCCATCCTTGAGTGGATATGGATCATCTCCCTTCTTTTATTTGACACACATCAGAGTACTATTTTGTTTGTTATAATTCATGTTGCTTTGTGTTAATAAGATAAGCACATTTGGCAGGGTGGTGCATAACAAGATTGGGACTATTGGAGGTAAAGACCAAGAATGGCATTATTGGAGTCTTTACTGCTGATCCTCTTCCAGTAACCCAGTGGAGCCTTTTTATGGAGTCTTTACTGCTGATCCTCTTCCAGTAACCCAGTGCAGCCATTTTATGGTATTCATCGCTTGTCTTGCACAAAAGGTAAGTTCTATAAACTAGTTGTGTGCACAATTTTTTTCAAGATGTTTTCTTTTGGGAACGACATATATGGTTCACAAGACCATACATACTATGGTGATCAATTTGATTTTCACTCATTCTTTCAGTAACTACCAACCGTACGGGGAGTATAATCACAACAAATCCAATGGTTATGATCAATACTCCACGGATCCTTATGGTTGTTCACATACATACTACCATCATCCATATGTAGGTTATATAAGTGAACAAGAACAACCAAAGGGATGGTTGGAGAGTTATATTTCTAATAAGTTGCCTTCTAGTCGTACACAGATATTTGCTCAAATTCGTCAAGGGTTAGAGGAGATGAACACGTTTAGCAGGGTTAGCTCAACACCCAACATGAAGAGTTTCGTACCAAGTAAAACTTATGATAGTGTATCTACACCTCCTCCTAATCTTACTTATGATCATTCACCTATTCAACGGGAAGAGATGGTGTCTAGAGAACCTATCGTGAGTACCGGTGGAAAACGTGTTAACATAAAAAAACTTTATAAACAATTGTACAGGTTGGAAAACGAGGGAGCAACAATTGAAACTCTTGAAGTAATTTCTAGGGCCATCCATATGGAAGTTAGACGTCGTGTGGAGAAGATCCTGATGAAAATTCCGAGGATGACGAACCCTTGGAACACATTGATACTGATGGTGTTACTAGCTCAACTCATGATCATAATGATCATAATGATCATTCTCCTATTCATAAGGAAGAAGTTGAGTCTAGAAACACTAAGGTTATTGATGATAAGACTTATGTTGTGTATGAGAGCGACGATGATTATGATTTCTTTGTGAATGCTACCCCGAAGTCAGAAATAGTGAATACTTTGAATGCGAAGTCGACTTGTGAAGAAGAGTATAAGTGTTACGATGAATTACTTGGAGCAGATTTTGTTTCTGATGATGAAGACTTGCAGGCTATACAAGAAACTGATGAAAAATGTCTTGTCAAGATACTTGTGATGTGGGAATGGAAGTGTCTAGCAGTACCGAGGATCCTGTAATACAAGAGGTTTTGCAAGGTTTGTCTAATCCTCTATATGAATATCTATCTAATGATGATGCTCCCAAACTAGAAATAGTCTCTTAAAGAGTTTTTAATCCATCTTTTAGAAAAATACCTAATTTGGGGTTGAAATTATGTGCTTTAAAATTTTTATCTGAATTCCTTGCATCTAAGTATCCGTCATATGTGTTTGAGTCTAACACCATGCAGGTTTGCCAAGAGGAACACATAGAAGTTCATTCCACTTATGTTTTGTATACACTTTCTGATATGTCGGAAAACCAACTTTGTTTTACCGCAAGCGCACAGTGTCGAAAGATGTAGACAAGAGCAAATACGGTTCGTTCCTACTAGGAGCGTGTATTTAGATATTTTTCAGATTTTTAAAATAAAGAATTAAACTAACGAATGAATTAAAACTCTTTAACGAAGATTGAAATCTATAATAGAAAAGTGTTAAGGTTTCGGGAATCCGTTATTGATTAGGGTTTACTTACGTTCATCACAAAGGATATCGATTTTACTCGTGTAAAAATAGCAAATCTAGCTACTAATACATGGAAGATATTTCGTTTAACAATCGAAGAAAAGAATTGTTTGTTCTCAACCTAAGGTAGAATTTTGAAGTACTAAGTATACGTGACATAAAAAGTCAAAGAATATTCATAAAACGATTACCGTGAAAGGGTCAACGAGTTCTTCTACCGATCAAACGATGAACTATGCATGACATAGAACATGAAAAATCATTGAGAAAGTAAAACATTGAAAGAGAGACAAAATATTAACATTAAGCTTTAGTAATTCAAAACCCTAGTTTTGAAACACAAGAAAATCTATCTCTACAAGTTCATCCTTTCACCCTAACAAAGAAATTTGGTTAGACATGGTTTTCTTAAAAGCTATTAAATGGATTAAGAAAGTAATAATTATAATTGAAATCAAAAACTAAACCCTTCATCTCCAGTACGTGAAGGTATTTTCTCTTTGTGAGAAGTTGTATAGAAAATTGTATCTAGGCTCCCCTTTATATAGATATAGACTTTGGTAACCTCCTCTTGATCCTTATCCAACTAGAAAACCTAATCTCGTTAAGCTCTTCCACCTCCTTTTGATCCTTATCCAATTAGGAGACTTAACCTCCTCAAAAACCAATAAAAGCCCTAATTTTCACGTCAAAGTTGGGCCCAAAACGTTTCTCTTATCTCTCTTCCCGTGCAGGCCCATTAAGGCCCAACAAATACCAAATCCAAGTTGCTTTCACGATTTTGTTCATAACTTTCTTATACGAAGTCGGTATTCAGAATGAGGTCCACTAGGTCTTTAGCAATTCTTCCTTGTAGAGCTCAATTTCACTTCTTTCAGAGATGTAACCTAATAAAACACATAAACTACAAAAGTAATAATAACACACAATAATTCACATAAAAGCTAGCAAATAAGTATAAAGAAATGATACTTAAAATATATAAATATACACTTATCACTTTCGAGTGTAGAATGAACTAAGTGTGGGGTGACTCTTATGAGACATTAGTTTCATTTTTCCCACTATATGCTAAAATTCTTGTGAAGTTATTGTTAGCAATGCAGATTGTTTAAAGAAGGACCCGCAAATTTTCAGATTGTTGGTGTACGGGCGATCAGAAGGTCAGGCTGGGGACGTTAAACTAAGCGCTGCATGAGAGGCAACCCATTGGTTTAATATTTCTTTTTACTTTTTCTTGTTTTTCCTGAATTTTTCATATTATTATAGGATTTCCCACCTTGATTTTACATTGGAGGAGTCAATTTACATTGAGGACAATGTAAAGTTTAAGTGTGTGGGAGTGCTTAAGCATATATAATTTTTAGGTATTCACTTTTTAGGTAGAAAATTTTGAACTTTTTTGTAACTATTTGCATGAAACCTTCACTTTTATATATTTTATAGTCACTTAATATAGTTCTAGCTATGTTTACATACGAAGTTTTTACCAAAATAACTGAACTTAGAAGTATTAGAGAACTATATTCGGGTTTCTTAGTTGTTGAGAGGCTAAAGCTGACAAAAAGTGACTTAAACCGCCGGTGGCGAATTAGGTGTAGAAAGAATACAATATTAGAGAAGCTGATCATTCAATACCCATATATGAGTGAGGCACCAAACCTTCAATTCTTTGTACCTATCTAAATCGCCCGTTTATAGTTTTTCATCTGAGCAAACTCCGGGTAGAATGATGAGCTACCCAACCTCGCACCAATTTCAGCACTACTTTTTGATCTCTTGAGTGCTAATTCTGTCAATCATGAGGGTGACATCATAATTGTGAAAAAACCTTACCTTGTAGTTTGATTTGCGGTTGACACCATTCTCCCTTTCCAACAACAACAGGTCCATAGAAACACCATCATCATCAACATGCAGAACATTACAAATTCGAAGGAAAGTTGAAGACGTTCAAGGTTTACAAGCAACTACAAGAAAGAGCAAAATTCAGATTTAAAGTGGAGTAACAATACAAGGAGCGGGATTCTATAACCTAGTTGAAGACTAAGTACAAGAGCGAAGAAATTAAAAGAAGTGAATTTTTGTGAAGTTTATGATACCGAGACAATACAAGTTGTAAAGAATCAAGTGGTAAAGTCCTTTCACACGACCATATTAGTTTTATTGTTATTCTTTTAGTTTGTATTTCATATTTCATATTTCTTTTTAAAAAAAAAATGAAAAAAAAAAATTCAGAATATTAAAAAGAAAAAAAAATTAGAAAAAAAAAAGAAAAAAATATGACAAGAGAAAAATGTCATTACTTCAGTTTGCATTTAGTTTGTATTCATTTAATAAAGCCGTGGGAAAGAAAATATCTATAAAGAAGTTTCAAGCAACAAGAATTAGAGGAAAATAGTTACAAATTGTCGAAGTTTTATGAAGTTCAAGAGTTCATCATCTACAGTTGAAGCCGAAGATGAAGACGTTTTCATGGGACGTTGTGAGAGTGGTGAAGATTGTAGAGTGGATGAGAAGGCGAGTAAGCATTCCCATCCTTGCATAATGGTTGGTTTCCTTTCTTAGAGATCATCAGAAAAAAGGTTCGTTTCTTCCCATGTTTCTGTGAGATATTTATATATAATTCGAAAGGTTCTCTCTTCCCACTATTCACGTGTGCAAGGTTTCTATGTTCGTTCATGCCTGCATACATGAGAACCATAAAGTGCGTCTTTTGAGTTCAGTTTCATAAAATCCTATTTGTGAGGTAGAAGTCGAGATATTCGATTGCTCTCGAATCTGAATTCTTTCATATGGTGGTTTTCTCCTAACTCAAGAATCAAACATGAGAATAATGTTCTTTGGCACCTTTAACTTCCTATTATTAGTGTGTAGAAACTTTATGTCCTCATATCTCTTTGGATTCATGTGCTTTGTAATATTTGAAGTTGGAATAGGTTTTGTAGGTAAATCTCTTGTAAACCCTCACGAGACTATAACTCGTCCACTAGGGACACCTAGGGGTTTAAAGGATTGTTATACATGCTAAGTGTTACCGTATCCTCAACGAAAGGGAGTTGTTGTGTTTTAGTTTAGTATATTTTAGGTTTAGTTTAATTTAGTTTAGTTCAGTCAGAAGACTAAGTAGGTCGCATTCGACTTAATATTGTTAGTAGTACTCAATGCTATAAAATTTACACGAGACATCAAATGTCATAAATGGGGGGATATTCATTAGGGTTTTGGTATGATGGTCTACGACATGTGATGCAACACTGCACCCACTAAAAGAGAAATTCTGGAAAGTTCGATCAGAGGTTGAGTAGAGGAGTGGTAAGTTGAGCAACCGTCCATTCAACCTCAACTGAAGTGGAGAGCAGTTGTCAACACCTTCTCCACTTCACCAATACTCAAACGTCGACACTTTCTTCCAGAGAAGAGGTCAGGGGGTTACAATAGCTATGATATAAATAGATTCTCAATCAATTGAACAAGTTTTTTGGAAACATGACAACAAGTTTGAATTGAACAAGACAAGACAAGTCTAATATCGAACAACTCGATCACTTAATTTTCTCGTACACAGAGAAATTTTTTCATAGTTATTCACACATATTACATCCTACAGAGTCTGATACTCTGACCTCAATCCTTCTCTTGCTTCCCTCCTTAAGACCAACCCTTGTCATTCTCATTTGTGAATGAAGCAAGACTGGAACGGCCATTGCTTGGTTTATGCCAGAATTGTACAGATTGATATCTCGAATCTAAATAAAGTACTTCAACAATATAAATGTTTAAGGATTGACGAATTACCACCTTGTCACCCTATTTTTCCTAAATTACCCTTTAATTTTTTCCCACAAAATTTTTGGCGACCACAGTGAGAGTTCTATCTCTCAGTTTCAATTTCTTAATTTCTTGAATTTTCCTCAGTTTCAGAAGCGGTTGATCTTAGGTCAGATTTAATAACCAACTCTTAATGCCAATTCTGCTACTACCAACACTGGTGTTCCTGATGCAAGAGGCTCTTTCCTAGACTCAGGAAATCGCACCTGCTTTGATGGGGAGATCCAAACCTGCTAGGAATGAAGAAGCCTGTGATACTTGTGTTAACAGACGACTCATAAGTAAGCGATATAACAATCAGCCATCTGTAGGTGTTGTGACTGAAGGAGGCCAAAGGGAAAGCTGCAACACCAGAGGAACAAGCCTGTCATGCAGCACCATATCCAATTTTAACTTCAGTATCACAGGCAGGCCAACCAAATGCAAGCGGCAGTAGCGACAGCTTCAGCACCGCTCAACATCAACAACAACCAAGGGAAGATCTGGTCTCTTCTGACTTCCCCAACTCTTATAAGTATGGATACAGGATACACCTTCAAGTTACCTCCCATTTAATATCCACCAACATAACAAGAAATGACAAAGCTCAGGAGAGTTGCACTTAGGGACTGAAAGAGTACACAAAAAACCTCTTTTGTCATGAGTTTCACCATGTACGGGGAACCTATCAATCAAACAGTTCAATCCATGATGGAGCACATGTGTGAGATTCTCTACTCCTCGAAGGCGCAACGTAATGATACTTTTACTTCTCTCAACCATGTTGTGCCCGACACACGACTATCTCTTCTGAAAATGAAATATGTCCTGAACCTACTCAGATGGGTGACAGGAAAAAAATGTGTGACTGGGGACTGCTCACCACTACTTGTATCAAGGATACAAAATTTTATGAGATACTAATGCAGGCTGCTGTTAACATCATCACAGTCAATGATACTCATAGAAGAAATAACATACTTACATCAATCGTCCATTCTGCTAGAAGATAACTACCTGAAGTCATGTTTCTTTCTCTCATGTTAAAGATTGACACGCCAGCCTCATCACCGTATAGAACAGGGAGATCCTCGTATTGCATAACTACAACCTATATCTAGTTGTGAACCCGTAGACCGATCACCTATGAGGTGCAGAGCCATCCGTGTACGCTTCATCTCACACTACTTAACAACCTCTATACCAGCGCCGACTTCGAATCCAATTTCCATCCAATTTCTTGTTTCAGCCAGAATGCGTCAGCAACAATCAATAATACAAACACTCTCCTATTATATATGAGAGGATCAAGTGGATAGAAGCATGGTATCCCTATCAAATCATATCATATCTGTTATAGTGGTGAATTCCAAGTGAACTATACTAGGGGACTGATAATTGGCATGAGGTTGTTCTTCCCCAACACAGTAAATAATCCACCATATCTGAAAGTCTAATTATTTGAAGAACCACATCGTTGATGGGAAGTTCCAGTGGAATTCATTTACTCCTTGAAGACTCAACATAATCATCGATTTGAACCAGAGTCAATTGAATCATTAAGTTCAACAACATATAAATTTCTAATTCAATTAGGCTACAACCTCAACATCAAAAGATGAATACTCATGATTGGAGGACTGTCTGTCTCTTCAAATTGCTTCTATGAGATTAACATCGATTACTCTACCCCTGTCAACGTTGGTTGCTCACCTTGGCTCGACGCCTCTACACCTGCGTTGCCACTCTTGGGGAAACAATACACATAAAGTAGATAATGAAGCAAGCCTACTTCTGACTCTGTCTTCCACCTTACTGCTACCAACTATGACTCAAGTCATCATCTCACACTCAGTGGCGTTCCATATCTTGTCTACAACTACATGATACTGTTTACAACCTCTTACAACATCAACTCCATGATGAAGCCAGTTTGAAATTCTTGGACGCCTCCATGGGTAATGCGTACTTAGTCTCCTAGCTCTTAAAAACGTACTTATGGGTGAGGAATGGGGCAATACATCCTTCGCGAAAGTTGTTTGTACATGTCTCTGTTATAACATACTGAATGGGTGCGTCAATCGGATACATGAGCCAAGAGATATGGCTCTTATACTAAATTCTACATAATCTGAAATTTTACATGGGATTACTAATCACGGATGTTCAAACATGATTAACCGACCTAGAAAAACCCAAATTATTTGATTCTTGCTGCATATGATATCTTGGCCTATTGGCTTCAAAATTTGGGGTCAAACGCATCGATCCAAGTTTTTGTGAGGATTCTATGGCATTTCCCTTGGAAACTATACATGTCTGAATTTTCTGACGATGAGTCTTCGGAACAAGTTTTAGTTCGTACAAGATTGCATCTACCTCTAAAACTTATTCGAAGATTCATATACATAAACATTAAGTTATGACGGAGCATGAAGCCCAATATACTTTCTCCATAAGATGCAACATCACTTATCCATGGTGGTCACTTACATGCGAACCAAATCAGTATCATCCCTTGGTCTTGTTGACAAACACCTCCTGACCGTTCAACTCTTGGGGACTTGATCTCATTGGCAAGATCAATTTAATTTTGGCGACCTTAAAATCAAGTCAGTAACACTCAATGCCACCACTGAGGATAACAAGGCATGATCAACAGAAGCTCTTCACACCAAGGCCATCATACAACTAGGGAACTTCTACACCACTACTTTTCTATGTTTCAACGACACTAGACCGCCAAATGGATACAAACAAAAGAGCCAGAACCGTTCTCCCAAGAGCAGACGCTGCTAGCAAAGAAAATAACGTGAGGTGTTTCTCCCACGTTTTCACGTGAATACTACTGATAAAAATAAAATAAAATAAGGAGGTTACTCGATGATGAATAAGAGAGGCAACTATTCCCTTTTATATCGAATGGAATTACCAAATCCAAGAAGGAGATGGTCTTTCACTTGTCTTTCACTTGTCCATCCATACACAACCTCTCACTTATCTACCCAAGCATAATCTCCTCTGCTTGTCCGTCTAAGCTTCCTCATATGCCTTGTCCTTCCAAGTCACGACCCCTTTCTTGTCTGTAGCCGTGGCCTCCTCTCTTGCTTGACCGACCATGTGAGCTTGTGTAGTCGTTCTTACAATCCAGAACTACTGATGTTGTATCCATGATGATGATGTTGTGCTTCTAGACATCCCTTTCAATCATCCCTGACTTGTAGATCCATCAACATTATGATATTTAGAGTTCAAGCCTACTGCAATATCTCTGTTAATACCTAACAACTAAGCCTTGATATTTTATTTTCAACTAAAACAGTAAAATTATGTCGCAGAACTAAGAAATATTATACCTCATAATTCTACACAAAATTTTAACATGGGTCCTCAATAACTTGTCTCGCTGTATATACGAATGAGCTTGTCTGAATACTACATACACGGCCAGATTTACTGAATGAATGAATATTCATCACTGTACAAAAATCATCAGAATAACACTGGTACTTACTACAACATTCCCAGATGTTCTATGATTTCTATATAAAAATCTCAAGCTCCTAGATGGATTTCCACTAGTATAAAACAATTTGTGTATCATTTGGTGCTATATTCCACAGGAGAATTCCCAAAATTACCTTATGTCAACATTCATTTCAACTGAATAATGTTGACTTACCTATAAAACTTTGTATAAGAAAATATCAAGCTCCTAGATGGGATGTCCACTAGTATAGAGCAATCTGAGTATGATTTGGTGCTAATACCTATCAAGACAGAGGCTTAAGTTCATGTCTCTCAAAATCTTAAGCTCCTTGATGGATTGTCCACTAGTATAGAGCAACTCGAACTTGTTCCAGGTGCAACGATTCTACAACTAAATCCCTTGAACATGTTTCATATATACATATCAATATTAAGACTCACATTGAGCAATATTGATTTATTACTGTATACAATATCTATATGGACCTTCAGTACTTAAAGTGTGTTTATCAATAATAAAATACTGAACTCATCCATGATCATTCTTCAGCTGAGTTGCATGGACCTACTATTGTTCTATATTCATTAAGGCTCCAATCGAGCAATATTGAACTTGTCTCAAGCCGAAAACCATGGATGAATTCCTTGAACTTGTTCTGTATATGTATCAATGCTTGGACTCTATTCATCTTAAGTGTTCTGATGCACCACTGCCTCAACACTCATCTCAGTGCTCTGAGGCACCAC
Organism: Papaver californicum; assembly: GCA_023531435.1. Classification (NCBI taxonomy): domain Eukaryota; kingdom Viridiplantae; phylum Streptophyta; class Magnoliopsida; order Ranunculales; family Papaveraceae; genus Papaver; species Papaver californicum. The sequence continues at coordinate 10,110,245 of JAJJMC010020972.1, read as the reverse complement.
TGCCTCAACACTCGTCTTAGTGCTCTGACGACACTACTGACTCAACACTCATCTCGGTGTTCAGAGGTACCACTGTCTCAACACTCATCTTATTTTTTTCACGACAGCTATGTCTCAACACTCATCTTAGTATTTTGACAGCAGCAACGCCTCAACACTCATCTTAGTGTCCTGAGGCACCACTTCCTCAACACTCATCTCAGTATTCTGACGACACCACTGCCTCAACACCCATCTTAGTATCTTGAAGACATCACTGTTTCAACACTGATCTTAGTGTTTTGACGACAACAATTCCTCAATACTCATCTCAGTGTTCTGACGGAATCACTTCTTCAACACTCATCTTAATGTTTTCACGGCAGCAATGCCTCAACACTCATCTTAGTTTCCTGAGGCACCAATGCCTCAACACTCATCTCAGTGTTCTGACGACATCACTGCCTCAACACTCATATTAGTGTTTTGACGATAAAAATGGCTCAACACTCATCTAAGTGTCATGAAGCAACACTGCCTCAATACTCATCTCATTAATCTACCGGAATCACCCCTCAACACTAACTTAGTGTTTTGACAGCAACAATGCCTCAACACTCATCATTGTCCTGAGGCACCACTGCCTCAACACTCATCTTAGTGTTCTGACGGCAGCAATGCCTCAACACTCATCTTAGTATTCTGACGGCACCACTGCCTCAACACTCATCTTAGTGTTTTGACGGCAATATTGCCTTAACACTCTCTACGACCAACTAATACTCCAAATACCTAAGAGTACAATTACAGAAAGAGCAAAATTTTCTCAAATAAAATAACAATAAATAAATATTATTATAGCTGAACTTTTTCAGAAGTGGATTTGGTCCTTCTGCCATGCTAGTCTTATCTAGCCGTACCTACCAAGCATGCTTGTCCTTCCAAATTTCAAGCCTTGCCTGTCTGCCCAACCTCCATGAACATTGCTTGTCTGTCTAGCAGCCAAGACCAAGCTTGTCCTCCTTAGTTCATGACCTAGCTTGTCCGTCTTGCTTTACTATCCAAGCTTGTCCTCTCACCGGTCATGCTTGTCTTCCTGTTACCAAATCAATTCTTGTCTGCCAAGCTTTTGCTCAAGGCTTGACCATCCTTCTTCTAAACACCAATCTTTCTTGTCATCCGTAGCCAAGTTTATCCAATAATTATGCTTGTTCGATCAAACCAAGTCCTACTTTAGCATTCCAGCTGTGGATATCTACTTATACATTTAAGATGGACTTCTAGCTTGCTTATTCGAAAGTTCAGGAAGACTATTACTCTTTTGATAATATTTAACCATTGAACTATAAAGTTATATTTTATTTTATTTTCATCTTACATGTCACCATCTAGTGCTTAACACGGAACATTACTCGTTTCGCGCTAAGCATGGGACTTAATATAGATGGTGGGTTTTTGACAAGGATAAAATAGTAAAATTATCTCTCAAGACTCGAGTCTGAGAAAATATTAAACCTTAGGCAGGTGCTGATCCTTTTCCACTCTCAGGTGCTTATTCCTGTCTATCTCTATATGTATGGCCAACCATGATAGACAAATTTTTGTGTCTGATTTGTCTTAATTCTACATATTGATAGTGCTCGGAAATAAATAATTTTGGAAAAATCGGCTTGAAAAGTGATAAAGGCACCCATAGAAAGTACTAAAGACACCCATGAAAATTGATAAAGGAACCCGCAGTTTGGATAGGGGCACTCCTTCCCCTTCGTTTGAAAATGAAAATTGGCGGGAAAGTTCAATTCACTTGCGAAACTTCTTCCAAAAGATTTGGATGAGATTTTATGCGAGATTATAATGGACTTGAGTTGGGCTGTTTGGTCGAAACAAGATTGGTATGTGTTTCAGATTCGTAAAAAGGGAAGATTTCTATTATCACAGGATTTTGGTGAATACTTGGAAAGTACATGGATAAAACGGGGAAGATATATTCTCTGATGATGTAACTATAACGTGTTGGAGAGTCTTGACAGCTGCAGATGACGCATAAAGGAGAATTTTGGGAGAAAATATTCACCGAGAAGGAAAGAAGATATTGTCCAAGAATAAAACATTGAATGAAAAGAAGATTCGAGGATTTGGGAGCTGTAGTATAAATAGGAGACCAATAATTGTACCTAGGGGGGTTAGAGGGAGAGAACAGAGAGTAAAAAAATAAAATAAAATCGAGTTGCAGAGAAAGAATCTGCCATTGCTGCACTTCAGACCGAGGAGGAGAAGAAGAAGAAGAAGCAACAACTGAAGACCGTTGCTCTTTAGCTGTCACCTTTTCTCCTTTCTATGACAATTGAGTTTTATCATTTCTCTGTAACAATAACTTCTGCAACGCTTATAAACGTTCCAAGGCAATGGAGGAAGTTACTTACACATGATTGATGGGTAATATATTTTTCTATTTACTCTAGTTTTAATTTTAATTCACTTAATCACTGTTTTTTGCAGAGTTTTAATTCGAACACATGATTTTCTTAATTATTTATCATTCAGTTTGATAGGTTATGCTTTGTTAAATCATTTGATAACCTATGCTTAATGTTTACAAATAAAATTTGAAAATCTGTCTGATTATTAGTGAGTTGAGATAAAAGAGGACTTAAAGATAACTAGAGTAGAAGAAATCTTGGTAAATCAATTCAATCTGAGTAGTAGTGGAATCCAGAGTCTTGGTTGCTTTTAATCTTATTAATATAACTTTTAATTTAATTTTGTTTATTTTTAGATTAAAATTAGGTTTAAAAATCAAATCTTCACAAGTCTTGAACGAATCCTTTTTACCACTGTCTACAAGCCTCAACAATTTTTGGCGCCGCTGCCGGGGAGCGGTTGTGGAATATTGTAATTAGTATTTTTGATTTTATAATCGTAGTTTAGGTTTTGTTTTATTTTTTATTTTATTTATTTATTATTTTTGCACAATATTTTTCTTTTTATTTTATTTTAGGATTTTTTTTCTCCTTTTCTCCTTTTTACTTGTTTCTTGTTTTAGTATTTCTTTTCAGGTACTTTTTTGAGGATGATGACTCCTTCTCAGGAGACATCATCTAAGATGACACTTGGGGAAATTATGTATAGGCTACGACATAAGGAGGTTCTTGCTTATAATTGTCTCAGGTATGGAAGTTCAAATCCACGTCATTTTGATATGGGTTGTTATTAGGATGAGTTTCAACCCCAATACCATAATGTTGATTTTTCACATACGGTAAGTCAAGAATCACATAAAACAATTTATAATAGATATTATAATCATACAGTGTCTAGTTTGGATCAAAGATTGAGAGTTTTAGAAGGCTAGCGATTATTTGCTGATGATGATCAGTTTTGTAGTGACTCTCTGTTCCATACAGAACATATAAATAACCCTTGGATGATTGTGTGGATTATTTGCCTAATTCCTCAGATGAATCTATCTCACAAAATCATTCACCCGACTTAGAGGTTGTTTCTAGACCCCTAGACTTCCAAAAGTTACCTAATATAGGGTTAGAATTGTGTGCTTCAAAAGTTTTGTTGGATTACTTTGCATCCAAGTACCCACAAGATTTGCCTGTTTCTGACACCGTGTATGAACCAATTGATACTTCCCCAATTCCAATATTATCCCCATGTTATATTCTTTACACACTCCCAGGTGTGGTAAAAACTTGGTTTGGGGGTAATCCTCTATTTTTGATAGTTACAGTGTCTCCGTGTTGCCATAACATTAGTGTGAAGATGTCATTGGTTGTATATATTGTGTTCTGGGTTGATCCCAAAATGTTCAGGTTGTTCCCAAGAAATCAAGTATCATTGTAGTCCAGAATGATAACAATGAGTTAATCCCAACCCGAGTGACCACGGGTTGGCGTGTTTGTATTGACTATACAAAATTGAACAAGGTCACAAGGAAGGACCACTTTCCCCTTCCTTTCATCGAACACATGCTAGATCGATTATCTGGACATAGTCATTAATGCATGTTAGATGGCTACTCTGGTTATAATCAGAATGTTATTGCTCCATATGACCAAGAGAAAACCACTTTTACTAGTCCCTTTGGTACCTTTGCATATAGACGCATGCCTTTCGGGTTGTGTAATGCCCCTGCGACTTTTCAGCGTTGTATGATGAACATATTTTCTGACATGGTAGAACGATTTTTAGAGGTCTTTATGGATGATTTTTCAGTATTTGGTTCATCTTTCAATGAGTGCTTGCATCATTTGACATTAATGTTGACTAGGTGTAAGAAAAAGAACTTAGTGCTTAATTGGGAAAAATATCATTTCATGGTTCGATCAAGAATTATTTTAGGGCATCTCGTATCTTCAAAGGGTATAAAAGTAAAAAAAGTCAAAGTTGACCTTATTAAGAATTTATAGGTTCCCAAAACCGTAAGATATTAGGTCATTCTTAGGGAATGCAGGTTTTTATCGTTGATTCATTAAGGATTTTTAGCTTGATTTTTAGACCTATTTAAAATTTGCTTGCAAAAGATGTTAAGTTTGTCTTTGATGATGTTTGTTTAGAGGATTTCGAGAAGCTTAATTCTTTACTCACTACCTCTCCCATAATCCAGGCACCTAATTGGAACCTACCCTTTGAGATCATGTCTGATGCTTCAGATTATGCCATTGGTGTTGTTTTAGAAAAACGGGAAAACAAATTACTGCATGTGATTTACTATGCCAGCAAAACCCTAAATGATGCCCATCTGAATATACTACCACAGGTAAGGAATTTTTAGCCATCGTTTTTTCCTTAGACAAGTTTAGATCATATCCCTTAGGTTCTAAGCTTATAGTCTTTACTGATCATGCTGCTTTGAAGTACCTTCTGTCTAAAAAGGATAGTAAACCTATATTGATTAGATGGATCCTTTTGTTACAAGAATTTTCTCTAGAAGCTAGAGACAAAAAGGGTCCAAAAAATGTAGTAGCATACCACTTGTTTAGGCTTGTTGTTGATCCCCCCGATGAGTCTCCTCTGGTGAGAGATAGTTTTCCTGATGAACAACTTTTTTTTGTTTCCCAATTATCTTGGTTTACGAATATTGTGAATTATCTTGTTACTGGTCAAATGCCTCAACATTGGGGTAAACAAGATCGTTCCAGGTTTTTAGCCGAGGTAAAGCATTTCTTTTGGGACATCCTATGTGTTTAAGTATTGTCCAGACCAGATTATTAGAAGATGTATACCCGAGAGTGTCCAGACCTGTATTATTTCCTTTTTTCATGATCAGGCTTGTGAGGGTCACTTTAGTGCTAAGAAGACTGCTGCTAAGATATTGCAGTGTGGATTCTACTGGCCTTCGTTGTTTAAAGACACCCACATTTACTGTGTTGCTTGTGAGAATTGCCAGAAGTTAAGAACTATTTCCCGTAGAAATATGATGCCTTTGAACCCTATTTTAGTTGTTGAGGTGTTTGATGTGCGGGGCATTGATTTTATGGTACCTTTTCCTAATTCTTTTGGTTATTTTTATATCATTGTCGCAGTAGTCTATGTGTCTAAATGGGTTGAGGCGGTTTCGTGTAAAACAAATGACCATAAGGTTGTGGTCCAGTTTTTGAATGATAATATATTTTCACGTTTTGGTACACCACGATCTATAATTAGTGATGGAAGGTCACATTTTTGTAATCCACCGTTTAAGATTTTGTTGAAGAAATATGGTATCACCCAAAATGTAGCTACCCCATATCACCCACATACTAGTGGTCAAGAAGAGATTTCTAACAGGGAGATAAAACGTATTTTTAGAGAAAATAGTTAATCTTAATAGGAAAGACTGGTCTTTGAGGCTTACTGATGCCTTATGGGCTTACCGTACTGCGTTTAAGACCCCCATTGGAATGTCACCCTATCGTATAGTTTTCGTCAAGGAATGTCACCTACCCGTCGAGTTAGAACATATATCATATTGGGCTGTAAAGCAGTTTAATTTTTCGCTTGACAAGACAGGAGCTCACAGAAAACTCCAGCTCAATGAGTTGGAAGAGATTCGTAGACATGCATACAATAGTGCTAATGAGTATAAGAATAAAATAAAACTTGTGCATGATTCTCGTTTGCATCTATTTCCCGGGAAGTCACGCTATCGGTGGACCGGTCCTTTTGTTGTCCACACTGCTTTTCCTCATGGTGCTATTGAAATTAAGACTCAAGATGATAGAAGTACTTTTAAGGTTAACGGTCAGAGATTGAAACTATTTTTAGATCCTTTTCCTACAGGTGATGTTGAGGAGGTCCCTCTGGAGGACCCTGCTTACCTTGATTGACCATCAAGGCTGTTGTTGTAAATTAGTAAGTTTCCGTAGGTTTTTGTTTTTATTTTCTGTATTATTCTCCGGAGAAGGATTGTTACACTTCACCCAAGTACTATCTCTCTGACTTATCTCTTTATTCCTCTTTTTACCTATATATTTGGTACTGCTCTTTAATTTGAAACATTGAGGACAATGTTAGATTTAAGTTTGGGGGCAACGGAGAAACTTTTAGTGCAATAATAAAACTCCAAAATTTAGAAACTTGTGAACAATTCAGGATAACACTGACCATTCTAAGTAGATGGAAAAAAACTTCTTTGCTATAGGATTTGAAGGACCCAACTAAATGGTGTATTCATAAAAGGACAAAGTTCAGGTGTTACAAATAACATGATAGTCGTCACCATATCTGGGAGTCGTCAACATATCACATTCTGTTTTTATTTTTGCAACCTTTTGTGTTTTTCTAAGTAATTTGGTAGGGCACTAGTATCGCGTTGTCATCGCTAGGATAAAGTAGAATGATTGATATTAAGCCCCAATATTTTAATTGAACTTGACCAATAACTTTAAAAAGAACAAAAAAGAAATAAAATGACACTTGGATAGCAATGTGTGTGTGTGTTCTCCCTGTCTCCGTCGCCTAAGAAAGTGTGGAATGCAGGATCCATGGGAACTATCATGTAATCTGATGACAAGGAGCATGCACTTAGATTCAAAATATCTAATCATGTTGTTGAAAAAAATGAAATAAAAAAAAGTATTTTTTTTTGTATACATTCAATAAATCGACCGCTGGGGCCCTTGTATATACCAGCTGAGTTGATACTAGATGTAGGATTCAGACCAGCTGGTGCGTATCTCAATCTATTAGGGTTTATCTTGATGAGCATACAGATATTCTGGGATACACCGTTCACCTTAGTCAACATGCGCACACTTCTATCTCCATATCCATCTTCTTAATCTATTCATGAGATTGTGGTTTGTTAATCCCGGCCGGAAGCTTTAAAAATTAATGGACGGATGGTCGTGCGTGGCAATAATTAATGCTTTTATTTACGAAGTTGTAGTCAGTGGTGCACTAAGAAAATTTTACATTAAACGGGGTGCGGTAACGCGGACTCCAAAGAATAAACGAAAGTATGGTTCCGATCGAGTGGCGGCCCTGCAATTTCGTCGGCTCTGTTGTTACTTTCCGATTATCGTGGTCCATTGTACGACTTTCTGAGTGGTGCTTTGTTTTCTTATATATGAATTTTAGTACGCCGAGTGCAAACTCGTGTACATCAATTGGATTCAATACAGGATAATTCTTCCCATAGCCAAAGAATTTTGTAGTCAACTAAATAACATGTTTAGTGTCTACCCTCTATCGTTCACAAGTAGCTAGGCTTTGGAGTAAAATATTTTTGGGTATATCTCTTGTAAACCCTCGCGAGACAAAACTCGTCCACTAGGGCCACCTAGGGGTTTAAAGACTTGTTGCACACGCTAAGTGAAATCGCGATGCCTACGACAATGAGTTAGGACATTTATTTTTCTAGATTAGATTTGCTCGAGGACTAGCAAACAATAAGTTTGGGGGTATTTGATAGACACATTTTTATGTCTGATTTGTCTCAGTTCTACATATTGATAGTGCTCGATTGCTGATAGACACATTTTTGTGTTTAAATTGCGCTCGATTATCTATTTTGATAATGTTCGATTTTGTACTTATTATGACTTTTTATGTCTTTGTAGGTATTTTTGAGAAATAAATAATTTGGGAAAATTCGGCTCGAAAAGTGATAAAGGCACCCAGAAAAATTACTAAAGGCACCCGGGAAGAATTGATAAAGACACCCAACTCTTGGATTAAGGGCACCCCCTTTTGAATTTTAAAACCGAAAAATTTGGTTGAGACGTGTTTTAGAGAGGTCAAAATGTGTCTATCCAATACCGAAAATCACGTGAGAAGTTTTCTGAATTTGGTTGATACGTGTTTTAGAGATTTGGGGTAATTCTACACTACCCAAAGTGAAGTAAACAACCAAATAAGTTAAACACACGTCAACAAAGAGTTTTAGATGGAAAAAATGGCTGGCAGAAGTGCATCTGGTCGGAAAAAGGAGTTGTATCCTGATTAGGATTTACTCGCAATTAGAGTTTGTTTTGAATGATTCTTTGCGTCCTTATAAACTTAGGAAGGGTTCCTAGGGTTTAATAACCCTATATATATCAAAGAGAAGGGAGGAAATCGCATACATGAGCTGCCAGAAAAGAGAAAAAAGCAAACAGGAAAACTGCTGCTGCTGCTGCGAAGAAGAAGACGCTGAAGAACATAAGACCGTCGCTGAACTGTCATTCTTTCTGTCGTTGTTTCAGTCGTATCTTCAGTTGCAAAGGCATTCTTATTTCTACTGCAGTATCGGTCCGTTATTCTTTCCTGTTTCCTTTTACTTCTTCTGTAACACTGAGATCATTTCACTGTAACGTTTATATACGTTTCAAAACTTCTGTGTTACTCCTTTTTCACCACTGTAAGCACCTTTTGAGCAATAAAAGTCTATTTTGAGTGTGTTTCCATTACAATGAGCTAATCACCATCACTGGTGCGACGGAGGAAGCCGTTCATCCAATAATTATGGTAACTTCTATTTTAATTATATTTATTCTACAATTCTTTTATTATTAATTGCTTGAATTAAAATTGAAAAAATGGGTTTTCTCAAATAATTGTGTTTTCTTCTGATGGGTCATACTTGGTTTTTAAACTCTTGATGTCTCATGCTCTTGATTAACAATTATTCTTTCAAAAACCTATCTTTGGCATATTTAGATTAAATTGAATATAAGAATTGTTAAATGTTATCACTAAAGTATTGGTTAATGGTGGAATCTTAAGCCCTAGTTTTTCTTCATCCATTTTAAAATCAAATTTTTTTAATTCTCTTTATTTTTTGTTATTAAAAATTATATATCTAGAAATTAAATCTTCACAAGTCCGAGAATCGAACCTATTTTACCATTATTAAAAACTATATTAATTGTGTACCAATTTTGTTATTTTATGTATTTGTAGGTATTTTGGGAAATAAACAATTTTGGAAAACTCGGCTCGAAAAGTGATAAAGACACCTCGTGAAATTACTAAAGGCACCTATGCAAATTAATAAAGACACCCACAGTTTGGATAAGGGCACCCTTCGCCTTTGTTTGAAAATAAAAATTGGCGGGAAAATTCAATTCACTTGAGAAACTTCTTACAACAGATTTGGATGAGATTTATGTGAGATTCTCATGGATTTGAGTTGGGATTAACCTGTTTGGTCGAAACAGGATTGGTATGTGTTTCTGATTCGTAAAAAAATGAAGATTTCTATGATTCTCGACAAAACAGGGCTTGAGAATATCACGGGAGTTTGGTGAATATTTGGAAAGTACGTGGATAAAACAGGGAAGATATCTTCTCTGATGATGTAACTATAACGTGTTGGAGAGTCTTGACAACTGCAAATGACACGTAAAGGAGATATTTGGGAGAAAATATTCACCGAGAAGGAAGAAGATATTTTCCAAGAATAAAACGTTGAATGAAAAGAAGATTCGAGGATTTAGGAGCTGTAGCATAAATAGGAGACCCATAGTTGTATCGAGGGGGTTGGAGGGAGAGAACAGAGAGAAAGAATTTTTTTTTCGAGTTGCAGAGAAAAAATCCGCCATTGCTGCACTTCAGACCGAGGAGGAGAAGAAGAAGACTGTTGCTCTTTAACTGTCACCTTTTCTCGTTTCCGTGACATTAAGTTTTATCGTTTCTCTGTAACAATAGCTTTTGTAACGCTTATAAACGTTCCAAATTCTCTATGTTAGAATTTTCTCCTTTGTAAACATCATTTAAGCTATGAATAAGCATTTTGATAGTATTTCCAACATGATGAGATAATTCTCACTTCACCAAGGCAATGGAGGAAGCTAGTTACACATGATTGATGGGTAATATATTTTTCTATTTACTCTATTTTTAATTTTAATTCACTTAATCAATTTGTTTGCAGAGTTTTAATTCGAACACTGATTTTCTTAATTATTTGTCATTCGATTTGATAGGTTATGCTTTTTTAAATCATTTGATAACCTATGCTTAATGTTTACAAGTAAAATTTGAAAATCAGTCTGATTATTAGTGAGTTGAGATAAAATAGGAGTTAAAGATAACTAGAGTAGTAGAAATCTTGGTAAATCAATTCAATCATGAGTAGTAGTGGAATCCAGAGTCTTGGTTGCTTTTAATCTTATCGATATCCATTTTATTTATTTATTTATTTATTTTTATATTAAAAATTAGGTTTGAAAATCAAATCTTCACAAGTCTTGAACGAATCCTTTTTACCACTATCTACAAGTCTCATCAAACCACATAAATGATTAAAATTACCGAATGAATTAACATTCATTACTATACAAAATCATCATCTGAGACTGGTGCTCACTATGGTATTCCCAAATATTCTATTATTTTATAAGTGAATTAATGACATGAAGATTCATTATCTAACATCCAAGACGCAATCAAACGGTCCAGAGGCCTAAAAAGGCGTTTTTTACATTAAGCTCGTCAGGTGCAATTCTATATTGCCCTGTACAAAGTTGTGATCTGGGAACAATTATTGATTAATATAGGGAGGATATATATACCAAACTCTTTATATTGATATCCTGTACAACATGTCAAAAATTTACGTCCATCGGACAAACGAGATAAGAGATATGATCAAAACAGTCAAACAAGTCATTGCTGAAAAATTCCTGAATTTTTCCGAACTTTGTATTTTTCGTCTTTTTGAGTCCCTGAACTACCTCAAAGCTCAAAATCTCCCGTGGTAGGAGATAGCTGGTTGTCTGGGAATGAAATGTTGGGATAGTTCATCGATAACCGACTCAGTATGAAGATTTTACAGCGTTTTCAGCAAAACCCTAAATTTGAATTTTTAGGGTTTTGAAATTTCACAAGAAATCTCTTATCCATCCAAGTCAAAGGGTTGATTCCACCTTACCTTGTCCATCTTAGGTGAAATAAAACTTTTCCTTCTTGGGATAAAAAGCTTTTCCTGCTTAGGATAAAAACAAGACGTCTACTTTTCTACCCTCAACTGTGAGGCTTAGTACAAAAAGTAAAAACGTGGACGTCTTGCTTCTTGTCAAATTTGGCATTTAGGGTTTTTGAAATGCTTAAAATAGAATTTTCAACACTTATAAGTGTCTCAAATAACTAAAACTCAAACCCCAATTAATGCTTTCAAGTCCTAATTTGAAAAGGGGAAATTTCCTAACCCTAATTCCTAGACGTGTGTATCTTTCCTTTCTTGTGCGTTTTTGCTTCTACAACAAAGCTTGCACGTCCCTACTCAAAGGACAAGCATGGACGTCATGCTTCTCTCCAAAATTTAGTATTTTTACTATTTTTCCCTCAACGTGTGAGGCTGAGTACAAAGAGAAAAAACGCAGACGTCTTGCTTCTTGTCAAAAATTGGTGTTTTACTTTTTACCTCAACGTGTGAGGCTGAGTACCAAGAGCAAAACGTGAGATGTCTTACTTCTGGAAAAAACCTTGACGTTCTTCCCTCTTCCTTTCACGTGAATATCTTCACTTGACCAATTAGGGTTTTGACAAGATTCGAAACCCTAAGCTATACTAGGCCTCTCACACATATATTTTTATATGTGGCATCACATACAATTTTTTATGCCCAGCAACATACACTTATTTTTACGAAATAAGCATGTCAATATAAAATTGACTAAGATGGACACACTGCTCCTTATACACAAATAAATACATATTTATTTTATTTTAGTCTGCTAGAATCATTAGTCTAATCAAGTAAGACAGAATCATTAGTTTAGTCAAGCAAGATAGGTCTTTGGTCAGAAGACTAAGTAGGTCGCATTCGACTTAAATATTTTAAGTAGTACTCAATGCTACAAAATTTACACGAGAAATCAAATGTCACAAATGGGGGGATATTCATTAGGGTTTTGGTCTGGTGGTCTATGGCATGTGGTGCAGCAGTGCACCCACTAAAAGAGAAATTCCTGAAAGTTCGATCAACAGTTGAGTAGAGGAGTGGTAAGTTGAGCAACCGCCCATTAAACCTCAATTGAAGTGGAGAGCAGTTGTCAACACCTTCTCCACTTCACCACTATTCAACCGTCGACACTTTCTTCCAGAGAAGGGTCAGGTGGTTACAATAGCTATGATATAAATAAATTCTCAATCTATTGAACAATTTTTTTTTGGAAACAGAACAACAATTCTGAAAAATACAAGACAAGACAATTCTAATATCGAAAAAATCACTTAATTTTCTCGTACACAGAGAAATTTTTTCATAGTTAATCACACATATTACATCCTACAGAGTATGATACTCTTACCTTAATATTTCTCTTGCTTCCCTCCCTAAGACCAACCCTTGTCCTTTTCATTTGTGATTGAAGCAAGACTTGAACGACCATTCCTTGGTTTGGGCCAGAATGGCACAGATTAATCTCTCAAATCAAAATAAAGTACTTCAACAATACAAATGTTTAAGGATTGAACAATTACTTCCTTCTCAACCCACTTTTTCCTAAATTACCCTTTAATTCGCTTTTCCCTACAAACAATAGTATGCATATATAATGTTACGTCCACATTGAGTCGTGATAGGTGCATAATCTACATGGTTTTAGTATCAATTCTATACTTGTTTTAGTTATATTTGTGGCATTTTACATTGTATTAATCTTGTTTTCTATTTTTTTTCTCATGTTAGGATGAACCATTCAAAAGAAGTGGAAATGGATTAAGTGTTAAGAAAGTCTGAAGTGATACAAGTGAAGAAGAATCAAAGACCAAATTGAAATCATCCAAATCCAGAATTTCGTATCATCATCTTGCATAGAATTCAAATATGAAGCCAACCCAAAAAGAATTAGGTTATTCCGAGTTCGTATGAAGAGGTTATAGGAAAAACAAGCTTGAAAGAATTGAGTCTACAGAGAGATGTTCCGCTGATAATTCATCACCACCAGTCAGCCGAACATGAAGCCTAAAAATCAATATTTTCGAAGAGTCTGCATGAGAATGTTCGGACGGTAAGCGCACTAATGAAGTTATCCGAACCTGGGACATATGTAGACGCGAAATTGACTTCTAAATTGAGTACACACGGTCCCAGAAGGATTCTAAACCCTAGAAAGAGAGTATACCCGAGGGCCAAGCATTCAAGGCTATAAAAGAAGACATCTAAGGCTCAAATAAGATATTTTTATGTAATATGTTATCTTTTACCTTTCATATCACATCTTCTACACCAAAAACCTAGGGTTTTCCCTTAAGGGGAAAACCATTCTTCTTCTTTTGTATATTTTCCATGGGTTTTAGTAAATTCATGAATAACTAATGTTTCTATTATTTGGGGATGTAGTTGGAAGTTCGAAACATGTCAATCAGTCTGGATGATTATTGTTGATGTTCAAGATATCTTTTTATCATTCATTGTCTACTTTAATATCTCCATCTATGATTGGAGGTGTGTTTGTTGAGGATGCATACTAAGTGAACACATATTCATATTTAAAGCCAAACTAGGGTTTGGAGATACAGAATAGTCGATAGACCAAGTTACGAGTAGCATAGTGTGATTATTAATTGTACTCAAAACCTTCATGTAATTGCACGTAGAAGCTTGACTAGTGTTAATAGATACTCGTAGTACTTCTATTGCATTGATTATCCTAATTCGAAGAACATACGCTCTTGGGGGATTAAACTTAATAGCACGTTGCGTTAGGTTTTTCATTGAGTAGTATTCATATATTCATCTTTATTGTATGTGATGCCATAAGGAATTTACCGGAGTATGCTCTCGATGGGGTGCTCCAGGGATATTTGTATAAAAAGATAGTGACGATGATTTTAATCGATTGAGGAGCATGATTGGCGATTGAAGATGAAATCCTTAACCACTATTTTCTCACCTTAATCTCAATATTTATTTATTTCGTTTTTATTGTATTAGTTTCGTATGCTTTAGCTTAAAACTCACAATCCCCCATTGTTTAAATATGAAGTTCAAAATAAATAAAAATTACACAGCTCCTCTTGGGAACGATCCTTACTATTGCTATATTACCTGTTAGTATTAGTGGAAAATATCCTAATTAATTTGTACGCAAACGACACGCATCAATTCGCTCCAACTCCAATCTACTATAAAAAATCATATATAAACGTAAAACACCTTTGTGGGAGTTCCATCAAAACCTTAGAAAAACCACAATAATTGTCGAAATGATCACCTTGTCTCTTGCTTCTCACTAATTTGCATTCACCACTAAATCTAGTTTTCTCCCTGAGGATGATGCAAGAAATATCTCACAATCTCTCTACAATATGTTAATCTTATTTTTGGTTGTCTAATCTCTACATGTCCTAATACCTATCTATATAGGTTACAACCTTAGACACCAAGAATCCCTAACTAATACTAGGAAACACCTTCCATATACTAGATAAGACATAAAATAGGAAATACCCTTTTAGGTTCCCACCTAGGTCTAGGAAATCCAAACCCATTCCTAAAATAAGTCTTTAATATACAACAATCTCCCACTTCAGAGACTTAATGTATAATATTCGATTCTCCCTTGCCATAATCTTCTTATCAACCTAAATTTTTAGTGTTAACCATCTTCCTTGATGCGGATCCCCTTTCAGATCCTTACTCTGAGAGACAAACTAAAGCTTTGAAGAGCTTTAGCTTTTCTGATATAACTCAATCTCTTGGTAAATATATCATCTGGATTCTTAGAACCAAAAATCTTCTTTCGATAAACCTACTTGTTGTGCAACGCCTACTTACCTCTTGGTAATTTTGCTAACACCCATGTGTTGTTCTCCTCGCGTGAGTTCATCTCATCACCCATATCAAATTGCCATTTTATATAATCATCAACCACTAGTGACTCTTTGATAACTTCAGGTTCGCCATCATCTACAAGTAATAGATGATTCAAAGTATACTTGGGGTTTGGCTTATGAGGTCTTGATGATATTTGTACTTCATGTGGTACTGCAGGAGTAACTCCCACTACAGTAGAAGTTCTTTTGTTTTGTACAAGAGGTTCTTATATGCTATCAGCAACACCATGTTCTTCCCGTACCACATTTATTCCAAAAGCATCATCCATGTCGATATATGAGTCTTTATAACTTGGCCTAGTATTGTCAACTTGTGTTGTCTTTATGTCCTTGTATAACTCATTCTCATTGAAAGTAACATCCTTGCTTCTGATAACTTTGTGACTACAAAGTGCCAAAATTTATACCCAAAAGCGTCATCTCCATAACCAATGAATATACACTTCTTTGGTTGAGCACTTATCTTAGACCTATCACCAGGGATAAGATGAACACAACCAAAAAATTTCAAATAAGAAAGATTCACCTTTTTACCGGTCCAAACCTCTTCAACTATCTTCATATCTAATGGTCTACTAGGTTTCATGTTGATCAGATAAGCAACCACTTCGTTTGCATGTGCCCAAAAGGGCTCTGGCAAACCAGATTGCAACCTCATGCACCTAGCACGTGTATTCAAAATCAAATTCATATGTTTTGGTACTTCATTCTCCTATGGTGTCCCTAAAAGTGTCATCTCCAAACGAATTCCACTTGTAGCACAAAACTGTAAAATTTTTATCTTTTCATGCTCACCAGCATTGTCTGACCTTAGAAACTTCAACTTCAGACTAGTTTTTGTTTCAACCAAAGTTTTCCACGTAAGAAACACCTATGTTACCTTGTACTTATTCTACATGAAATAAATCCGTACCTTCCTTGAATATTCATCAATAAAGGTAACATAGTAATGAGAGATGCAGCATCTATTGGTCCCCATACATCAGTATGAACCAACTCAATTTTTCCACCTCCTAAGCTTCTGCCACCTCTGTTGAAACTAACCCGTTTTTGCTTTCTCAGAAAACATTATTCATAAAAACCTATATCAACAGATTTTACCTTCGCAGGATACCCTCCCGAGCACAGATTTTTACGTTATTCTTATTCATGTTCCCCAAACTTTTATGCCATAAGTCAGTGTCTTCACCTCTAATAGCCACTTCCAAAGTAGATTCATTTGAAGACCGTTATAGAGTTCTAACTTTAACTCCTCGATCTAACATCATAGTTCCTTTATTCACTTTCCAATATGTTTTGTAAACATAACTTCACAATCATCATCACAAACTTGGCCCACATATACCGAAGATTTTCTCTAAATTTGGAACGTCTTTGACATTCTTCAATTTCCATATCGAACTATTGACTTCCAAAATTACATCACCCATCCCAATGATATCATATGCTACATCGTCACATAAGAATACCCAGCCATGGAATATTTCCTTGTAAGATATCATGATATTCTTATCCAAGACTCCTCCTTCTTGTCCTCAGAGAATAGTAAAAAACCATATGTAATCATCTTGTTGTTATTAACAATGACCTTCATTGGTTCTGTAGCTGCAACTACATTGACCTGTTCTTAATTACTGTTGGTAGCACCTTTTTTATTTGGACAATCATGCTTGAAGTTTCCTTCTTTATGCCAAATACTTCACAGTTCCTCTAGGTTGAGATTGAGATCTCCTCGTAGTCTTTTATGTAGAATTCCCTTTAAAATTGTCACTATTCCTTTTTTGATTCCTGCCTTTGTTATCTTGTTGCATACTTAAGGATGAACTTGAAGAACTAGAACTGTAACCTCGATCTATTCTTCTCCCTTCTTCGCTAATTAACCTTTATTGCACGTCTCACTTCCTACATGATTGCATATAGTTGTACCTGTTGTCTCCCAACTCTTTGGTAATGAAGTTATCAACCTTTAAGCTTTAATTTCGTCATAAAAATAATACCTACTTTTGAATCTGAGAAATAATCAACTTAAACTTCTTAAGATGTGTTGAAATCGCTTCGCCTTCATGCATATTTAGATTGAATAGTTTTTCATACAACATAATCTTCCCCGAGGCTATTGACTTTTGATACAACTTGTTTAGTGTATACATAAGAGTCTTTGTACCGGTAATCTCATGTACATTGTTATATACTTCCTCCACGAGACATGTACGGATCATATCTACACATTTGCAATCAAGAACTAACCATTCTTCATCTTTGAGTGCTTCCTTCCTTTTTCTCGACTCCACCTAATGGAACATCAATGTCTTTATCATATAAATAGTCTTCCATTTGAAACCTCCAAAACATAAAGTTTTTCCCATTAAAGACTTTAACCCTTGTTATCGTATTTTTGTTATTATCACTGATAACTTCCACTTTAATTTTTGTCAAAGAAAATCAATAACATTGTTATTAATAAACCCAAACAACCTTGTTATTAATAAACCTAAATAACCTTGTTAACTTCCAAAAACAATTGTACATATCGTAATGCTCTGATACCAGTTTTTAGGATTTTACCATATTCCAACACCAGCCCCGCTATGATATTAATTTTTAGGAATACTAACAAACCACAAAATACATGATCTTGGAATGATATGGTGAATAATAAGTAAACCAAGCACAATCAATAACAAAGAATGAGAAAGTAAATCAAACTCACAAGACACGCAAGATTTAAAGTGATTCAAGAATATATACAATTGTCAAGCAAAAAGTAGAAAAATTGTGGTTAGGGGTTTCATCTACCATCACCAAATATTTTCATCAATCGATTATAGTTAACATTTACTACCTCTCATACTAAGAGCCCTAAATTACCTCATCGCGAGTATACTTCTTTAATTTATTTGAATCATCATATACCATAACGATGTATATACAAAGGCTACCTAAAGAATGACCAAACACATCCGGCAGTTAAGTTTAACCCTCTAAGGCCATTAAAATTTATGAAATAGTCTAATCAATGCAATAGATGTACTACGAGTAACCATTTAATAAAGGTAAAATTCTACATGCAATTGTAAGAAAATATCACTACAATCAGTCACATTATGATAATCAAGAATTGTCAACATTTCCATATTAACAACCCTAATTTTGCTTTAGATATGAATACATGTTCACTAAATTTGCAACTTAAATAAACAAACATTTAAACATACATGGCGATATTAAAAGTAGTACCTAAACGAGAAACCACATTCATTCTTCACTTAATTATCACCAACATGACTAAAAAACTTTATTTTTCATGGTTTTGATAAGGAAACCGTATGTAAATTTAGCTAAATGTATATTACGTGACTCTAAAATCTCTAAAAGTTGGTGGTTATACAAAAGTTTACAAAAAATGAAAAAAATTACCTATGAAAGTGAATACTACCTAAAAATAAAAAACTCTACATGCTTAAATACTACCTCAACTTAAACTTTACATTGTCAAAATCGAAAATTCTGATTTCTAATGCAACAGGGAGTTAACCTCGAAAACTTTACATATGGGAAAGGCATTAGGAAAAATATCCTTCATGGAAAATATTTGAGCGGGTTAAAAGGGCTCAGTGTTTTGAGTTACTGTCTAGGAAATATGATCTCTGGAGTGATATATATCCAAACTGAAAAAGTCCTGGAAAATTTCTGAACTCAACTTTCCACGCAAATCGCTCCATCCAAAAAAACTTTTAACTTGGATTTTTTTTTGTATAATGAAGGTGTGAGAATTTCCTATTTCTAAATTAGTGTCAAACATCAAATTCCGGCTCTGAACGAAGTCTAGGGAGTTGTTTTATCGAAAAGTGCAAAAACATAATTTTTCTGACGAGATAATTTCTAGTCATAATTTTATTTATAGATTTTCGACCTTGTAAAACTTAAGATGGGAATGCAAATGACGATATGTAAACTATAAAAACTAAAAATAAAAAGGGATATAATAGAACAATATGTGGCACAAATAATATCTTCACATAAATGTTAGCATATAATAGTAATAAAAAGCTACCGTTTGATATAAGTCACCCCCATACTTATCCCTTTCACACTCGGAAGTGTATATAGAACATAAAACATAGAATACGAGAACTTATACAGATTCCATAGAATAACGTCAATCACGCTCCTTTCTTAAAGTTTTTTTAGCTTTTAATAGTTCGTCATCAGATGTTCCTTCAACGAACAATTGATTAAACCTTTTATAATGTTCTCTCAAACTCGGTTGTTTTACACCATCACTTTTGGTAGGGTTTTGAATGGGTGTATAATCATAAATACGATCGAGAATAAATTTATATACATCATCACAAGCTTTACTTGGTGTAAAATTATCAAATATTTGCTCATGAATATAAGATGATTAATCAGGGTATTTATCCATATCACATGAGTGTTGATAAACTTGTTGTTGTACTTCCTTTATCATAGTACACATATGTTATGCAACACTAGAGGAATTATGATTAGAAGCATAATTATCCTCCTGATCCCCTCCTTATAAGTTCACTTATATTACCTAAGGAGGTTGTTATCTATGAGAATAATCAAAAGGGTTCGCAGAATATTGATCATAACGAAATGATTGGTTATGATTATCCCCCTCATATGGTTGATACCTTTAATAAGATTCATATTGAAAACCAAACAGATTCATAATATAAGCTTGATCATATGCATCGCACATGGGAAATATGACGACTATATAAAAATAGGAAAAATATATTAAAAATCTAAAAAAAGAAGATAAAGAATACAACCTATTTATAGAATTTACTGCCCGCTTTTGGTTGATGACGAAAACTACTAACAAATTTTTTCGACCACAAAACCTGAAAAACACTAAGAGAAAACGTAAAATAGAACAAAATATTTCCTAACTTCTTACAATAACGAGTACAGTAAAAAGTACGTGATCGCTCCACAGAGAGCAGATAATTGTTGTTTGTTTTTTGAATTATTTAAACAAAATTAACCTAATTAAACTAAAGCAGAAATATTTAAGGTCAAGAAGAAAATTGGGAAATAATGGTTGGGGATTTTATATTCCATCACCTAACATGTTCACCAATCGAATACAATGAAGACTCACTCTCTCTCATACCAAGATCCCTAGTACCTCATCGCGAGTATACTCTATTAATTTCCTTAAATCATCATATACCATAACGATGTATACAATATATACGAAGTTTACCTAAAGAATAACCCAACGCATCGCACATTTAGGTCCCTCTAAGACCATTAAAATTTGTGAAATATCCTAATCAATGCAATAGATGTACTACAAGTAAGCCACATGCAATTGCAAGAAAATATAATTAGAATCAGTAATCACATTATTCTATTTGTAATCAGGAATTGTCAACTTTTTCATATTACTAACCCTAATTCAACTTTAGATCTAAAACATGTTCACTTAATTTGCAACTTAAATGAACAAACATTTAATCATACATGATGATATTAAAATTAGAAAATGAACAATAGAAGAGATTATCAATATTAAACTAACCATCCAAATTGATTCTCATGTTTAAGACTTCAGATTACATCCCCAACTAATAGAAAAATTAGTTATTCATGGATTTCTCAAAACCCATGGAAAATATAAAGAAGAAAAGAGAAAGAAAAAATATCCTTAATTCTCCCTTTTAAAGGGGTAAACCAATATGTTGTGTGTCTAGAATTATGTCTAATCACCCCTTTAATAGGCTTTTAGAACCTCCTCTTGATGATTATCCAATTAGGAAACCTAGCAAAAATAGGAAAATCCCCGTACACAAGTCCGTGCATCAAAACTTCCAAAGTACCCAAATTAGGGAAAAATCTCGTCCAAACATAACCCAAAGCGCATTCCTTATTTTCCTTCATGTGCAGGCCCAACAGAAAAACCACATCAAAGTTGGTTTCGGTGTTTTCCTCATAAATTATTGGTTACTTAGCGGAATTGAGTGATTCTTGACTCATTTGAATCATCTTTTACTTATCTATAAAACAGAGGTGAATAATCTTGGTTATCTTGGTGCAGGTGGACCGACCAAGTTGTTTTCATTCCTTTATCCACTTTTGTCGTGTATTCGCTACAGTTTTTGGTCTTGGGTTTTTCCAAACCTATGGTACTTCAGTCCTTTAGTGGTTTTAGATCCATTTAAATTGATTTTGGATGATTCACTAAACATAAGATATAAAATAAAAACCAAGACTAATACAAGGTAAAATGCAAGAAATCTAACGAAAACAAGTATGATTTTGACACTACTTATAAATACGTAAATTAAGCACTTATTATTAGTCTAGTGTAGTTTTTTATGGGAGATATTTTAGGAAAATTTCTTTTAAGGAGTTGATTTAGGTTAATTTTTATTACAGTTTTCACATTTTTTTTTTTTTTAAATAGGTTACCTTAGTAAGATAAAAAGTTATTTTGTAATAAAATCTTATTATAACAAATTATGGATTTTGGGCGGGAAACTATACTTGCCTCTTAGTCTTGGGATTTGGGCTTGGGCTTGGGAATGCGCCGTGGATGCATGGTAACCAAGATATATTCTTTGACCAACTAAACCATAGGTCAGTGGTTACACCGACTAGTTTATAAAGCTATAGGTCAGGTGTTCAAAATTCAACAAATTATGGGTTTTATATTTATTGAATCTTAATGATGGGTTTCTGATACAAACATTAAAAAGAAAATTGGCCTAGAAAATCTTTTCTTAATTACTACCGTGGTCATTTTGGGTTGACGTTGACATTTACATCCATTAAGTTCATCTAATTTGGAGAAGTAAGTTTATAAATCACGGACTATACACCCAAACCCCTACTTTCCACTACAAAAAGCCCAACCATAAAAGAGGATATACAAATACTAAAAAATTCAATTTGTTGAATGTATCCTTATTATGTAAAACAACCGCAACATAACACGAAAAATACATTCAATCTTATTAAAACCATCAAGTCTCATTCAAAATTCGAGCCAGACCGAGTCGACCCTGAATCAGGCTTAATCAGCTCCGACTAAGACTTTTTTTTTTCCTTTCGGATAATTCTTTTGCAATATACTATATCAGACAAACCTTGTATAATCTTTCTGAATCTTGTAAAGGAAAAAATTAAACTTGACTATGCTGTCTTGGATATAATCTATGAATAAGGTAAAGGAATAGATTATAAAATCGATCTAAGATATTTGATTAATGTACTAGTGTATCTCATTTAATTATAAAGCTAAACAATATAATGCGTAAATAAAGTAAATAACACAGACACATAATATTTTATTAACGAGGAATACAACATAACAGAAAAACCCCGGGACTTAGTCCAGTTTTAAAAATACTCTCATAATTAAGCCGCTACATGATAAGTGAATTAATCATATGATTTTAATGTCCAATACATACTAATATTTCCTATAATTTTTTCATATTACCTTTATTATTATTTTTTTCTATTTTATGTTTTTTGTTAAGTGAATCATACAAAAAGGAGGTACAAAGTGCTAGAATGAGCAAGGAAGTGAATCACTACAATTGAAGGAGGATCCAACACCAAATTATACTTATTCAAATCCAATATTTCTTGTTATCATCTTGTAGATAATTGAAATAAGAAGTGAACGCAAAAAGAATGAGGTCATTCCGACATCAGACGAAGAAGTTATGGGTAAAACGAGTTTGAAAGGCTTGAGTGTACCAAGAGAGGTTCGGGGGATAACTGTTCACCACGAGTCAGCCGAACCCGGAGCTTAAAAATCACGTTTTCAACAAAGTATACATAGAAATCTTCATCTAGAAAGTAATCAAATCAAGTCAGCC
The DNA here is from genome assembly GCA_023531435.1 of Papaver californicum. Lineage (NCBI taxonomy): Eukaryota > Viridiplantae > Streptophyta > Magnoliopsida > Ranunculales > Papaveraceae > Papaver > Papaver californicum. Next base: position 10,087,146 of record JAJJMC010020972.1, on the reverse strand, counting down.
GAACCTGACACTATTCTGGGACATATTTGAACGCGAAATTGACTTCTAACTAAAGGAAACACGGTTCCGAAGAATTGTAAACCCTAGAAAGAGAAAACTGTAGGGACAAGCATTGAAGACTTTAAAAGAATATATCTAAGGCTCAAACAAAATATACGAATCTCTAAAAATCTCTTACCTCTCATACTAGAATCTTCTACATCTTAAACCATGTTATTTCTTCTTTAATCTTGTCTCATGGCTAGCTAGCTTTTATTGATTATTGATGAATTCAATGTTCTAAACATAAAGATTTATTATTTATACAAGTGTATTTGGAGTTTTAATCATTATTATTTTTATTTTCACTACGTCTAGGGTCTATGATTGTTTCAAGATTGTTCAAGTGCAAAACTGAATCAATCTATTGATCATTCTAGTGCTAGTAGGGAGTTGACCGATCCATAATTATCGAGCATGTCCTATACAAGTGAAAAATGTGAGACCTTGCAAAAGGATTATATGGAGAAGTCGTGTGTGAAGAAAAAACCAATAAGTGAACCGAGCTTACTGAGATTAACTATTGGGATCAAACCTAAATTCACAAACCCTAAAGTGTTCGACTGAGTTACACCCTGAGAGCGTACTTCTTAGCGGCTCAGAAGAATAGAATCAGGTGGCTAAGTGTACATATTATCAGGTGATTTAAAGAGTTTTTGGGATATCTAAGCGTACCTGTTATCCTACGATTGGTGATGAATGATTCTAACGAAAGATAGATAAGTATACTACTTGAGTTAACGTTTGGTAACGGCGAATGACTCCCTAATCATCTCTTTCTCATATTTTTATTATTTTTTTAGTTAATTGAAACCAATCCCTCATTAGTACACTACAAAAAAAATGGGTTTAAGCGACTACTCGTTTTAAGTCGCTTAAAGCCCCTTTTAAGTCGCTATAACCGTTATAGCAACTAAAAGTGGCACTCGCTCCGTTGGTTGCCCAAACCCATGTATGTCAAAGCTTTGAGCGACCATGCAATCGCTCTAGTAATTAACCAACTAGCCTAAAGCGAGTACTTTTCTCATTACTTAAAATTTAGACCAACTAACATGGAGCAAGTAAAATTGTGATCGTTTAACATCTAGACCAACCAATATAGCAAGTAAAATATCAATCGCTTCAGATATACCAATCATTCTAAACCAAGTAAACTACTTAGTTGATAGATACATGGAGCGACTCTTTCTGAAATTGCTTGGTTAAAGTTTTAAGCGATCAAATAATTTTGCTCGCTAAAAGTGATTTCTGATTTTGATTGGCCTGAAGTTGGTTGCTCAAGCTTTTGAGGTACAAAATTTTTTACTCTCTAGAAGAAGCTTGTGACTTAGGAGCTATTAAACTACCTAGTTGGAAGATACATGAAACAACTTAACCTGATGTTACTTGGTTAAAATTCTAAGCGATCAAATGATTTTGCTTGCTACAAGCGATTTGTGGTTTTGATTATCCTGAAGTTGGTTGCTTAAAATTTTAAGGTATCAAAGTTTTTACTCAAGTTGATTGTTTAAATTTTTAAGCTTCCAAATTATTTTAGAATTCAGATTTTAATTGGATTAAAGTTGGTTGCTTGAGTATTTAAGCTACTCAATTTTTTTGCTCATTTGATTTTAATAATCCGAAAATCTAATTATAATTAAAAAAAGTTATAACTAAGATTATATAATTAAAATGAAAACATCTAATGAATATTAGATAATTACAAATATATTTCATTTGAGTATCCCACCAAAAAGTATAACCTTTAACAATACTGTTTCATACACATCCCGACAAGAACCAAAATACATACAAAATTAATAGTACTTGTATCATCCAATGTCTAGTTTCACTTCCCAAAAGAACAAGAAGGTTGAAAACCAATCTTCTTCAAAGCCTCATTCAAATACTCTGACATTAAGATCTCTCCCTTGAAGCTTTGAGTTGAGCAGAATAGTGTACCTGCAGCAATAATAAACTTTAAATACAAAAGTAAAGTATAGTACTACATCAAATGTAAATGAAAAACTATATATCCAGAAATCAAGGAACATAATGTATACCCAGGCATCAAAGAGCACAAGTATAACTACACAATCTCAAAATACTATTAAAACAAAAGGTAATGGGTTAATATGAAGTAAAGAAGACTTACAAAGATTTTGCAAATACTGAGCAAGAAGCTATAGCACCAGACAAGATGGCATCTGAAAATGAGAGCTATGTGTTCCAATATGTGTTAAGATCATGTTCACGAACAGAAAACAGAAGTTCTCTCCTGCATTTCCCTGTTTCAATAGTCAGTTGGCAAAAAAAAGAAACACACAACATGCATCCTAATCCTATTCATGATGATGTAAGGAGCAGACAACATTTTTTTGGATAAAGATGCAGTAATATGTTTAACCTATATGCATACCAGGCCATCGATCCATTGTAAGAATATCACTGCTTTCCTCATTGATCTCTCGACCTGCAAAAGACAACCACCAAATGATACTTATTAGATAATCAAACAACAAGTCAGAAATGCCTTTAACCTACAAACACTATCATACTAAGGACTGTTGTCATTAATTGTAGCCCGTTATGAAGAAAATAGAAATTCATTGGTTGATCTCTACCAGAACTCCTCTCTAGAATCTATATATTGCAAACAAATTTAACCTACAAACGCTATCATACTAAGGACTGTTGTCATTAATTGTAGCCTGTTATGAAGAAATTAGAAATTCATTGGTTGATCTCTACCAGAATTCCTCTCTAGAATCTTTATATTACAAATTCTGTGTTAGCAGTACAATTCTAAATCTAAAATGATGTTAGTGATTGACAGAATGCCAAACACACAATAAATTGAAAACCGAGAAAAACATTACACATGAAACAAAATCGATAAATAGATATCACAAACATAGCCGAGTAAAAATGGTGCCAAGTGCAATACAGAACGCAAACCAAAAGAAACTTGATCTGCTCTTGGAGAAATACTTCTTTGTTACTATACAAGCTATGAACGATGAGATTCGATATCCATTGAAAAACTAACCTGTCAACACAAAACATACTAAATTTTATGAGCCTCGAAACCAAAATATCAGGAAGAAGAAAAAAACAAACAAAAATCAGTAAAAGAGTCCTACTTCTGCTTGGCACTCATATGTTTCAGCAGGTGGTGAATCTGTACGTAATATCTGATGCCGCCACCGAGATGATGAATTTGTAGCAGACCAAAACCAAATATTAGCACCAAAATCCCAAGAGCCTTTATACTAGAGGAACCCTACGTGATAAGGGTAGTACTGTAGGATACTTGTTATACCATTAAGGTTATGCGTTTCTTTGGAAGCTTCAAATGTTTTTTGAGCTTGGCTATAGGAAGAAAAATCTACATATCTGTAGGCAATTATACACAATTCAGAACGTTATGTTTTATTAAAGGAGGAAAAATTCGAAGTAACAACAATGACTGACAAATGTTCCACATGGTTCAACAAAAGACAAATTGCATAAAAGAATAGGAAGAAAGTGGAAATTTCAGCTTCTCAATGATATCCTAGTAGCTAAAGGAAGCATAAACCTTCACGGCAATCCATGGCTACAAGATGCCAAACTAATTTTTTTGCAAAAATCATACAGCGGACAAGTAGTACATGAGATGATACTTGAAATAGTGCTTTCCATCCTTAGCTTCCATGAATAGCAGCAATTTTTAACAAACCATAGATACTTCAACTGTTGTTGTTTTTTCACTTCAGTTTCAACCTACACATAGATCATAAAAGAAAAGTTAAATCAAAAATCAAACTAGAAGCAAAGGAAAAATTGAAACATAGATTGAAACAGAATTAGCAACCTTGTAAGTAGCCATTGTAGCTCTAATCTTCTCTTGAGTAAACTAAATTCAACCTAAAATGTATGCTGCTTTACATCGTAACTGAAGAATAGCAATTCTGACTCATGATATCACATTGGAGATTCGCAATGAGAATAGTTGAACTTAAACACAGGTGTGCTTTCGACTTATAGGTCAAATGCAACAATACTAAAGAGATTGCACTGTAGTTAACCAGAGCAGCAAACTCACAGCTATAAATACACAATACCAGTACAATTCTCAAAACAAGAAAACCTTTAATCTATATAACAGGAAAATGGACTACATATACAGGACAAGCTCAGGATAACCAATCTATACAGACATGCTTAAAAATTTATAATGAAATGTAAAATGAAAGAAACACTGGATTGCTAAACAACTATAGTTCAAGGATCAACATCATGAATCTATCCTACAAAGTATTGCACACAATCAAAACAATGCTAGCCTTCATCATCACATAAGAGATGCATAACAATACTGACATGAAAAGTAATACCATGCAGTAGAAATAACAGCAACAATAAGTGACCCAATGTTTTAAATTACTGGGACATATTCCTACTCAGGTTGATAAAACATGAGTATATCTCAACATTTAAAGCAGTTCCTAACACATAATTCATTAGACAATTCAACTCACAAGTCACAACTAATTCAACTCACTGGATTCATTTGCAGAAATCATTAGTAGACATGACCTAGTAATTTTTTCACCATTAAACTGATAAATAACAAAAAAAAAAAAAAAAAAAACTTTTTCTCTTAAAAAAAAAAGCAAATCTATTTATTCAAGAACCAAACAAACCCTCAATAGCTTCTCTGGGAGTCTTGAATCCCAAACCGACATTGGTTTCCTCCCTTTCCAGATACTTTAGAGCTACAAAAACCAAATCACAGAATCAATATTTTAACATAAAGGTATCAAAGCATAAAAATCTCTTACAAATTAAATTATTAGTTCTTCTCACCATTGGAACACCTTAAGTTGCTACAAAAAAGCCTTCTCCGTCTACATACAGCAAGAAAAAAAACAAACTCATTAGATATAAAACCCAAAATAAGAAAACAAACATCAACCAAACAAAACATTTTACAAAGAAACCTAAATCAAAATTTGAAGTACACATAGATTAGGGTTTTAGGATAAAAAAAAAACAGAATCGAAACTATGAAAATCGAGATTGAAATGGCGATTCCGGATAAAGAAGATTCTGAGATGAAGATGGTGAGTCTGATTAATGGATGAAATACCTGTTCATCCATGGTTGAGTATTTTTCTTCAAAGGCGAGTGAGGAGGAAGAGAGACGAGAGAGTTTAGGTTTTTACGTGCGCTTCTACTCGCGTAAGAGATCGAGCAGAAAATCGAGCAGAAGAAAGTGGTTTTGAGTTTAGAGATCGAGCAGAAGAAAGTGGGAAGTTAGAGAGACCTTACGCCGCTGCAGGGAGGCGGAAGAGATCTTGAGAGCAGATACGAGAGAAAGTGAAGTGAGTGAGTGAAAACATTTTAGGGTTTTAATTAAGAGATCGTGCGGTAGATCTTGGTTTAAGGTTAAGTCATACGGATCGAGAAAATTTTGGACGGTAGATATTTGTTTAGGGCTTCTCATACGGATCAAGGTAAGTGTGAGGGTCATTGAGTTCACCTTGCAAAATGGACAGTATATTTTTAATCTTCATTTAACATTACAAGATTATTCTTAGATTAACTATCCATAAATTCAACCTTAATATCACTAGATCATATTTATTTTGATTTATTATCTAAAAATTCAATCTAATTAAATTTAAATTTATTTAATTTCATCAAATTTACTAGATCATACACAATATCATTAGATTGTAGTTAGTACGATTGATTATTGATGGTTTGCACAACTAAGTGCAGCTTATTCAAGTAAGATCTCGATGCAGAAATGAAAATCTAAAATAATTTGATCCTAAACCATGAAGGAACAACATTCTCATTCATTAATTTAGTGAGAGAAACATTTGATTGGTTCTTCTCTTTCATCTGTGATTTAGGGTTTGGGTAGCAGCGGAGGATTAGTGGGATGAACCGAGAAAGAAAGAGAGAAATAAAATTAAGGGAAATTATTTTTTTAGGGTTTTGAATAGAAGTTTTTGACGGTGGATAAGGATAATCATACATGTCATGGAAATATAAGATTAAGAACCTACATTTCATGGGTTTATATGGTTACCTATCAATTCAATCTGAATTTCCATCATCTTCACTTCATTTTGTTTGTTATTCGTCAATCTTATCCAATATCGGTCGACCTCACTCAATTTCTCTCGGAGTCCATCGGTTTCTCTGGTTAGAGTCGAATGAATTTGTATATGTATATATGAACAAATTCATGTGAAATTCTAAGGATGTCGCATTAGGTCAAATATAAGGATGACACTAGGTTACTCAATTTCTTTCGGATTCCATCGATTTCACGGTTATCTATCGACTTTGTCACTAGAAATCACTCAATGTTTCATCAATCTCACTTGAGTTCATTCAATTTTCATCAATCTCACTAAAATTCACTCAATTGTTTATCGAACCGACTTGAATACACTCAATTTTGATCGATCTTACTCAAATTATATCAATTTTCATCAATTTCACTCGATTTCACCTAGATTCATTGAATTTTATTCAATCTCAATGAAACTATTTCATTTTTTTATCGATCTAACAAATATAACGATATCAAACTATGATCTATATGCACTCGTCTAGATGTTTCGAAGTTCCACTCCAATGTGGTACATGACCAAGCATAATATAACATTTTGTTATCTTCCCTAATGTAAATGACGCTATTGATGTCTCGATTTGGACATGTAACAGGGTCCGGAAGCTAAAATCATCCATGTAAGCTCCGATTACTATGATATGACTAACTAAAATTTTATTCTATCTCAATTAAAATCAGTCATTTTTTCATCGATCTCACTCGAATTTCATTTTTCATCGATCTCACTCATATTCATATAATATTCTTCAATCTCACATGAGTTCACTCAATATTCATCGGTTTCACTCAGTATTAGACAAAAAAATTCAATAAATTGCACAAATTAGACATCTTATGTAAATTTCTAAGTATATTCAATCAGATAAAACAAATTGGGGAATCAGATAATTATTTCTTGGAATTGACTTATGTAAATCTTTAAGAACGTCCAACGAGATCAAATAAATCGTCCATATGATCGACTTGTATATGAAAATCTATATAAGTCAAGTGTGATGGATAGATATGAGTGAAACTTAGTTAGATCAACGAATTTGAGTTAAATCGAGTTAGTTCAAAGGATACTGAGTATAATCGAGTGAAGTTAAAGGATATTTACTGAAATAAAGTGAGTTTGTTGGATATTAAGAGAAACCAAATGGGATGGATGGATATTGAGTGAAATTGAGTGAGCTCGATGAATATTGAGTCAAACCGAGTGAGTTCGAACAATATTAAATATAATGAAGTGAGATCAAAAGATATTTTGTTGGATGATGTGAGACCGGTGGATATATATTGAGGGAAATTTAGAGATATATCAAAGAAAATTGAATGATCTTCCTCTAATTATATCAATATACATCAATTTCGATTGATTTCACTCGGATTCATTGAATTTTATTCAATCTCAATCAAACTCAGTCATTTTTCATCGATCTCACTTGAGTTACTCAATATTCATCGCTTTCACTCGACCTTACTTGAAGTCATTCGTTTTTTATCGATATCACTAACTATTTTTCGATCCCAATCGAACCCAATCGATTTCACTCTGATTCATTTAATTGTATTCCATCCCAATCGAACTCAGTCATTTTTTCATTAATCTCACTCGAATTCACTTAATATTTTTCGATCTCACTTGATTTCACCCAATATTCATCGATTTTACTCGAATTCACCTGTTTTTTATCGATCTCACCAATTATTATTCGATCACTTTGAATTCAGTCGATTTTATTCCGTCTCACTAGAATTCATTCATTGTTTCATCGATCTCACTTGACTTTACTCATTTTTAATCGATATCACTCATATTCATATAATATTCTTCGATCTCACATGAGTTCACTCAATATTCATCGGGTTCACTTAATTTCCATTAACTTCACTTAATTTTGTTTGTTATCCGTCAATCTTACCAAATTTGGCCGTCTCGCTCAGATTGAATCGGATTTTATCGTTTTTTTCCAGCTTCTCGACAAGGACCTCCGATGGAAACCGAAAGAATCAATTTTTAGAATCAATCTTACATATTTCCGTTTGGCCTCATATAATCAATTTTTAGGGTTCACCTGATCAATTTTTAACGATATTCACGTGGGACTCATTTTAAAATTATGCAAAGAGTTCCAGGAACTTTGAGAACTGAGTTTTGTCCGTGTTGCATGGATCGCGCCTCTTCTGGCCGTGATGCAACTTTGAGAACTTTGAGAAAAGAGTTCCAGGAACTTTGAAAAAAGAGTTCCAGGAACTTTGAGAACTAAATTCGATAAGGTCTTCGTGATACAACTTCAGTATTGTACGTATCCAATGAGATACTCAATTGTTTGTATACACGATTAGTCTCGTGTCTAAAATTTATCCTTGATTCAAAATTAATTCAATTACATCTATGTCTTAATCTCTTTCTAATAGAGACTTCCGATTATAAATTGAATCGACACACTTATTCAAAATGTACTTTTAATAGGTACACATCAATATGATAATGTCCTCGTGATACAATTTTGGTACGGTTACATATCCAATAAGATACTCTATTTTTTATCCCGGACATGATTAGTCTCGTGTTTTGAAATTTATCCGTAACCATAAATCTATTCAATTAAATCTATTTCTTAATGTCGTTTTAAATATGGACCTCCGACTACAAATTAAATCGATACTCTATTTTTGATGGTGTACAGTTTGATAACATAATGTCCTCGTTTTAAATATCTCTTTTACAAATGAGTAGAAGGAGAAAAAAATGATTTTTATTCATCCAGTTCCTAACGTGGCTCTATAATAAGTTGTGAACGTGGCTCTTGTTTAGCCATATCTTTTTTTTTTCACATCTACCAAAACTAGGATTCTAGAAGAACAAAAATCCCCAACATTCCCCCCATTCTTTTCTTTCCCTTCTCCAAAAATTTACCAATTCCTTTCCCCCCTTAAATTTTCGATGAAATCAGTTTAAATTTTTAAATGTTTTCGAATCTAAAGTTTCCTCTAAATTGTTGTATATAATATGGTCTCCATCCTTGATTCTATTTTTTTCTGAAAACCTAGGGTTTCTTTCTCTCAAATCTCTCTATCTTTCACATCATTTCTCGCTGTCTCTGCCTCTCTTAAGGTGATCTCATGAAAATAATATTTTGTTCTAGTTTTGTAGTATCAATTTCTGATTTTAGGTTTTCTGATTTTAGAGTTTCTATTTGTTGTTTGAAAATTGGTTTTTGACTTTTAATCTTTGTTTTTGGGTTCTTGTTCTGTTTTTGAAAAAGGGGTTTTCTTATTTTGTTGGGGGTTTGAATTGTAATGAGTTTTATGGTTGCATAATTGATATAACTACCTGTATTGTCTTTGGTTTATATGAAATCTGCAGTTATTGGTTTATAAAGAGTACCTGTTTAGTGTTTTCATTTTGTTTGTCAGTATGATTGTGTTTTTGATTTCCACTTAATACATATTATTCTTCCTGAAATAGAGACTGCTTCAACTAGTGTTGTTGCTAAGCCGAAGTTGGTGGTAGATGTAGATAAGTATGGTATACCTGTAGGTGATAATGCAGATAAATTAGCTACTCGGGCAGGCAAACTTGTCCGAGTGTATTGTCCGGTGTCATACGTGGATTGGAGGGGTGTTCAGAGAACTACAAAGAAGATGTCTGGTTTAAGTTGATGGTATGTAATCTATACATTTCTTTTTTATTCTGGTTATTTTGCGTTACATTTAGGATTGAATGGCTTGATGAATCCTGTTGATTTGTTGACATGATTCACATGAACACTTGTTTATTCATCAAGAATTTGAATTCATTGAGCCAAGCCATTGAGTTTACGACTGTGGTGAGCAGATGGTTTCATTTTTATGGTTTGATTGGGTGATGGTTTATATAATAATGGGTCAAATTGTATAGTAACATGATTTGTGCATTAAATACTTAGTAGATATCTACTCAATTTACTGCGTAGTTTGTTTATCAAAGTTTTAATGCCCTTTGTATGTTGGGCTATATAGTGTGTATGGCTGTGTGAAATTTGAGTTGTACCTGGCAATTGTATAGTTCAAAATTCGTGTTTTTGGTATTATACTAATTTAAGTTTTGCTGGGTGCGATCCCTTGAATGTGTACATAGAGACTTTACCATCAACAAAACCGATTCATTAATTGAATTTGCCTTGGAACATTAATTCATCATCAATAAAATAGTAGAATTTTTGTGGTCTGCATCTCAATTACACGAATTCCTTCTATTGGTGCTTCTACTTTTTGTTACATATTGTCTTTGAAAGACATCTCATTTAACTGATTTCAAGGGTGGATTTTCAAATAAAAAGAATCAGAATTTCTGACAATACATTAATTTTCTACATGTGCAGGTTTGAACATCCATACATGGGAAATTTCAATTAAGTCGCGAGTACCATCGCGAGTAATCATTCCCAGGTGATACTTTAACATCTTTACTATCCCTCAAACAACAAAAGAGTTGGTTGAAATGTAACTATAACTTACATCTCAATGCATAGATCAATCTCTTACCCTGAGGATATACCGATGAAATTACATCACAGGGTGCTAGAGTTCTTAAAAATCTTGATCGTACAAGTGGTATCACCGTGGACCGCAGGCGTAGAAAAAAATCATTAGAAGGGCTCCAAACCAATGTCCAGCGTCTTAAGACATACAAGGCCAAGCTTGTTCTCTTCCCAAGGTATGCAGGCATATTCAAGGTAAGAAACTTTTCTGCATCTATGTATGTTTTCAGTTTTTACTGCCTTTATGTATGTTTTCCAGTTTTTACCTTGCCTATGTTTTCCAGATTGGTATACTTGTGCATGCAACTAATAATATGATTTCACTGCACTGATATTGTTTGTGCTTCAACTGATAATATTTCTTTTTAGTACTTTTCTTTGATTAACATGAATGTTCTGGTTTTTCATATCGTGATTGATCATGTTGACAACTAGATTTGCTATATGTTGATGATGTTAATTTCATTAGCAGTTCACTTCCTCTGCCTTTCCTTTCTTTTCTTTTTATGCAATGTGTTTTAGCTATTTTTGGTTGGTGTAATCCTCCCTCCACGACACTAATTTTTGAAGGGTTGACTTACTTTTCAGGGGTGAATGGGGTGCTGGCACTACAATGGATATATAAAAAAAACAGGGAGGACAGTGCAACTGCTGATATTCAGACAAGGGTTGATATGTATCTCACTTTGCAGTCGATCTGATTGATTTCATGGATCTGATTAAATGGGAGAAGATGGGATTTGTTAATGCTGGAACTCTCTGACTTCCACAACTAGTCAACAAACTTCTAAACAATGTAAGAGATTTAGGCCTTTTTTGTTTCTTCGGTTGAGTTTCTGAATGTTTACCAACCTCAACCCATCTCGTATCTAGTTATGCTATAAATTATTTTTGGAATTAGATTCTTAAAGTTCTGCAATCTCAATGAAGCTACATGGTAGTGAAAAGACGCTACCATCTCTATGGGGTGTTGGCTAGAGCTGAATTTCAATTTTACTTTTCAGCACCCATTTCTGCATATATCTTTTTCTTTGACTTTCAATTTCTGAGTGAATTTGTTATATTTATAGATGTAGTTGGTGCTCTAGCCAAGATCAAATCCAAGCCTACAGTATTATACATTAGATTTAAGAGCTTGACTCTATCCTTATGTTAGGTTCCATTTCTTTTAACTGTCTTGTTATGACATTTGCTTAGGTCAGGTCCTGATTCAGGGACCTCTTTTCCACCCTTTGTCATGGATCTAACCAGGTTAGTATACTCGTTTTTCTCTTTGGTTGCATAGGTTGCAACTATCTCCCTGTACCCGCGAAGCGATTCATCAATTATCTCCTCCCTGAAGTGACTCAGCAGTAACGAGGATCTCAGGTGTAACCTGCTCGTGACACTTCTTGTAAACAACGTTCAACAGATAAGAAACAACCAGCAGTGAATTGGGTCCAGAAGAACAACCTAAATCTGCAGTGCATACACTCTTCATCTTCTCAATTGCAGAGATGGTACTACTGTAAAGCCTTAAGTATATGTCACATATTGCTTCCTCTAACATTGCTTTTGTCATGCATATAGCTTTGTTGTGTTCATTCATGAAAACGACAAAACAGAATAAGTTTCAAATGTACACTTTCTTAAATAAGAGATAGAATGTGAGATTCAGAGCTGGAATCGGAGTGAGAGAAAGACCTGAGCTGATGAATTAGAAGAATAACTAGTTTATGCATTGCCTCCAAATGTAACACCTGTCTTTTAGTGTTAGAGATGAAAATTGGATCTTGACTAGCTAGCTACGTGCATAAAATTTTGAATTAAGAAAAACCTGACATAACCACTCTGATCTTTATTTATATATTGAGCTTACAAAGATAGGACAGAAAACATGGGCAGCTGATTGATACTCTGATCTTTATTCATATCGTTTTGTAGCCTATATAGAATTTCATCACATGGGTGTGTAGTTTGGTACAAAGTACTTACATTTGAGCTATAACTTGCAGAATAGATAACACAGTGTTGAATGCTGGGGAGGAGCTACAATGTGAAACCTTACCTCTGCAAATGGGTTCTCGCCTATACCGATTAAATGAACTCAAATCATCTACTTGGTATGAAGTGAAGATATCATATCCAGCTTCTGTATGTATACTCTTTCTTTCAATAGTATTACTTTCAGAATTTTCTTCATGGAAATTCACTTGCGCTATTGAATAACAACAGATCCCCGCCAGCTTTTCCATTCAACTGATAAGGGACAAATCAGATATTGGGCATAACTGAAACAGAAGATTACTCAATACAGAAGAACTGATTTTCAAGGCTGATAGTGACGATATTCCTAACCACCAGGTTCGATAAAAATTGCATTAAGAAGCATGTTGTATAGTGTAATTTTTAAAGTGTAATCTATGCAGAGTTTGGATCAAAGTGGGAAGTATGTTCTTTTATCTGTGAAGCCTGCTGGGTTTGTTGCGATTCCTCACACAAAGGAGAGAGAACTCGTCTTATTTAATATACGTAACGTCAGTTTCTCTTGTTTACTTATCTAGTGATTCTCTATCAAAAGTACTAATTCAAACATATGCCCATCAGTTATTTCAATCATTTATTCATGTCCTTTAAAATTATAAAATGTCCTCGAGTAGCATCAACTGTATAGGTTTCAATTTTCTTACATACCGTCTTCAAATTCCTCTACAAGAGTTGGCTTGATTTAATTCTGTTTGGGTCATGATTTTATTACTTTGAGTGGCTTGATTCAATTCTGTTTGAGTCGTGATGTTTATTACTTTGAGTGGCTTGATTCAATTATGTTACGTTAATGCTTTCCAAAATTGCTCAATTTCTTCTTTTTTAGAAGGGCAACCATATATGTGAAAATATGTACGCGTCATACAATATTTCATCATTTTTGTAGTGAATATCATGTGGCTCCGGCATTTCATATAGGTATTTATTGAGTTACGGTGATCTAGATTTCCGCTCTTATTATTGCAGGATGTTGGACCAAGGGTTGCCACTTGAGACATACGATTGGTACCTCTACCTGCGACGTTATGGGACTGTGAAACACTCAGGATTTGGTTTAGGTTTTGAGCGCATGGTGCTTTTTTCCACTGGCCTTGACAATATTCATGACGTAATTCCTTTCTTTAGATATCCAGGAAAGGTCGATCTTTGGCGTGTTTTCCCCTCACATATTTGACCATAATTGTTTACTTAAATTCTCCTTGGATTTTGTCGGAAAGAATCTTAGTAACTAGATATTCTTGATGATTTTTTTTTTTTTTTTTTGAAATTATACTCATAGTGAGCATTTTGAGTTGCGTAAACCCTCAGCCGAATTAAGGATTTTTTGTGAAACTGCCATCTTCATGTGATTCTTATAAATATTCAAATTTCATGTAAACTTTATTGCAATCCTGCTTATAGGTCGTACAAGTTTCAAAGAGCTCTGTATTTGTCTATGCTTGATCTTATTTTTGAGCATTTTGAAATCCTCAATTTCAAGTGACTGCATAAACGAGTCAATAAACAGCAGGGGGGTGTAAATTATGCTTATGCTCCATACAAGAGCAGTCGGAATTAAGACCACGATTCACGAATGACCTCCTCTAATTCCTGCATAATCATGCATACAAGAGCCATCGTTGTTCAATTTATATAAGTCATTCATGGGTTAAGTCAAGGGAACAAAACTTCGAAAAAAATTATATTAAAAGATAAAATATATAGAACTGATAAACACACTGAAACAAAAAAAAAGTTATCCAAATTATAATCAATTTAGTCGACTCATGTATATTTTCTTTTTCAATTTGTGCATCCAAACATTTGCTCATAGTGAATGAAAACAATGACTTGAACAAGTTTTCATGTTTCTATTAAACAAATCCTAATAAGATTGTTAGATAAATATTAATTAAGTTCTCAAATGTACTTTAAAAACTGATTTTTTTTTCGAAATGATCGTAGCGGCTTAAACTTGGTTGCTGAGAGAGATTTTACCAAGTAATTCATTTTTTAACATGTGGTGGTGGCTTAAACTTAGTTGCTGAGAAAGGTTTTAGCAACCAATTCATTTTCTGTTGCTACGAGTCTGTGCCTCAAAGTGAATAGCTACATGATCATTTTTTTAGATGCTATAAGTTACTTGAAAAACGGATCTAGCAATTGAGCATATTTGGTCGTGGCTCAAACTTAGTTGCTGAGAGAGGTTTGAGCAACCAATTTATTTTGTTGTTGCTACGAGTCGGTGCCTCAAAGTGAATAGCTACATGATCAACTTTTAGCTCTTATAAGTTACTTGAAAAACAGATCTAGCAATTGAACATATTTGGTTGTGGCTCAAACTTAGTTGCTGAGAGAGGTTTGAGCAACCAGTTTATTTTGTTGTTGCTGCGAGTCGGTGCCTCAAAGTGAATAGCTACCTGATCAACTTTTAGTTGCTATAAGTTACTTGAAAAACATATCTAGCAATTAAACATATATGGTTGTGGCTGAAACTTAGTTGCTGAGAGAGGTTTGAGCAACCAATTTATTTTGTTGTTGCTACGATTCGGTGCCTCAAAGTGAATAGCTACATGTTCATTATTTTAGTTGCTATAAATTACTTGAACAAAGGATCTAGCGATTAAGTGTATTTTTTTCGTTGTTACATAATAGTGGACACATGTTTATTGCCGCCAAAAATTTTGCCAGTTGCAATTTTAGACGCTTAAACTATTTAAGCGACTAAATTTCCGAGCTCTTGCTAAGATTTTAGACGCTTAAACCCGTTTTTCTTGTAGTGGTATTTACTTTTATTATAGTGTTGTTAATCTAAATAACATCTCAATTACACAGCTCTCTGTGGGAACGATCCTTACTACTGTTGATTAGCGAGAAACATATTGATTAATTTGTTGCACTCACGACACGCTTTAAATTTTGGCGTCGTTGTCGGGGAGCAGTCGCTAATTGATTTTTTATTTGTTTTAGTTTGTTTAGTAGTTTAAAAAATTTCACGTTTTTGTTTAGTGTTTTCATATTTTTAGTTTTTCGTGGTGTTAACAACTCGTTGAAGGTGTTCAAGTCTCGTCAAAGAGAGAGGTAAATTCTAAAAACATGTTGAAAGTATCATTTTTATTTTGTTTTTATTTATTTTTTATATTTTACTAGATTTTTTTTTCGTTTTCTTGTGATTCATCATGTTTTTATACTGAAATAACATTTACGGTGCACATGATCAATCATCATATAATGGTAGTCAATACATTTTACATCTCAATCTTATGACAACTACCAACTATACCATGGGTATAACCATAACCAATATTTTGGCTATGATCAATATCCAACATAACCTTATGGTTACTCTCGTACATACCAACAACCTTGTATGTAAGTGAACAACTACAAGGATGGGAGGATATTTATACTTATAATCATGATTCTTCTAGTTTGGCAGATATGATGCAACAATAGATGAACAAATTGGACCAATACATTCAAAATATAAAAGAGCGCGACCGGACAAGGGAAAGTTTGAGTCAAATTGATCAACTTGGTAATAATAGAAATGAGGAAGAAGTTTGGCCTCAAACCCAAAATCATTCTGAAATTTCTATGGACTATAAAAAATATTTTGATCGATAATGATTGTGGAGATGAGCAACCTTTGGTAAGTTCATGTAACAATGATGAAGTTATTCCAACTCCGGATCATTATAATGATTATTCGCCTATTCAAAAGAAGGAGACTCTGTATAACAGAATCATTGTTATAAATGAGGTAGTGTGCTCAAACGCATATTAGAGTGAAAAAAATTTACGGATTACAATATTTTTAGGCCGGTTGATTTTCACGTAGTTAAATCAATTATTCCGTTGGATACGCTAGGATTTACACCAAAGAATATCTCCTTAGAAACGAATTCGATCCGATGACGAGTGTGTTGAAGAGATGGTGATTACGAATGAAACCAAATTGATTGATTTTTTGCAATACCCAATTGAGCTTACCAAGGATTGTAATGATGCTGAGATTTTGGTTGAAGAAGACATTAATAAGGAATGGTTTTCAAAAAGTTTGATAGAGGACCACGACACACATGAGGTAAATAATTAATTTGAGTTATTTAATAATGATAAGGATCCCATAAATGGTTTGTCTAGCCCTTTACTTGATTCTATATCTTTTGACTCTCCTCCCCTAATCGGAATAATTCCCCAAAAGATTGTTAACCCGATTTTTAAGGAACTACCTCACTTAGGGTTGGGTATATGTGCTACCAATATTCTTAATAATTTTTTTTATTCTAATTATCCACAACTAGAGGTGTTTGATTTTAGCATCATACAGGTTCACCGGGAAGAACCCAAAGAAGTTCCCTTGTTTAATATTCTGTATCACTTCCAAGTGTAGAAAAGACTAAGCGTGGGGGAGACTGCCATGAAAAAAAATTTAACTATTTATATTTTATGCTAATATTTTTATGAAGTTGTCATTAGAACTGTAGATTGTTATCTGGTTGGATCACCATATTTTCAGATTGTTGGGCGGTAACTAGAAGGTCAGGCTGAGGACGTTAAACCAAGCGCTGCATGGGAGGGAACCCATTGGTTTATATTTCTATCTTTTGCTTTTAATTTTTAGTTTTCATATCATTATTTTATTTCCCATCTTGATTTTACATTGGAAGAGTCAATTTACATTGATGATAATGTAAAGTTTAAGTGTGGGGGAGTATTTGCATATAAAGTTTTTAGCTTTAGTTTTTAGTTTTTGTATGAATCTCCAACTTTTAGATATTTTCTATGGAATCTTTTGGTTATTCTCATACATACCGACAACCTTATGGTGGGCATGTAGGTCAACAACCACAAAGAAGGTGGGACAATTATACTTCTAATTGGCTCTACTCGAGTTGTGTGCAGATTTTAGATCAATTAAAGGATATGTAACATAGACTAGACCGGCTTGATCCAATACTTAATAAAGAGAATGTTGCACCAACCGAATTTTACGACAGTAGAACTTACCCGACTCATGATCGTACTTGAGATTATTCACCCATTCAACGGGAAGAGTCGTGGTTTGGTGATCCTATTGTAAGTAATGTGGAAAACGTGTAAACATAAGAAAACTCTCGAAAAAAATTATATTAATTGGAAGATAAAGGAGTACCAGAGAAATTCTCCAAGAAATTAGCAGTACCATACCTATGGAGTTCAAACGACGTTTTGATAATGGAGAATATGAGGTCGGTGAAGATTTTGATGAAGAGTCTGATATTGAAAAAGATGAAATATTTGAGAATGAGGCTGGATTGGGTAATATCGTAGAAGACTCAATTAATCTTTCCAAGGAATATAATGATAACGTTGATGATGAGATTTTGGTTGAGACAAAAACTGACGAAGATTGGTCGAAAAGTTTGGTAGAGGATCACGATACACATGAAGTAAATAATTCATTGAATTTATTTAAGAACAATGAGGATCCCTTAATACAAGATATAATGAAAGGTTTGTCTAATCCTTTGTATAATTCTATTTTTAATAATCCTCCTCCTCTAATCGAAGTAATTTTCCGGAAAGTTATTAACCCAACTTTGAGGAAAATACCTCACTTAGGATTGGAGTTGTGTGCTTCCAAAGTTTCAAAGGATTATTTTGCTTCCAAGTATCCACCATTAGATATACTTCATTATAAAACACTCTGCAGGTTACCCATGAGAAACCTCTAGATGTTCCCGAATTCTATGTTTTATATACACTTCCAAGTGTAGAAAGAACGAAGTGTGGGGGTAGCTTCTTTATGATAATGGTTTCACTAGTATTACCATATTCTGACATTTGTGTGAAGCTTTTATTAGAATTAGAGATTGTTATCTGGATGGATCTAGGGCTGCACAGGAACCGACTGGGCCAACAGAACTGTGCTGGAACCGGCCAAAATCGGGTCGTAACCGAGGCGAGCCGAGAATCTAACAGTCGGCATCGATATTGATAATCAGAACTGTAGGATGGTCGGCTCATTATACGGTATCAGATGTATAACCGACTGAGCGGTATCGAAAAAAACAAACTAAATTATGACCATTGATTTAAAAAGTAAATCTAAATCCCAGCCCTTCGTCCTAATCCTAAAACTAAAAGAATAAATTATTTTCTTCTCTTATTCTTATCTCTTCTACACTTATTATTTCTCTCTGCTCTTAGTTCTCACGCTTCTTCTCCTCTCTTCTCTCAGTTCTCACTTACTCTCATGTTACCACCCCCACGGCGCTGCACCAACACTCACATCATCCGTCTACCACCACTCAACAACATGAAAGTATGATATCATTGATGCCACAACAGTTACTTCATTTGTAAAATTAGGTTTACAAAAGTTTTGCCCTAATTTAAAAATTTAGGTTTGTAAATTTATTTCATTTGTTGTAAATTGTAATTGAATCATTGATGAGTTTTGTTGTAATTGGCAGAGGATTTAATAGAGGGTTAGATAAAGAAACAATTGGAAAATAATGATGTCTTAGCTAATGAAAGAAAATCAGCTAAATTTGATGTTGAAGCTATACAGATTGTTTGTGTTGGTTCTCAATAATCTTTTGAAATTTCTGACCAGATGTCTCATCTTGTTGCTAGTGATCATGTAATTTAAATCACTATGGGTTTTATAATTTTATGCAAAGTTTGGATCTTGGTTTCTTTTGTTTTGTTTACCATTAAATCATCAATTTATATCATTATATAAACAAAAAAAAAAGGTACATCGAAACTGTAATTGTCTGAGTAGTAATGTTTAGATGTAATCGGTTTATAACTGAGAAAAAACTGATTAAAACCGAACCGTAGGATGGTAAGCTCGGTACCAGTTTTATTTCTGAGAACTGAGGGGATGGTTCGCTTGGTGGCTGGTTTTGACAAAAAACCGGGCCGACCGAGCGATGTGCAGCCTAGATGGATCCTCATATTTTCAGACTGTTGTTGTACGAATGATAAACATAAGGTCAGGATGAGGACGTTAAACTAAGCGCTGAATGGGAGGCAAGGAAACCCATTGGTTTTGTATTTTTATCTTTTTTTTTTAGTTTGCATATCATATTAGGAATTTCTCACCTTGATTTTACATTGGATGAGTCGATTTACATTGAGGACGATGTAAAGTTTAAGTGTGGAGGAGCGATTAAGCATATAGAGTTTTTAGTTTTCACTTTCGTAGGTAGATTTTAAACTTTTTGTACATATTTGTATGAAAACCTCAAACTTTTAGAGATTTTAGCGTCACTAAGTATACTTCTAGGTAAGTTTACATACAGAGTTCTTACCGAAATAATTGAACTTAAAAGTAATAGAGAATGACATTCGGGTTTCTTAGTTGTTGGGAGAATTAGTGAACTTAACCATGCCGGTGGAAAACTAGGTGCTTGAAATAAAAATATATTAGAGAAGTTGATCGATCATTAGTGGAAACTACCCGTATATGAGTGAGGCACCAAATCTTCAATATTGTCCGTTTAGAGTGTCTCATATGCGCAAACTCCGGGTAGAATGATGAGCTACTCAATCTCGCACCCCTTCATCACTTTTTTGATCTCTTGAGTGCTAATTATATCAATCATGTGGGCGTCATCAGAATTGCTAACTATATTTTGTAGTCTTGTTTGCAGTTGACACCATTCTCTTGACGAAACAACAATAGAAACACATTATCATCAACAAGCGGGGCGACATCAAAATTACGAAGAGAGTTGAATACAGTCAAGGTTTGCAAGCAACAAAAAGAGGAGCAAGATTCTATATGAAAATTGAAGACAAGACAAAATAAAAAAGAACGAAAAACAAAAGATATAAGTTTTTGAAGTTTATATGATACCATGGAAATACAAGTTGTGAAGAATCGGGTGCTTAAGTTTTTTCCCCATGGCCATGTAAATTTCAGTTTCATTTTTTTTAAATAAGAAATAAACGAAAAAACAAAAAAATATACATTTTAGTTTCATAGTTAGTGTATTATTTCATTAATTAAGGTCATGGGAAAGAATAAATATACAGGAAAGTTTCAAGCAACAAGGAATCAAAGAAAAACGGGTACAAGTTGTCGAAGTTCAACAAAGTTCAGAAGTTTATCATCAATAGTTGAAGATGAAGAAGTTTTTATTCGCTGTGAGAGTGGTGCTGATTGTGGATAGAGTGAGAAGGTAAGTAAGCATTCCCATCCTTACATAATGGTTGATTTCCTTTCTTAGAGATCATCGGAAATATAGAAATAGGGAAAAAAAATTAGCATCACCATTCAACCTGTGCAAGGGTTCTATTATCACTCCATCTTGCACACATGTGAGACCCATTTCTATCGTCTTATGAGTGTAAGTTTCATAAAATCCTACTTGTGAGGCAGAAGTCGAGGCGAAATACTTATTCGATTGCTATCGAAGTTGGTTTCTTTCATTATGGCATTGGTTTTTCATACTCAGTAATTAAACATGAGAATAACGTAATTTGATACATCAACTTCTTATTGTTAGTGTGCAGAAACTTTATGTCTTCGTAGCTCTTTGGATACATGTTCTCTGAAATTTGGAAATTAGGTTTTGTGGGTATACCTCTTGTAAACCCTCACGAGACTATAATTCGTCCACCAGGGACACCTAGGGGTTTAAAGGCTTGTTACACATGTCAGGTGTAACCGTATCCTCAACGAAATAGAGTTGTTATATTTTAGTTTAGTTTAGTTTAGGTTAGTTATGATATATAGTTTGCTCAAGAACTAGAAAAAGGCAAGTGCGGGGGAATTTAATAAGTGCATAATTTATATATTTTGAGTACTATTTTCTTACACTTATTTGCTAGATTTTGTGTGAATTACTTTGTATTATAATTACTTTTTGTATTTTATGTCTTGTATTAGGTTATATCTCTAAATAAGAAGTGGAAATGGAGTGTTATAAAGGAAGAAATGCCAAAGACCCAGTGTTACTCAGTCAAATCCAATATTTATTTTCACCATGTCGAAGAGAACGAAGAAACGAAGCAAATGGCGAAAGAATGAGGTCATTCCTACGTCGTATGAAGAAATTATGAGAGAAACAAGTTCAAAATTGTCTCGGAAGGTAAGGCCATCGGGAAAATAGTCAGAACATTTAGTTTTCTCGGAGGGTCAAGTGTCCGAGGGAAGAGAAAAAATCTCAGAAGGTCAGGTGGCCGAGGCGGATACGTGAGCTCGGTATTTTTGACAGGTTTTTATACTATTTTTGAATTTCAAAAAACTAGTATGGCAGGAATTTATGCACCGACACTCCTATACTTGGTTTCCTATATTAGAATACTTCATATATCTTATCATCTACAACAAAGGGAAAATGATTTTTACAGCGAATAAGGGTTTTTCCCTTTAGGGGAAGAACCGTGACACCTTTTTCTTCATCTACCTATTCTCTTGTATATTTTCCCTGGGTTTTGAGAAACCCTTGAGTAGGTAACTTTCTTTTATTGGTTAGAGATGTAATCTTAAGTCCTAGACATGTAAATCAATATGGATGGTCAGTTTTAATGTTAATGATCTCTTTTATCGCTTATGTTCTACTGCTTATATTGTCATTCATGATTGAATACTTGCTCGTTTAAGTTGCACATTTAATGGTCATGTGTTCACATCTAAAACTAAACTAGGGTTTGGAGAAACGGAATAGTCGATAGATCCGGTATTACTGATTGTACTCAAAACCTTCATGTAATTGAATGTAGAATCTTAACCTAGGTTAAATCAGTGTGGCTCTTGCGCCAGATTGCAGAATAACCTCAACTCACGAAGACCATCACTTTCATTGGGTAAAACTTGAATGGCTCTTGCGCCAAGTTTTTCATTGTGAAGCATTCAAAGAGCGCTATTGCGCCTTTGATGATACATGGAGTTTGTTAGAGTAAGCCTGTGATAAGATGCTCTAGGGTTATTGATATATATATATATGAAAAGGATTGAACATTAAAACCAATCGATTGACGAACTTGTTTGGTGATGGAAGATGAAACCTCTAACCAGTATTTTATTCTCTCTTATATTCTTTGTTTACTTAGTTTTTATTTTTGTTAGTTTACTTTATTTTAATCCACTAAACCCGTTTGGTTATATAAGAAGTTGAAAACAAATAACATTATATATCTATTCATGAAAACGACCTTTACTACCACTGTATTACTTATTAGTATTAGAGAGAAATATCTGAATTAATTTGTTGCACATACGACATGCATCAACCAACAACAAGGCGTTGGCTATGGAAACACTTTTAGTATTGTTATTAAACCTTGTACCATTCGAGTTGTTTTAACTCGTGTTTTATATTAGTCTTGGCCAATTCGTCAACTTCATATTTAGAATACTTTTCTAAATAACATTCTTACTAAGGAAGATTATATGAAGCAACCGCCTGGTTGGACAGATCCTGAACGTCGAGATCAAGTCGTTTGTTTACATCATAAAGTCTCAGACAGGCACCTCAAGCGTGATATCCTCTCTCATTAGTTTTTCTTCGGAAGCTTGGATTTTTAATATCTCGGTCTGACTCATCTTTGTTCATTCGTTGGTCTGCTGATGGTATCATCTTTGTATTAGTTTATGTGGATGTGGATGATATCTTTCTCACGAGATCTTCAGTGGCGTGTTTGTAGTCCTTGTTGGATACCTTGTAACGTAAGTTTACAACTGAGTTTTCTTTCGTTCGTTCTTGGGATTAAGGCCACAAAAGTTCTAGATGGATTATTTCTCTCCTAGCGTCGATACATTGAGGATATTCTTGTCCGTACCAACATGCAAGCATGACAGCAATCCGTTTAGCACGTCTACTGATTTGCATCCAATTGTTACTCGTTTTCTTTGTGATGTCACTATGTATAGAAGCTTGGTGGGTGGCCTTCAGTATTTACCAATGACGTGTCCTGACATTGTGTCTGCGGTCAACAAGGTATGCCAATTTATACATAACCCTACTGAGGCTCACTTGATACTTGTTAAATGTATATTTTGGTATTTACATCACATCCACTTTTGGTAATCTTCTTCGACCTTTTTTTATTTTCTGGCTCAGTATTTCGGCTTATATAGATGTTGATTGAGATGGGGACATCTTGATCGTCGTTCTACAATTAGTTGTATTATCTTGGTTCATATCTAATTTCTAGGAGTTCTCGTAAGCAACATATAGTTTCTAAGTCTAGCCCTGAAACTATCATGGCTTAGCAATTGCTACGACTGAATTGGTGTGGATTGAACCTTTTCAACGTTCCTATTAGATTTCCATCCACTCTTTGTTGATATAATTTAAAGCGATGTATCTCACCATGAACCCATTTTTTTATGACCGAACTAAACATATTGAGATTGATTATCATT
Source organism: Papaver californicum (assembly GCA_023531435.1). Classification (NCBI taxonomy): domain Eukaryota; kingdom Viridiplantae; phylum Streptophyta; class Magnoliopsida; order Ranunculales; family Papaveraceae; genus Papaver; species Papaver californicum. The sequence continues at coordinate 10,063,109 of JAJJMC010020972.1, read as the reverse complement.
TTGTACTCTGAAAGGGTTCAAAAGGGTAAACTGGATGTTCGTCTTCTCATTTAAGGATCAAGTTGCAAATGTGTTTTACTAAATCCACTCTGGAGGATCACTACTGTATTCATTTGCTCTAAGATTACTGTCAGGGAAATACCCTAGTTCGTATCCTAGACTACGTATATATCAGGGACGTACTCTAGTCCAGAAGTTTCTAGTAGTTTCCAACTGTTTTATATTCTGGCTGCACAAGTATTGAGTTGTAAAACATTGTATATCTTCTATTCTTGGTATCAGAAGGAACTTGTCTTTGTAACCTTATTATATTCTTATGACTTAATTAATTTTCTTTTGTGGTTCTCATCGAATGAAAAACCACATAATTTTTTATTTTAACTTGACTTTGCTTAAAATGTATCAGTATTAACCATTTAACTGAAAGCAAGCGTGAACCAAATTTATTCACATTATTTTTGAGTTCAAGAGAAATAATATGATCAATCTTGACTACAAAGAAACAAAAAAATAGAACACTTGAACCAATTTTAAGATTGATTATTGCAAATTGGTAACTAGGCCGAAAATTTAACTCATGACTTACAAGCATATGAAGATTCGTAAAAACGTGCATATGGATGTTTAAACATAGATAATCTCTATTAATACTAGTATTTTATCCGTGTTACGCATCAGGTACGATGAAAATTGACCCCCCATTTGGTGAGGCGGGGTTTTGCCCCGTACCTATCCCGGAAGAAGTCCTAACTAACAACTGCAGTGTATAATGAAAACACCAATTATCATTTAGTAGGTTAACAGTTGGAACCAAATTCACCAATTACGTATGTTTAAAGTGTTGGAGATTAAGAAATTCTCTTAAATAAAATATTTTTGAAAATTATACAAACTTTTGATATCAGTAAGTAGTTCATGACATCACCAACATTTAAAGTCTACTGCTCAAAGTAGCGCTATAACTACCCTCAGCCTTGCTAGATTTTAGAATACATATATAACATCTCTTGGTTAATCAACTTTTGCAACTTAAAGGTAAATAAACAAAATCATAATCCGGTTCGGCCAAATCTTGTTTGTACTTCACCCGCTATGCACTCCTCACCTGCCTTACATACCATATCTTATACTTGCGTTAAGAATCTAGTAGCCAACTCAACTACTCTTCCAAACTCTATCTCCCTATAGTTAAATAAAAAATCACACCACTATACATAGTTGTATCAATATCTGATATTAGAGAAAAACACGATACTAAAATAAAATAGATTTCCAACTCTAAATACTGCAAAGCGTATGAAGTGATTCCCGTCAAAGAAGAAGTTATCAAGGAAATGCACTGATATATCTTTCTTCAGAAATCAAACATGTTGTTTAACTGCCCGTGTGAAGCCTTTCTTGAGTTTCTCGCTGTAAAAAAACCCCTACATATTCCCTCCTATCTTAACCAACGACAAAAATTTATTTATGGGGCTCGACAAAAATCCTTAATAATTTGAATCCGACAAACCCTGATCTGATAAGAATTAGAAGGAAATAAATAAATATAAGACCAACTCAAATTTGATCTTCCACCCGCCCCTTATGTCGATGTAACGGATTTTTGTTTTACTTCTCCAGCTTATATATCCTTGTGGTTATTGAATCAAATGAAACTTTGATTTTATCATCTTTTTGTTCCACCAAATCTTTTTACTTTCTTTATTTATCTATGAAAATCCATGAATTCTAAGAGAAAAGAATTCCCCTTAATTTTTACAACGTTGTGAGAGATTTTTATTATGGCTTATAGTTGCCTGGATTATTATCCTGTCACAACTATTGCTACTCGATGTAAGAGATGTTATTGTAAGACAACATAAATAATTTGACCAAGAATGACCATAATTTTCCAATAAAACAGATTACGTCCACTCCTCAATGAATTTCATGACTCTCCCATGACTTCCTTATCAATAAATTAACGTTGTTATACTCATTCATGCAACACCTTATTCACCCAACACTATAGTGTCAAATATCAGGCACCAATACCACCTCCCCACCACTAATCCCAGTCTACCACCAGCGCATGCCTATCATATTTCTATAACAACTCTCATTCACAACCTCATTCTCTTGCATGCATTACATATCCTACAACGTTTTCATTAGCTTATAAAAAATTTACACAACCCATTCTCGATCATTTGGATGAAAATGAATTAAATTTCCCAAACACGATTCATAAAACCAATATAATAGAAAATTTAACGCTTTTGCCTAAATACCAAAATATGAAACCAACTCAAGTTCATGTTGATCCACCTGAAATCACTAAAATTCCTAATCAAATTTTGAGGATTTGAGTGTCAAGGATCATCCAAACTGAGAACCTATTATCCATGTTTACTGAAATTCAATCCTTGGTGAATTTGGGTTTTCAATGTAGCTTCTGATATACTAAGAAAATTAATTTTAAAGATCTCACACATATACTTGCACAATATGAATTTGATACAACACATACCATTCATATACTTTCATTTTGCACCTTTATGCAAACTTCTCCTGCACCATGAACACATTGACATCAGTTTTTAGGTCTGCACTTATAGAAATCACCTCCAACATTTACAATCAACAATCGAGAAAAAACTTGAGACAAACAGTTACACCAGAAAAAATGATGCTTTAGAGGGTCAACTGAGGTGTAAAAGTATGTAAGAGTCCATCAAGTTCACGTACTACACAAGCTATGAAATAAAGGGAGCGGAATATACGCTATGAAACGACAAGAACGGAATCAACGCTATGAAACATATTCAATATAGTGACGCTAATATTTATCCCATGCTACGCACCGGGAACGATGGGAATCGACCCCTATTTGGTGAGGCAGTGCTTCGCCACGCATCCGTTTTGGAAGGAGTCCAAACAAAAATTGGTTACTTTGATGCTACGCACCAGGCATGTTTAACTTCTCATAATAGTTACAATTTTCCACCAAATAAAACAATAGTAAAAATTGGTAGTCTTCTGTACTATTTTGTTATACCTCCGGATCAAGTTCTTTTTCTTTTAACAAAACTGGCATGTAACCCATGCTACACACCGGGTTCGATGAGAATTTTTTATCTGGTGTAGCGGGGCTTCGCCCCCCTGTTGTTATGCATCAAACCTTGATTATAAACAATAAACTGGTAAATAATTATAAGCAAATGTTGGGGAGTTTCAACCTTTTCTGCAGAATTATAAGAGAAAATGTTTCCATGTTAATTTCGCCCTTAGCGCGAATTATAAGAGAAATATTGTATTTAAAGAATACATTTTTTTTTCCATCAAGCGAAAAAACGAAAATCCACTTGCCAAAGACAAAAATAAATAAAAAATCATTAAACATTGTGAAATTGATTAAACAATATTCAAAAATGTGTAGCAAAGAATCCACGATATGCACTAGGTGAGGTGCAAGGATGGACACAATGCTGAATTATTGTTACATATATAGTATTATTGTCAATGAGAGCAAGGCTTTAGTGTATTTATTACAACCCACAAATTTTAATTATGACTATGAATTTATAATATAGAGGGAGTACAATATGATGATCCTGAGCATTGACTTCATTAGCTGCAGATACTCTTCGCTATCACAACTGCTCCTAGTCCCCTTTCAACTTGGTTCCTTCTTCGTCGTCTTCAACAAAGTACATGTAATTAGATATTCTTTTAAATTTTGTTGGTTAAATGAAAATTAGTCTGTGAAACTAAACATTACACATGATTAATAAAAAAGTTGCATTGTTCAGTTGGTTAATCCAATTTAAGTGATCTGCAAAAAAAAAATGGAACCAAAAGGCCGTCAAACCTTACTTATGTGCTATCTTGCTCCCTGAATGTAAAAGAAAAATGCCACGAAATGTACAACTCATACAGTAGGTTTTTTCTAAATTTGAAAAAGAATACTGCCCACCCTTTTTTTTTTCTTTGCATGTTAATTTTTTGGAGGTTCTTAGTAGTGTTGACCTATTCCATATTTAGGTAATGGCAAACTCGTAAAGAAAATGAAACAATTTAGCAAGCAACATATATATAAAGTCTTCTAGAAATTCACCACTGACACATGAACGGGATCATCCTTATTTGTGAGCAGAATTTATTGAATAAGCAAACCTAGATTGAAGGTATTATAAAAATGACAACTAAATACATATTTGTGAAAGATGAATTTATAAATATTCGAAGGATATTTCTACCCAGGTATCTAATGGCACACTAATAGATTTTGATCATATTTTAACTCAATCCAAGACAGTAAAAGAATACATATAGGATAAGGTCGCACTTTCGGCACATCCATATCATTTCGTTATATTGAAATCGACAAAAAACTAAAAATTAGTTATGGAGAAATGTATAAAAATGAATTTTGGTAAGCTCATCAGTTAGGAGTACTTATCATTGATTCTTATGGTATGTGTTGGATTTGTTGTAAGGTGGTTTTAACTCATTAGCGATATGAGTATGTGGTTGGGCACTTGACTTCCTTTACTTGGAATAATGCTAAAGAGCCAGACATTAGATTTTTCCTAGGCTTGTATAGGTTCAACCGAGATTTGGTCCAAATCATATTATAAAGACTCAATCCAACTCATTGGAGCTGCGCTTGTTTAATACTGCATTTTGGATATGGATAACACCTTGTTGTTTGTGCTTGTTAATACCTAATACAACTTAAGAAAAATCTATTCTAAGAGTCCCTTGATGTCCAATTTACGATGTGGTTAGATGAGGAATATATAATTTCCATTGACAACTGAGTTTAAAGGTCCATTCAAGACCATTCCTAGCACCACTTAGCTTCACATAAGAAATGTAAATGTTTACTTATTTTTTTTCTTTTTCTTTTTGAAAAAATTTCACTTCAATGTTTATTCTTTGTAACAAAATAAAAGAATGATAAACTAATTACCATAATGAGCATTTTGGTGTTTATTCATAGTTAACCGTTATTAGACTCATGATGTTACATGTATTTCTTAACTCACTGGATCAGAGGAGATTATTTATTCCATTATTCGGACCATAGATTCCATCACTGCTTAACCAAGGGAAAATTTGGCAAGTGTTAACTCAAATCGAACTTTATGAAATGGTCTAACTTTAACTTCAATTTCAAATTACACTTACGATCGAATAGAAGAAATTTAAGTGTAGAATATTAGTGAAATTAGTAGATTTAAAGCTATCAATAACTCCATATACGTGCTTGACTTTTACGTGTACATTTTCCTAAGTTAACCGTGTATATACTTCATTGCCAGATTTTTTTGTACGGTCATGGCTTTTGCAGACATAACTATACATATATTTCATTTCCCCAAAAATCAATAAGGCGCTTGACGCATACATTGTGTAACACGATCTTTTTGCGCCCATGTCTTTGGTAGATGTATTTGTGCATATATTTTGCGGCAACTAAATCCATCTTCGTGCCTTGACTCAAAAAAAAAAAATGGTTCAGAAAAGAGAGACTTATAGAAAAGTGAATGATCCAATTCCGAACCTACAACAAACAAAGAAAACTTAAAATTAAATGTCAAAAAAACAGAAAAGCTTAGATATTAAGATAGTACTTTAAAAAGAAAAGCAATTAAAGTTGCATATTATTCATTGACTTTCAAAAATCAAACCTTAATTTTTTCAAGTCTATGATTTCCCTCGCAACACTGGTTGTATTCCCTGCTGGATCTACAATCTAGGATGTCAAAAGGAAAATAGCAATTTAACTAATCAATTCAGTCATATATAATATAACAATCAATCGAAAACCACAATTAATCACTCCCCCAAGAAGGATTAGGGATGCAGGTACTCTATGATTAAGAAATAAATATATGTCCATGAAAAAGATATACTGAAAACACAAACCTGTGCAACATAATTTATAGGAATTAGGAAATAGTAACAGAAAATTAATAAAAACACAATCACCAAATTTATACATTAAGCTAAAAAGGCCATTAAGATTCCATTAAAAAGATTAAATTAATGAGGTACGTACATGTTTGTGATGATATATAGTTGGAGATGATGAGGAAGACCAATACCAATCAACTGAAAAGAAACAATTAACCAAATCCACATGCTAGTTGCTACTGAACCTGCACAATGAACACCAAATTAATAGTGATTAGAAGGGAGAGAACGACAACAAAACAAAAAGACTACAACCTACAAGTATTATTATACTTTCATTAAAACAAAATCAATTAAACTTTCCTTTCATGCAACAACTATGAAAATTATACAAAATATACAAAAAAAAAACAGACATAGAGGTCTCCCTCATAAAATGAAACTGAAGAGAGGCCTCGTCACACACGAATGCTTGAATTGATATAATGCCAGAATAGAATAAGTTAGTTGAGCGGATAGTTGTTTCGTTGTACATAGAGAATTCTAACCAAACATCATCATTACATTTTAACACCATGGAAGCATGTGGAGAATTCAACTTGCAAGCGCAGGGTCGCATACAACTGCATCCAATGCAGGGCAGAATGTTTACTGATATCAAGCTAGTAGAGGACCATTGAAAATGCACAAAAACAAAAGTAAAAAGTTATGGAGATACCTGGATAATCAAGGTATGAGAGAGAAAAATCATAACCAATAAAACCATATACTTAGATCAAAAAACAATTTGGCCAACCAAAATAGAATTTTGTTTGGGTCCACAAATTAGTTTGAGACCTTTTCTAACACTATTTTCGCTTTTGGGGATGGATGTCTATATAAATATTTAACCTCAACAGACTCCATATTCGTATCTCTAATCTAAAATGCCAACAACATAAATTACCACATCCCAAAGCATAACACAGATAACCAAAATGATTATTAAAACAGATTCACAAATGATCCCGAAATAACCAAATTTTTATAGAGATAGAAGCACAAAGAACCTGCCACAACTACATAAATCAATAAATATCTTTAGAAATGATTAAGTTCTCTCTATAAGTAATGGATCTATTTTGGTACGTATCGTCGGGTAAATTGATTTCCCTCAAGTATCAACAGAATTTGTCAAATTATGCCTGCAAACAGAAGTGTAAAAAAGAGTTAAACAAAATCTAATAAGATTAGAGTTATTTATGAAAATTACTCTCCTCACAACAGGATTACTCAATGATTTAATAAAAAAAATATCCATAACATAACATAGGTAAATTCTCTCATAATAAATGATGTGTCATAAACATCGAAACAAATGAAAGAGTTACCTTCTTCCCCAACATCGTCATTTGCAGAAGCATTGTTGCTATTAGGAGCTGACGCTCCATGTGTTGGAGTTGGTGTTACAGGTGCAGGCGCCTTTAGCCCAAAAGTAGCAGGTTTTACCTTTTATGGTAGTAGTTGGCACATTTACAAGAGCAGACCCAACATTCCCATTTGTAACTTTCAACTGCATATGAAATTTAATACCAATAATGAGAATCAAAGATGATATAAATACATAGATTATTAAGAAAAAGTTGGAATTGAACTGACAGCTGCAGGATATGACTTCTTGAAGCATCTTCTTGCACCACAGGCCCAGCAGGCTCTGCCCACTGTCGAAATTCAATTTGCACTGGTTAAACTTGAGGAGGCTCCTCAAAAACCTGTTCCTGCACAACCACCTCTTCCTCATTGTTCAGATGATCATGAACTTTAACACCATTACTCAGATCCTCCACCATAGGTGTTGAAGTATTTGGCACGGCGAGATCAGGGACATGAGAGGGTTCTAAAAAGAAAAACAATAGTCAAGTCCCATTAGCCATTACAGTAATAGAAAAGCAAGAACGATAATAAGTGAATGAGAGACCAACCAAGTTCTTGAGCCACTGGAGAAGCTTTCATGGTTTCACTTGTCTCGCTAACCAACACGGGTTGATTTTTTTTGAAGCTTAAGATACATTCAAGCTGATTTCCTCATAACAATACACAATCAATTGCATTTTTATATGAAAAATCCTAAAAGAAACTTGAAAGTATACCTTTTCGCAGACCTCATTATCCATCTTTCATACTATGTGTTATGTGGACAAACTACCAAGATCCCCAAAAATGTGCAGATTGAAGTTATTAATGTTGATCACTTTAGCATAAATAACGAATCATGAAAACTCAATAGACAACAAAGAAATCTTCATGGGAGTTTCATATATGATCAATGTATTGCGAAGGAACAAAAATAATGGGTCTTATTATGCAAGTATGCATTATCAAGTACGTAACACGATCGAAAGATGCTTTCGCATAATTAAAGCTTCATCGGCAAAGCTACCAGCATATTGATGCTTATGAATCAAGTATGCTCCAACGTATAGGCTACTTCGCACATCTACATGTTCATTACCCCTCATGCACATTCAAGCTTCATCAGTTAAGCTACACGCATATTGATGCTTATGCATCAAGTATGCTCCAACGTATATGCTACTTCGCATATCTACATGTGCATTACCGCTCATGCACATTCCAACAAAGCTCCCTCCCTATATATGTTGTATTCGCATTTCTACAAACAAATATTAGAAAGGTAGGGGTCATCCATCGACTGCAAGGCCGCAAATGAAGATTTCTTGCCAAAGCCAAGCGAAGCATTCTCGGGTAAGCTACAGTTAAACACGTTGATGAGCATCAAGTATGCTCCATCGTATAAGCTACATCGCATTTATATGTGCATTACCGCTCATGCACATTCAAGCAAAGCTCCCTCCCTATATATGTTTTATTTGCATTTCCACAAATAAATATTTGAAAGGTAAGGGTCATCCATCGACTGCAAGACCGAAAATGAAGATTTCTTGTCAAAGCCGAGCATTCTTGGCTCGGTGATGCATTGGATAATGCAACACGGCATAATAGTGCCTTAACACTATGATGTATTTATCGAATAACGATATTGGCTCGGTGATGCATTGGGTCATGCATCACGGAATAATAGTGCCTTAGCACTATGATGCTTTCACTTACGCAACTTCGGCTCGGTGATGCATCATGCATCACGGTATAATAGTGCCTTAGCACTATGATGCTCTCACTTACGCAACTTCGACTCGGTGATGCATTGGATCATGCATCACTGCATAATAGTTCCTTAGCACTATGATGCTCCTCGAATACGCATCACGCGTAATAGGGCCTTAACACTATAATTCGAGGTCAAGGCATCCACACCCTAATGCACATCTGGGTAAGATTTATAAGCTTAGGATGACGCTTCAACCCAGGCCATGACGCATACTCAAATCTCAATAACGCTGTTGCCATTACTATGTTTAAAACTGTTGTTTTGCATCCTGCATTATAATTCACAGTCGATCCTGAAAATGGACCTGAAATTATGTTCATTATCAACACTGTTGTCATTGAGCAAGGAGAAAAAATAAGAACTAAAATGAATTACCGAAAGCAATCATTTATCTGGTTAAAAACACTTGGGCCAAGGTGAATAAACTAAACTGTAGTTAAGTATCAAGAAGTGCAAGAGCCAGCAATGTTTATCATCCCAAAAGCAATCATTTCTTTGTTTGCGTTAATATTGTAGTTTTTTAACATATTAAAACTTCTCCCTATTGTTGTTCCTTCCTGTATAATATACGTGTTTCCTATTAACAAAACCTGACTAAACATTTTTATCCTACTTGGGAACCCTCAATTAGATGTTATTTCTGAATGGAAGATGAATAAGTCAGCAAAAACTAAATCCATCTAGGTGATCCAATTTAAGAACTATAACAATTAGGCTAAGTAAAGAAGATTTACAGCAACAGCAATGACGCCAGTGATGATTCCAGTTTTAATGGCCGTCATAAGATGAGTTGAACCATATATCAAATCAGAGTAACATGGTGGGTTCAATCCTTTCTTCAACTCCACCATCTGTCAAGAGAAAATATCAAAACCTTATGTGCGAATACTTAATTCTTCCAAACAAGGGTACAACAATTAGGTATCATTTCACTTGCCATGGCTCAGTTTATCTGAATTTGATTTGTACAAACGTTCATTCAGATAAAGCTTCACATAATTCGTTTTAATTTACAACTTTGATAGATGTCATGGCCACGCCAGAAAGATTTAAAATCTGAATTGAGGGTATTTAATCAGATTATGTCTGACTCAGACTTGAATGGTGAATCCCACTAATATTTATTTCAAAATGTGCTAAGTATGAGTTCCAATAATAATTGACTCATAGTTAGAAACTCTTACCACTTGAACCCATGCATGTCTGCATGGGTGAGATACAGAGACTTTCCAAGATGACTGAGGTTAATGGTGCCATGACTGATATCCAAAAGAGTTTTGGTCTTTTTTTGCTCTATTTAACTGAAAGTCGCACGACCAAAGAATAACATATCAGATGGAACAAACAAAAAAACGAAGATAAAAATCTTGAAATAGAAAGAAAGAATGGCTTGGTGGGATTGGTACTAACAAAAAGAAGGGACTACATACCAAAAAAATCCGTGAATACCAAAACCATTGCTACAGGTATCAGAGTATTCACATTCTTCTCTTTTCTCGCGACAACATCACATACTCACTCCAAGCAAAACCCGTCATCACCACAGTCTCCTCTATTTCTTCATTATTGTTTCACTTCACAGCCAAGAACCAACAAATCCATCACTTAATAACAGACCGAGCCACAACCAATTTTTGGTCGTCTCACCCATTTTTCGTCAGAAAACCCTTTTCTTCTCACTGTCAATAGCAGTCGAAAATCACTTCCTAGTTTCACGGCAACACCAACATTTCTTAAAGTCAATTTTCTCGCTGATTTTTCTTGATTCAAATCAAATTCGAGCAAACACCATCTTCTCATTCCCCAATTCCTGGACTCAGTTCATCATAGCCACATCATCTCAACATATTTCTTCACAGCTATGACTTACAAATAACCATTTTTTTCTATCTAACTATTTGTTCTGAATATCCATCGAGTAATTAGCTTACTTAAACTTCAACAAAAGAAGTTATCGTGTCAAAATTAATAAAGTGGCAACAAATACAAAGGAAGTTCTACAAAAGCAATCTGGATGGCTTACCTATACGGGTTGCTGCAATAAACAACATGAACTTCTGGCTCTGGATATGAGCGTGGTAAAACCATTTGAGTGGGGATTCCTCTTACAGGCATGGTGCCATCAATTATATAAAACACAACAATTATATATAGTACTTATTACAAAAAGGATTCCCAGGTGATTTCAAAGTAGCTAGCCTAGATACTACAAAAAAGGAAAAAAATTAAAATAAGCAGCATGCCTGTCGATACTACCAAACCAACATCTTCAGATAGATTTATTTTTTTTATCCTAACAATCAAACATGCACACAAAAATCAATTGAAGAAAAAAAAATAATAAGTGGGTTTTTAGACAGACAACCTCAAAAAAGCATAGAGAAAATACATATAATAATATCGAATTTTGAGGGAGTTATCAAAACCCCAAAAAAAAAGAACCCTGAAATTTAACATCAAATTGATTCTATAATAGATGTTGGAGTTAGCGGCGCTCCCATAAGAATTTATAATTAAGTTTTAAAAGTTTTAACAACACCATGGATCTCCCCATCAGGATGAAGGCTTTAAGGTCCCATCCTCTTGCAGTAAGAGGAATGTTCTGGTAGCATAGGTTTTTGTCCCCGTTGTATTTATCCTATTTAATTGTGGGATTAGTTCATCACGATTATCTAATATGAACAACTTATTCTTCTTTAACGCCTAAACAACAAATTAAACATTGCATTATCAAAAAGAAAAAAATCTTTAAGATCAATTTCTTTGATATAAGTGATCCTTGGTTAGCTAGAAATCTAGAGAACGACTGACATATGAAACTTTGTTAGTGCTAGTACGATATTAACTGCCAACCCATTTAAGTTCTTCTCGATGTGTTCTTCGGTTACTGAACTGGTGTGGTTTCCATACAGTACATGATCAAATTTACTGGTTGGTGGAAAATCATGTGGATCATTATTAAAATAAAATCCACCATTATTGCCAGATGTTATTGTCTCTAATTTATCGAAATAATAATATAAGCATTTGGATTTGTATATACCTTGAGAAGGCGAATAGAAACCGGGTTAACTCCTACAAGCATTTCACGTCCGAATTCTTCATCCGTCCCAAGAAAATTCATCCGTTGTTAGCAAACCATTGAGTTAGCTTGAAAAATTAGCATAAGTTCAAATGGATAAACAAAATGAACGATTAAATGCACACATATAAATACCTTGGATTACTTGAGGGTTACTCCGCTGAAGGTTCAATTAGTTAGATTTTCTTAAGAAATCATTAAATCTTTTAATAATACTATATTGATAATTAATACATAACGATAGCATTATTAAATCATGTACACCATTGTAAGTATTAACTTGATCACAAACGAACAAAGTACGACATTCCTTAGTTGTTTCAAACTAATTGATCACTTAAAAGGTTAACATATTTTCTCTTACTGTGCAAAGTTGACTTCTTCCTATACGAATTATATATCCATGTTTGACAGGGGAATGAACATAGGAAATCAAAGATGAGCAACAAAATGCTTTCCTCAAAGTTGGCAGTTCCAAGTTTGAGCTTCTGCTTCGCTTCTTCAAGTACATAAATACACCAAGCTCTGTAAATACACAAAATCAAACTTATTAATTTCATAATGTTTTGATAAACCGAAATCTCAATTGAAATAAAAATAGAGGAAAGATGAGGTATACAACTACAATATTTTTTTTTGTTTTGTCGATAAAAATAAATAAAAGGAACTAATTTTCATATATGACTTCAACAGATCAAGAGTTGGAAGAAAAACTTACTATTAGGATGATTGACCCACTAATTGTATTGGTGAGAAGCTTTTACCTGAAGACCTATTACTAACCAGTGAAAAAAAAATGTATCAAACTAAAAAACAAAATCACTTGGAAACTTAAGGAGAACATATGAAGCACTAAATACATTAGATCGAATACATTAAAACTCATTAAAAAAACTCTAATTTACTTATCAATAGAAAAATCTCAATGTAACTTAATTAGGGATTCCACAGCGAATTGCTTTTGAAGATAGTTGATGAGAAGTTAGGGATATAAAAACTGAAACTAAGATTTCAGTTGAAATCCTAAGCTTTGAATTGGGGTTGGGTTGAAAAAATCGAAACCTGAGAATTGAAACTGAAATTTCAATTAAAATCGCAAGAATTGAATTTGTGTTAATATGTATTCGTTGATTTGGGGATGCAGAAAGAAGAAAAAAATATATAATGGAGAAAAGAGATACCAAGACAGATCAAAGTATGGGGTTAGGTTGTTAATGGTTAAGAATGAGTCTGAACTCAATTTGGGGACGAAGAAGAAAGAAGAGAAAAGAGAAATGTCGAAAAAACACCGAGCATACAATTACCGCTGATATGTGGGAAGGAAAAAAAACCCGTAAGATTTTAGTTAATTTTGATTTAATTGCTAAAATAAACCAAAAAAAAATTCGTTAATTTTATCAGGGAAAAACGATTCTAAAAATTCAGGCAAGATGCAATTTTTAACATTGGATAAGTATAGTAATTTTTACAAAATTTTTTAGATAACAAAAATAAAGTTAAACATACCATTTTTAAAACTATGTTTGAGATCGACACTCCAGATTTATCTAAATATTGTACGGTTCGAGATTTTATGAAATTGTGTAAACCCGGTGTAAACGTACGAAATAAATATCGACAATCCAACGGCAAGACATAATAAACAATGAGGACCGTCCTTCGAGTGTGTATCAACCACCCACCCAATCCGTACCATAAATTCCCCCATCAACGCACAATACAACATTAAATTTCATCCAACAGACATAAATATCTTCGCTCTAAACTAATGAGAGCGTATGGTTACGCTAATTAGCCAATAGAAGAGAGGATAAGCTCCACCAATGCTACTTTTATTCGGGACTGAAAAATAGTATTTAAGTATTTAGATTGTTGATGTAATTCTGATTTGTGGAAACTTTACCGTCGACGAGAATCTTGATAAATTATTACCAAAAAAACAAAATGCATCAATTAAAAGGATGACCAGATGGTATATATTCAAATAGAGTAAATAAATTGTATCTGGCTATCGCATAACACTGTGGACTAATTCAGATGACCTTCTCAAATCTGAGGTCTGGACTTGCCAAACTTGTTGATATTGTCTTCTATAGAAGCTGTTACATGCCACTCCAATATGGACATCTGGAGTATGCTTGCATTTGAATTAGTGGCAGTCATGTTAGAAGCTGTTACATGCCACTCCAATATGGACATCTGGAGTATGCTTGCGTTTGAATTAGTGGCAGTCATGTTATGAATAATATTGGATTTGGTTTGTTATTTGTAGTTACTTTGTGTACGAATGAAGTTACGGAATGAATACGAAAGTCCGAGAGTTTCAAACTAGAGTTTGATTACCCTCAAAACGTAATCCCTCGAAAAAAACTTATCATGTTACGTTGCACATAACAGAAGCTGTCCTTAAACTTCATAACCGAGATACCAGTACCTACCCCAGCTATATTAACACTCGTACTCTTCCTCGCTTTCATCTATCAGCACAACTCTCTTTAGGTTCTGGGAATTTTTGCAATTGACTTGCGGGTATTTCCTTCGTTAATGGTACATCATTGTTAGGACTAGGGAGCATGTTCCAGTTGAACCATTCGTTACCTTTCAAAGACTAAAGCTACTGTAGAAACTGTAATCCATCACTTCATATAAAGCATCAGCGGAGTTTACAAGATTTACAGCATCCCAACCTTTTCCAATCCTCTAATTACGCCAAACATCCATTAGAATATTTGACATACATGGCTCTAGTATTACTATGTCCAGTCTATGAAGTAACAGAATCAACAATTCCTTGAGGATTTCTTTCTGCCCCAATGTTGAAACAGAGGCTTAGTATCTCTCGCTAGGTGCTGACGCAAGTTATTCATAGCAACCATGCCAAAAAACAATTTACAGCTTTTTATCCATTCTACAGAAACCCTGTAGTGTAAAAATTCTAGGGCGTGATAACGCAAGTAGAACCATGCATCCTAACAGCTGGTCTACAATAGCAACACTGAAAGTTAGAGGGTTTCATTTTCCAAGTTAGCCTTCAAAGAATTTCAATAAAAAAAGGATTGTGAAATTTTTCAAAGTAACCTAACCCAATTATCCTTGACAGAATTTCTTTAACAATTACATATCACTAAAACAATCACAATTTTAAAACCAAAAATATATATCACACGATTGCCACAAAATAAGATAATAGATCCTATTGTATGTATGAAGCTAAAATTGTAGACTAGAAAAGTTGAAGACTTGACATAACAGTTTACTTCAGAAGAAAAGTCCCAACTAAAAATCGTTACTAATATCTAATATAACTGTTCAAAATGTAACAGAACTTGTTTCGTTTTGATTCTATGTCAAAAACATTCATAATCCCGTATAACAGACATAACTAGGAATATACAGCACAAATCCTTTTCCATCGGGAAAGTAGATCAGTTCAACCAAAACAGCAGAGATGAGACTACCATAAGAAAAACATGACATTTCCAACAAAAAGCGCTGCTAGAATCAGCGTGTTACACCCATCTTCCACTCGAGTATTAGCTGCAAGAAACAACAAAAGTAAATGATAACAATAAGTTAAGCAAGTCCGCCTAAATTCCTCATCCATACTCGGTTCGGTTCGGTTTGTTCCACATTCAAGCATTTAAAAGAGACATTCGTGGTCTTGGGTAGTAAATTCTAACCTTGGACACTTAACCCTGATATGAAGGGGAAGTAGATACTTTGTTCAAACTGTATATCTGCTCTTGGCGAATCTCTCTGCCTTTTTAGCATCCTCCTGAAATAATCAAACGAAAAACTATGTATCATGATATCATATGAAGAAATTTCAAACATGAAAATTTAAGAAACTCGCCCTTACATGGAAGATGAATCCTACGCTGTCATTGTAATCAAGAAACTCCTTCCATTGCTTTCCAAGGCTCACCTGCAAATATGACTCATGTTAGATGTTTGATGAAATTTGAAGAACATACTAACTAGACCACAACAACTAGGAAGCATAACAAGCTACGATTTATTAACACTAGGTGTAGGATATATTAAGCCATGCAAAGGGAATCAGTCATCTAACATATAAATTAATATCTAGATCATACAATGCTGGATCAAATAGGTGGAAAGTAAAATGCTGAATGAGAATCTAGGAAGCATAACCAAGATTTGGGCATGTTAAATTTTTATTAAGTACTGGTGGACAACATTTAATCATGGACAATATCCTGAATCAGCAAGCTCAATTTTGTAGCTTTTAAGGGGGGTTTTATCATCTACCATTGTAGTACTCATTAATCGTTCATAAGCTACTTGGTCATTCTAAAACCCAGATACACAATGGAATCAGACATCTAACAAATAAATTGCTGTTTAGCTGGTACCTATTTTTTAGTGAAGGGTCGAATGTTTAGAGAGGAAAATGGTGGCATATAATTTGCAAATAAATACTTGATCAGCACAACAAGGAAACATAGCCAAGATTCGGACACCTTAACTTTGTATCCAATATAAGTGGAGGATATATTTTTCACTCGACAGGGGAATCAGTATTAAAATATGAAGTGCTATCTTGCTGATAAGATGTTGAATCTAAGCACAATATTTCAGGCAAGGTTCAAGCATTTGGAGAAAAAAATGCTGGATGATATCATGTTCAATCACGCAGCAAGCGAGCACTACGTTTATGTAGACGATAGTAATCTAGTACTTACTTGTGCAGTTTCATTTGTAGCATTTTTGGTCCATATAGATATTTTCTCCTGCTTACCCCTGACATTAATAACAGCTCCACATATTTCATCACCATTATCAAACTGCTCCCCAATCATAGCCAACAACTGTCAAAGGAGGGATACAGGAAATTAGACGCCATTTTATCAGATTGCAAGAAAGTGAAACAATAATTCGAGTAGGATCTATGGCATACCGTGTACAACCAAGATGTATCAGATTTTCCTCTAGGAAAACTTATGGTCCACTTCCCTCCATTCGCACATATAGGGTCTTCCCACTTTGGCTCAATTTTGTGCTTGAAACAATGAAAATCTGCTCCAACAGCTAACTTGCTTGGTTTATGTATATTATTGTAAAGGCTGAATTCACAAGAACAATCATTAAAAAAAAGAGACTGTTTGCAGGAAAAACTGAATTAGCAGAAAACAGTCTTAGATCTCACGAGCAACTTTCACATTTAAGAAACTCGAAGATGAATGCTAATTGGGATGTGAATTTCCTATAAGCACACAAGATTTACCATCTATTATTGACCATTGATTATAACTTGTTCTTATCAGCGTAGCTACTCTTTATGTGGAAAACTGGAAATATATCTTTCTAAGTTCAGCCAACTACTAAAATGTAGTTGCTAATTGAACATAAATGTATCCTATTTAGTTCTCAATCCATGGGACAAGAACTAAACAATTGCACAATTAGAAAGTCATCCTATGATGCTATGGATTCAGAACACAGCTATCGACGGCCAGGCTAATCTCTTGCATAAGGTGAACTTGTTTCTGTAGTACTTGTAGAAACTAGAAACCTAGTAATTTTTAACCACCCAATGCAGGATCCCATCTCATACATTAAATAAGAAATGGGTAGAAATTCAAGGCCCTTCCTTGAAGGACATAATGAAGGGACCAAACAACAAAATAGATGATGCAATGCGACACTCGTAAAAACAATGAAGTTAGATTAAGCTAGCACATAATGGAGTAATTAAAGTTGCACCGTGATATATAACCTAGTCTCTGTGGATCGTAATTGTAAGACCAAGCAAGAAATGGTGTGACCAACTTCGACAATAGTATAATGCTATGATGGAAAAAGTATCATATAGCATGAAAGCAAATTGTTCAGTAATTTAAAGTTCATACTACAG
Organism: Papaver californicum; assembly: GCA_023531435.1. Classification (NCBI taxonomy): domain Eukaryota; kingdom Viridiplantae; phylum Streptophyta; class Magnoliopsida; order Ranunculales; family Papaveraceae; genus Papaver; species Papaver californicum. The sequence goes on along the minus strand of JAJJMC010020972.1, from coordinate 10,045,079 downwards.
ATTTTGTTAAACAGCAAACAGAAAGTTAAACAAATGTGGCAATTTTTCCAAATCAAATTGTATAAAATATTCTCTTGGATGTGTTACTAAATTGAGTAAATTCAAATGTAAGTAATAACCTTTCCAGTAGAAGTATCTAAATTACCCTACAACAACCTAATACAACATCAAACAGAAGAAATTCTACTCCATTGATGCAAAATTCTAAGGGTATCGTATTCTAGCCAAAAATAAAAAATAAAAATGTACACTATGTTGATGAGGAACCCTAATTTTGATGCGTTTTCTGCAACCAAGGAGTCATGGATGAACAGCAAGAAACTAAATATCAAACAAACAAGACTCACTGGAATGAGTAAAGAACCCTAATTCCATGACACAAGATACTGATTATCTTGAACTGAAACCTAATTTCCTGCAGATGTGTTTCAGCAACTTAAATATTGATTTAAAGGAGGTGAAAGAAAGGAAATACCTCCAAAACTCCTCAACAGTACCAAAGGTATGAACAGGTCGAATGGAGCTACCCCAAGTAGATTGCTTTGATTTAGCAGCAGGACTATCAAACCAGAAAGTCCAAGAATGTTCTAAAACATGAGGTTGATGAGGAATAATTGTATGTGCAGAGTTGGAATGATCAGATTCATCTCCAGTAATTTCACCTTCTTCGATATCTCCTTCACCCACAATCGATGATGCCCTAATTTCCTCTTCTAAACTAAGACCCGCCATCGAATCGACTAACGCCATTACACTTACACACAACCTATATATGTGTTGCAGGTTTATCTCAAAATCTTTTTGTTGCTCTGAAAATAAACACGAATCTGAAAAACTCTTCAAGAAACACAGGAAACCCTTGGGTTTGATTTTGTTCGACTGTTGTCGGGAGTGGGCAAGGCCTGTGAGGAGGTATTATATAGGGAACTTTGTTGGCTAGTCCAAAAACCCGGGCCGAGTTAACCATAAGTCCATCCGGAAAACCCTATTTAACCATAAATCCAAAAACCATTTGAAAACTCATAATTACAATTCTGTCCATCACGTGTAGTCATCTTACGTCCTCCACCTCCTATACTACTCGCATTCTTAACGGAAAAATAGTTTCATCTACTCCACCCACATTACTCGCCTTCATTACTTTTCCTCACTAAAACCTTAAAATCTATGGCAAAATCAAAATCAGAAAACACCTGAAACAACATCCAAAACAGAGACAAAACAAAACCAAAATCGAAATCTGTAATCGCAGGCTTTGATTTCCTTGAGCATTATACAACTCAAACCTAAGCTACTGTCAGCATTATACTACTACAAATTTTCCATCTAAAATGGGTATAAAGAGAAAAATCAACAGAAGTATAAAAGAAACAGTGATTGAAGAACACGATACTCCTCAATCTCCACCACCGAAAAAGAACAAGAAAGCTTCTAAAATAGATTTTATACCAACAAAATCAAGAAAGAAGAAGAACAATGAAGTTGTTGATTCTCCAACAACATAAAAAAAACGAAACAAACTGTTGTTGATTCTCCAGCAAAATCAAAACAGAAGAAGAACAAAGAAGTTATTGATTCTCAAACAAGATCAAAAAGAATGAAACAAACTGTTGTTGATTCTCCAGCAAAATCAAAAAGAAGAAGAACAATGAAGTTGTTGATTCTCCAACAACATCGGAAACAAATGAAACACTTGTTGTAGATTCTCCATCTACAAAGATGAAGAAGAAAACTCTTGTTGTTCGTTCTCCATCTACATCACAGAAGAAGAAGAAGGTTGTTGCTGTTTCTGGCAAAAAAGGTATTGATTCTAATCATCGGTGCATATAAATATATAACATACTTTGTTCATGTTATAAGAGTTAGATATATCATACAACATGGGTACATATCAATATATATATATATTTCATGTTATAGCACATAGATCTAGCATGCAACACAGGGTAAATATTGATATGTACTTGGTTTTTAGTATATACTAATCAGTACATATCAGTGTATACTTATTTTCATGTTATAGCATCTAGATATTGATTGCAGGATAAGTATATATTGATATGTACTTTGTTTTAGATATTGAATTGGATCAGTACATATCAATATATACTCTGTTCATGCTATAGATATAAAGCATATATATAGATGTACATTGTTCTATACTATAGCATCTAGATCTTGCATACATGATAAGTATATATTGATATGTACTTTGTTCTAATCTTGAATTGTATCAGTACATATCAATATATACTTTGTTCATGATATAGCAGATACATATCAACATATCAAAAATATATACTTTGTTTTATATTATAGTACATATTGATATATTGTAGGGATATTGACAATGTGTTCATTATGAAGGTGGTGTGAAGAAAACCACAAAGAAGAAAAAAACACCTGCACCTGCTAGGAAGATATACAAAAGTGGTTTCATGGGGATTTTCTCACTTGTTAAAGCAATCAAGGCAGAAAAGCTTGAGTTGAGTGAAATTCAGTTGCGTATAATTAGTGAGCAATCATATGGGAACCTTTTTCTGACGCTCTGGTACACAAATCTGGGTGCAGATCACTGAATGAAGAATAAAACTGTTGTGACCAATCTTAGAAAGTGTTATAAGAGAAGTAAAGTTGCGGATGAGCTTAGATTTGAGTTCAAAAGGCATGGAGTTTCACATAATCTGACATCCACTCCTAAAGAAGTAGGTGTTATCTTTGGAATGCCAATAGCAGAAAAAAGACAACATGGAGATATAATGCTGACATCAAGGGGTGGATATAGAAACAATGCCTTCTTCCAGAGGTTCTTTTCTGATGTACAAAAGACAAAAAAAGGTAAATAGAGTGAGGATACAGGAAGAAGTCTTGAAACTTCTAAGAAAAAAACCATCACTAAGAAGAAATTTAAAGAATCTGAAGAAAAGAAAGTGATAAAGAAGCTGAAGAAATTGGGAGTGATGAAGAAAATGAAGAAGAAGAAAGTAAAGAAGAAAGTAAAGAAGGGATTGAGGAAAAAAGTCAAGAAGTCAGAGATGCTGAGGACCTTGTAAGGCTTCTATGCCTGTTCATGTGTATCACTTTGACAAAAGATGCACATGCCTTGACTGAAAAATACATTGGTCTTGTGGAGGATCTTGAAGCTGCAAAGAATGTATCATAACCAGATTTGATACATTCTTACATAGAAAAGTCACTAAATGACAATGTAAACGCAGTCGAGAATACTACAGGGTGTCTGAACTATTTGTTGGTAAGAATACGTACTAAAAATATGTTTAGTAGTTTACTCAATGAGAATCATGATTTACCTTTAACTTTTTTTTGGTGATTTCTTTTTTCCAAAACAGATTTGATATGCAGAGCATACATATTTGTTGGAACCGGAGGAAATAAAGACGATTCCAGAAAAAATGTTTGTTCCGAGAGCTGCCAAATGGAATCTGTCAAACTTATGTGATGAAATCCAAAAAGACATTGATACAACTGAATATGAGGTAAGAAAAATATGTACTTATTTACTACATTTATGATGTTGTGTTATCCTACAGTATACAATGATATGTATTGAATGTATGGTGTTTTTTATCCTACCGTATATATTGATATGTACCTCATGAAAAAACTTGTTTTTATAGTACATAATTCTGAGTACATATTTTGTTGTTTTGGTACAATTCAATGAAAATTTCAAGGTTCAATACACAAATGAAGAAAAGCAAATTCTGGAATAGAATCACAAAAAGAGTTGCAGAAGAGAAGAGTGAAGATGAAAAGGAAGAAGATAAAGAAGAAACTGCATGGAAGGAAGTGGAGGAAGATAACTGGAAAGAAAGATATAAAGAATTGAGGAAGACAATATTTGAAAAATGGGGTGAAGCAAACACCATGCAACATGAGGATGGACCGCTTGATGCATCAAAGCTTCTGCAAATATTTAATGACATATACATGAAAGCTTCTCCCATGCAGCCTGAAACTGAAGAAGAGTTTCGAGAATCAATTGATGGGAGTCTCAATCATTTAGGCACTAACCCAACAGGAGAATTCACATCTCCTCCTACTCCAACAAATCCTCTTTGTGAAAACATAACAGAAGGTAAAGTAGTTTTGGGAGAAAAAATGCCAACTGTTCAGATTCTAACAGAAGATGAACAAAATGATGCGAGTGGCACCACCATCAAAAGGGTACATTTAATGTTGCATTGTCAACACCACCTTCAGTGCACAAGTTCTGTGGTGTTGATGTTAATGTTATTAAAACATGGGCTAAATATGACCTGGAGAAAGAGGTCAAACAGATGCAGGAGAAAAGTAACTCACAGGTAAGTAATGCTGCCTAGTTTCACTCTTTATTACAAATGTGTTTATCAATATAGCTGTAAATATCAATATGTACTTGATTACAATTGTGTTTTATTATTTTCATATAAATGTAAATATCAATATGTACTTGATTACAAATGTGTTTTATTATTGTAATATAACTTTATATATCAGTATGTATTTAACTATCATGAATAAAACTCTATGGTTGCAGGATGATTTAGCTGGACTTCAACAAGAAGCAATTAAGAAGGTGGTTGATGTTATAGACCAGAGTCTTAAAACGATTAAAGGGATGTCGCAGAACCCAGATGAACAAGACGTTGAAACCCTGGTCGACAGCTTCGTCGACATGAAAATCCCTTTGTTTACTGAGATGGCTAAGATGGAAGACATCGAAAAGTTCACATTCGAAGAATTTTTGGACTTAGCCATTTCCAGCAGGGAAGTTTATGATGAAGAATATGCACCTCTCATCCAAGACAATGGTACTGTTTCAAGCAATACTCTGTTTGGGATTGACATTCGAAAACATTTTGATAATTTATTTGGAAACGATTTGCGACGTGTAGAAGTTCGACAAGCTACAGCTGAGCCAAACCAAATTACACCAGAGAAGAATGCGATTCAAGTAACACCTGAGCAGGAAAGTGATCAGGAGGTATATCTTCTACTTGTGGTAATTTACCTTCTTGTCATTGTTTGAAAAAATATGATTCTAATATAGTACTGAAAATCTGGATTCAAAAATGCAGGAACATGAAGTTACAACAACCCAAACGTCAAGCAACGTGCCCCTAGCAACCAAACTTGCCAAGATGACTGCTGCCAAAGCGAAATCAAAACCAAAGGTTCTTGCAAAGAAGACAGTAAAAACTAGAGAAGAAGTTAGCATGCGGGTAACTCGTGCAAATCCTGGAAAGAAGACAGATCCATTATTTGATAGTGGAAGTATGTTTTCTGAAAAGAAGAAGCCAAAAACTGAGAAAAGAAAAAAGACGATAAAGACAGGAAAATACAACAAAGCTCGGAAAGCTCAGAAACCAAGAATGAAGTTCATGGATCTTCACAAGTCACCACTCTATGAGAATATGACAGATGAACAAATAGAGATTCTACTTCCATACTTTGAGAAAGGAAAGCGAATTTAAGTACTTTCTACCCTTCATTTAACTTTTAAATCAAGTAAGTTTTGCAGTACATATCAAAAAAACTTACATCAATATGTGTTTTTGTTATAAATGTGCAGCTCGGTTGCTTGGAGAGTAGAGAATGGAGGTGGTATCTGCGTCAGCGGGGCTACAATGGAAGATTTTATCTTCAAAAGACCATTAAAGCAAGATCTTCTCAACTATGCTCAATATAAGCTTCAACTGGCGTCTGAAGACGACCAAGCAAATGCCGAGGAAGAAAGAAAATACTTTAAGGTGTTGCACCTGGATCCAGCTGCTTGGGTATGTGTTGTTTCTTCTTTTATACTTTTGAACATTGGTTATGAAAAAAGTATATATTGATATATACTTTTGTGAAATAACCTATTAAACGTTTCCAATTTTCAGTATCATGTCGAAAAGCCAGACTATTTAAAGGGGGCAGAAGTGACTGTTGTCATCATGCCAATCTTGAAAATGAGCAATGACATAGAAAAGATCCTAGTACCAATGTGCCATGGAAACAAGCATTGGACCCTGCTGGAATTTGAGTTTGAAACAGAGAAATTCATACATTACAACTCATATGTGGCATTCAGGGACCATTGCTATGAAAATGCCAAGAAAATGTTTGAATACCTGTTCAACCCTATCAATCAGTTCTTGGATGAGCATAAAAGAAAAATGGTGAGCACCGAACGGTTGACTGACTATGGTTGTCCACAACAAGGAATCTGGCCAGACTGCCTTCTGCATGTGATGCATTTTATAAAGAGGGGATCAAAGATTGATCATGATGTGAAAAGTTTGGGAGATGACGAACAACTGATGAAGAAGATTCAGATGAAAAGAATCAAGTTAGCATGCAGGTTATTGACAACCACTCATCCTGAAATCAGTTGGGAACCCTCCCAATGAAAATACATGTTTAACTGCAGAGTAATTCAGATATGTTTGTAGATCTTGGTCTGAGGAGATAAGTTGGTGCATTTTGGTTTTTGCTGGGCATGGTTTTGTGGATAGTCCTTCTACGTAGTATGTACTTCTTCAGTAACTTTCTTATTGTGTTTACTTATTGAACTTGGTTTCTACCTATTAAACTTGGTTTTTAGTTATTATGTTTATATATATGTGATGATCTTTATTAGCATTGTTAGGTTTCTATTTAATTTTAGAGTTATATAGAAAGGCAGAACAAATTGATATGTGCTAGGAAGTACATATTGATATGTACTTTGTTCTGAAACTCTGAACCAATAGATTCATAATCTAAAACAAGTACATATTGACATGTACTATGAAGTACATATTGATATGAATTTAAAAAATTACTATGTTTATGTATATTTTTTTGTTTTTTTATAACAACTACAAGATTACTAAAATAAAAGAAAAATATATTGGGAATAAAAATCACTAATAACTCTAAAATTAAATAAAAATGTATTACTAAAACGAGGGGGCGCTGCCCCCTTGACCTCGTATAGAGTGAATGACATTCAACCAATTATTCATACATCTTTTAAGATGGAGCAAAATATAAGATTTATATCATCAAATTCACATTCTGTCATTAAGAACATAATTCAGTTGGCACACAAACAAGTTCTGAAAAAAGAAACCTAAAAAATATCCGACAAGTATCTTCTAAAAGAATTTAAATCCAAAATGTACCAGAAAAAACTGTAATGAAATTAATTCTCATCCGTATATTGGTACTGACGAATAACATTTGATGTAGCCTTGTTGTGATGAGCTTTCAATTTACAATTTGAACATGTAACATGATTTTTGCTCCTCTCATTCACTCTTGATGTGGTTCTTTTTTCTTCTTCCTAGAGGAGCCCTAACTACTATTGGTGGCAGAATAGTATCTTCTGCGGTATACTCATCAGGCCTGTGGTATATTGAAAAACATAAATTAGAAAAAACTATTATACTTGTGCAGTTTTTGTTGATGTGTGTTACACTAAATATCAATACGTACTATGCTAGTTCTAGTTTATGGTTTATATGTACTGCTTAAAACTATTCTCATGTATGATACTACTATAAAAAAAAATCAATATGTACTGCTTAAAAAACTTACCTGTCGTGATTAGGAACATGTCTGATAGCGATTGAATATAGCTGGTGATAACATCTAACTTTGAAGTATTCGTCGATATAATCAAGGAACTTTCCCCGAGATGCAGCAATAGATGCAGTAGCATGCGAGCATGGAAAACCATACACGTGTCATCTTTGGCAAGTACAACTCTTTTGATGTACATCTACCATATGAGACCTGCAAACAAGAAAGCCAAGCATATTATTTACGCAGTATATATTGATATTTGCACTACACAAACAAAAAAAGAATATAATCTGCACAATACATATTTGATATTTTCCCTAAAAACTAGTTTAGTGGATATCTCAGTTCAAAAGAGTATGTTACCTAAAAAAACTAACCTTGGGGAATGAACTTCAAAGACGTGAGCATATGACTGACTAACTTTCCAAGGACGACCAATTTGAATGTGTAGTTCAAGCAAGGCTTGATACACAGGGGTTAAGAGTTCCGGATCCATCAAAAGACTTTCTTCATGACGTTCAGACACCAACTCCATTACCCGTAGCCTACACTACAAATAAAATTAAAAAACAACAAATATATTATACATATAGTACATATATACTTGTAGTGTTACAAGGAACTTATAAAAACCTGATTGTGTCACAGAGAGCACAAGGAGGTAACTTCTTCTCGCGGCGAATCCAGTTATTAAAAGACTCGACAATGCTTGAAGAAGTATGACCATACCTACATCCTGGGAAGTATGCACTAGACCACTTTTCCCTAGGAATGTTACGGCAGTATTGAGCAACCCAAGGCCTTCCTAGATAAACCATTTCTTGAAGACCTTCTTCATATCTTGTTGGAGAAAGCGCATATGTTGCTTTTTGGAAACAGTCCATCACTTCTTTATATTTTTCATCATCCTTACTGATGGGTAAGTTCCTTTTCAAGTGGAAAAAACAATAGCTATGATAAGAATCAGGGAAAACTTCAGGAATTGCATTCAACAAACCTTCACCTCGGTCAGTCAAAAAGGTGATGGGACGATGGTCCACAACTTTTTTAAGATTTTCCATAAACCAATGCCAATTATCATTATCTTCGCCAGGAACTAATGCATATGCAAAAGGATAAAAACTTGGAAAACAAATATAAAAGACCATATCAATATGTACTTCATGTCTGCACCTTCAAATTATGTTATACTAATATGTACTTTATGTATGATGTGTATGATCCTAAAGTACATAAAAAACAGTTACATATCAAAATATGTACCATATAAAAAAGTTACCTTGATTGTCGTCAAGATATGTCGTAGCCATTAGACCTCCTTTAAACCTCTCCGTAAGAAATATCGCATCACAAAAGATCATTGGACGACAAAGTTTATAACCCTCTCTACAAGCTCCAAAGCAAATAAAAAGTCTGTGGAATCTCTTTGTTGCGTCGTTGAAATCAAAATCAGTATAAGACCCTGGGTTGGTTTCCCAAACAACAGTGACCCACCAAGCAAGATCAGTGTATGACTTTACATCGTCACCAAAAATCATTTCATGCGATAACTCTAATGCATGATATGCGTGGTGATACTTGATGTTGATCCCTCCACTAACTTTAATATAATCCATAATCTCTTGCGGCTTTATGAGAGGGTTGTGCTTGACACGCTCATGAACTAAATGACTTACAAGATTCCTCGAAACAGTTGGACTCCTCAACCTATAACCAGCACCACAAGTGTGCCTACCCACGTAATACTTTATCTTAAACACATCCAAAGACGCATTCAAGGCAACCGCGTAAAGCATCCAAGAGCAACAATCATTGCTGCATGTCACTCTGAATCTCTCAAGGTCATTCTTCAATTTTTTAACCTTATATCCAGTCCTCAAACAATATTTCTCACATGCTAACCGAACAGCTTCAACACCACCATGGAAGAGATGTTTTATCTTCAAAAAGATTCTCCCAACCATCAGAAAAAAGAACACTTGCAACCTCTTTAGTATCTTTCAAATAATTGTTCCTAGCACTCGAAACAAACTCAACACTATTTTCAAGATCAACACTTCTCAAAGAACTAGATGCACAAGATAACACAACATCAACATGTAACTCAAAGAAATTTGAATTCTTCGTAAAATGTAATGCAGCAAGCCCTTGGAGAGATACATCAGCAAGCACATGGACTTTCACTTCATTTTCAACATAATTAACAACAATAGTTAATGGAGTCAACCAGCTCCACGCATTACAAATAGTAAACTTCAAATCTTCCAAAGTCGAAGATAACGTAACCAAATATGCAATGTGGTGTTGCTTGTGGTATACATGAGAGTAGCAAAAGCTATTTGGATTAGAACCAACACCTGACATGTTGAACCTGAATAAATGTGATCCGAATAAAATAACACAAACATAAAAATCAAAACATATATTTTAAGATGATAGGAATACTAAATCTACAGTACAACATAATATGTACTATTTAGAAGTATCACACATATTATAGATTCACACATAACAGACAAACAGTGCAAACAAATATGTACTGATTCAAAAGTGGTATACTATAAAAACAGTATATATCGAAAAGTTTAGAAAAACAGTACGAATATGTACTGAAGAATCATTCAAAACATCCAGAAGAAAGAACAAAAATCATGAATTCCTGAAAAAATAAAAGAAAACCAAATAAAACATATTATCAAACAACATGTAAAAAAACTGAATACGACGATCTAATGAACAAAATAGAACGATTACAAAAATCAGCTTCAAAAATCAAAAGAAAAACTAAAACACGAACAAAAACGAGATCGATCATGGAATTCAACAAAATGTACATCATAGAAATCGTAATCATCAGGATTTCAGTGTAAGAAAACAAACAAAAACATGAAATCAAGTTGATTATCATAATTTCAGTTGAAAAAACAAAAATAAAACAAAGCATAAACAACAATATAAGAGCGGAGAAGAAGATTAAATAAAAATGCCTGGAGATTTGAGATCGAAACCCTAAAACCGAAAAACACCAACTGAAGCAGAAAGAGAGGAAATAGGATCTATGAGCTGCCGATTTTTTTAGAAGATTTGATTTCCGCTAGATTTATAGTTCGAACAAGAAAGGGGTATATATGGAATATTGAAAATGTAATTTTCATTACATTCACGTGAGTTGGACGAGCGACTCATAAAATCAGTTCAAAAACAAGTTTTTGGACTAGGGGTTAAACCAGGTTTGATGGATGGATTAGGAGTTAAACGGGTCTTATATCTAGGATTATGCAGTAATTCCTAGTATTATATAGGGCGTCACGTGCAACGTATTATACTGTACACATATATGTCACTTCCTTGCCAACTTTCAACGGGTACTCGGTGGATTGTTGTTAGACCCGTCTATGGTAGAGGCATGACGCAGCATCAGATCCGGCCACAATGCGGCCCAGATGAGACTAGGATGTAATGCCAAGACCAAACGTAACATTGAGAGGACACTGTTGGTGTCTGATGTTCAAGCGACAGTTGCCTTGAGCAAACAAAGACCAAGTTGATCCATACTAGGTCAGCAAATTGCCAAGAATCTTGGCGAAATGCTCACCCAACTGAAGTCGGGATGAAGGCTATAGCTAAGCATAAGGTCAATACGCAGCTAGGGAATGCATGGCGTGCAGTCTAATGCGTCACTGATATCAGTTATTCTTCCCAGTAAGGGACTTAAGTCTACGATGTGCATATCCTATCTTATTTTTCACAAAACAAGAAAAAGCTTTTACGAAGTTTTCTTACATTTCCTCGATGAGTAGAACACCATGAGACTTGCTTACAGTCTTTATGGAATTCAAAATAATAAAAAGAAATATCAGTCCGTTACCTAGCATGATCACCCCAAAAACACCAGGCTTGTTCGGAAGAATTGAGTCCTGTGAGGTTCTCTTAAGGAAATATTATTCACGTAAACTCGACGGAATATCATCCCTTGACTGCATGAGGATATGAAATGGTTTTAAAGTCGACAACACTGCATGATTGTACTAGTTCGTCTGGTTTCCTTCCTTTTTGTATACTCTATTGTAAGAGCCAGACATAGTTGATCCGCTTAAGACTGTTTATTGTTGATGGATTGTATGTTTTTCAGCAAATATTTGAACATCCTTCAATTGGATTTGTGGTAAGTACTAGTCTGCTGTAAGAGGATCAACCAAATGGTTATTCAAAACTATAATGGTCTAGCTGTATGACACCACTATGTGAACCCAGTTTTACTGAGATTCGTTAAGGATACAACATTACATACACTAAGTGCTGAAATGGAAGAATAGAATTGTTATGAATAAACATATGGGCTGTTTGAGGTTCAGGCTTGCTTTGCACTGTTAGAAGCATAACGAAAATGATCTCACTGGCAAGGTTCAAACATCTCTATGAATGTGCATTTGTAAGATTTTTCCACAACCTACATGCAAAAATCTGAAACAAAATGGATACGAAGTTGATTAACTTAAGTGTGGCAATAAGATTATAAGAACGACATAAAATAGATGAAATGTCCTCACATCCACGAGTGAATCAACTGAAATAGAGAGATCAAAACAGGTAGCAATCTCATATACTACAGTATCTTTAGAGCATCCACAATGGGACGACCAAAAGATGGAGTATACCCAAATATAGTCTTTGGTCCGCCCAAAACTAATCAAAGTGGGGGATTATATTTGGATTTTGGTCCAGAAACTTTACTGTTTGGGATCAAAAGTGATCCGAGAGCTGGACCAAATTCGATTTTGGTGGAGCGTGAAGGTAGAAGGGCATTTCTTGACAGGCGTGAAGTTGGATGTGTGTCCCGTTCCAGGCGTAATCTATCACTATGTATGAATGATCAGGCATTAACCAAGAAGTCGCCTGTATTGGGCGTTCGCACAGGAAGACGTCCAGCGGGGCGTTAACCACGGAAACGCATGTCAATGAGGTGTTAAATAAAATGCCGTCTTTCTTGGGCGTGCACCAAATTTGCGCATGTTTGTAAGCGTTATCCAAAGATATGCATGTGTGGGGCGGTGGTGTATATGAGCGCCTCTTGTAATAACAGTTGAGATTTCTTACCGTTGTAACAACTATCTTTTGGTATACATATATATATGAAATTGGTTGAGCATTTCATATACTATTAACTCATTTCATTTGTGTACGAGAAAAATTTCACTAGTTTCATATATTTGTCTTTCAAATCAGTTAGAATTATGGCACCAAAACCACGAGGTCCAAAGTTTTCTACATTTGAAGATGTAACGATGTGCAGAATTCATTTATCAATATCTCAAATTCTAGTGTTGGTTCCGATCAATCAGAAGAAAAATTATGGTCTCGCATCTTAGTTGGGATGAAAGAAGTCATACCTACAATGTCGGAGCGCACTTGGACCTCTATTCAGAAACGATTTCAGGGAATAGGTAAAGATGTGGCGCTTTACTCTGCAAAAGAGGCGGAAGTGGAACGTGAAGACCATACTGGATGGGCCTCCGAAACAAAGGTAAGTAACCGTTTAATTTTTATCTCGTATATTATTATTTTGAATTGTATATTGTCCACTAAACTTTTTTTAAAACAACAGATTGAAGAAGTAAGGAAGTTTTTCAAGGAAGCTAATGGTGGCAAAAACTTTAAGCATGAAGAGTGCTACACAATTATGTTAGAAAATATCAAATATTCACGACGATCGACATTTGTTTTCGATTCAACACAAGCTAAAGAAGATTCTGAGAGTGGCGAGGAATACCGAGAAAGACAGGAAACAAGTCAAGACCATTCCAGCGGCGATGAAGAAATAGCAGATGTACCTAACACATATAACCATCACATGGGAAAAAAAATAGGAGAAACGACTGAAGAAAACAGGTTGAGCGAAATCTAGTGGTCAACAGGAAATGATGGAAATGATTATTAAAGAGCAACAAAACTTCAATACCAATTATAGAGAACAAACAAAAATGAAGATGGCGCAGAGAGAATCCGAGTTTACAGCAAAATTAGCTGAGTCTTCGGAAAAGTTTGCGGCAAAATAATTATGATTATTAATGGATTGGCAGCTTTAGTTTCTACTTTTATGATTTATATTTTTATTTATCTGAATCCGAATTGGTAATCTTTTTTGGCATAATTACCAATTGTATTAAGAGGTAAAAATTTCCAATTTAATTCTGATTTAATAGTGTTATTTTAAATGTTAATGAACTTCCAATGTACTTGTTGTTTGAATTATTGAAAACTTTAAATTTCGAGTAATTAAGTAAGGCAGATGGAAAATTAAACCAACGACTCATTTTTTCGCATTAACATCAACACGATATTCGTACTAGACACTGTAAATATTAGCCTATCTATTCGTCTCCTACATGAGTAGATAAGTGAGATTGTTTAAATTTTTAAGATTGACAAAGTAAATAACTGAAACGTTGGATTCCACTGAATAGACTGTTATTATGGACCCACCGATCTCGAAAAAAAGAGACTCGTCACTTCTTTCTATATCATGCTTTAGTCGTTGCAGGCGGACCAAATACCTTTCATAATTACGCGTCCACAGTCTTTCTAGGAATCCATTGAATAGACTGTTATTAATTACCCACTAGGCTGGAACAGAACAAAGTCGTCACTTCTTTCAATATCATGCTTTAATTTTTTATTGAAATTTGAAAAATTATTTCCATTCAAAAAGGCCTTATATATACCCATTTGGAAACCACACCTTTCACATTTCAAATAACCTAATTCAAAGATTATTTTTATCTCTTCGTTTTAGAATTATGGATTACCAAAATTTTAGTATTAATGCTAATAACTTTACCATAGAGGAAGATTTATCTCTTTGTCGAAACTTAGTATTATATTATCCAACAAGGGGTCATGAACTTCGGATGAATGGTTCAATGAGCATGGAATGGTTAGAACATTTCCATGCTAACTTTTGTAATGAAACCAGTAAACCAAAAACCGGAACAGAGCAGGCCTTTTTTATCGATTTCAGAAAATAGGAAGGGCAGTACTACAATTTTCAACTTTAACCGCTAAGGTGAATGAAAGAAGAATTAGGAATGAAACTGATGACGAAGTTGTTGCGAGATTTCTTGAGGAATGGAGAAGATGGAAAGGTTCAGGTTTCAGGTACCAACCTCATTTCGAGATCCTAAAGGTGATGGAAAAATACAACCCTTTTGTGTTGATTGTTCTTCGAAGATGTTTAGATCGTCATCCAGGGCTTCGTACCATTCGTTGAAGGTTTGATTATAGGTTCTGTCAGTATATGTCTTTGTAAACCGTCATGAGACATAACTCGTCCATTGGGGTCACCTAATGGTTTAAAGGCTTGTTGCACGTGCTAAGTGCAACCGCGACTCCTGCGAAAATGAGATATCTTGACATCAAGTGATGTATCATTGTTCTGAATAAGTGATATTGGTTATTTATGATACTTCCGTTAATTTATTCAATACAACATAGTAAGCATATTGATAATACAAGAGCTAAAAAGTAATCCTAAACTCACTTTCGCAGGCATCGCAACTGCACTTAGCATGTGTAGCAAGCCTTTAAACTCCTAGATTCCCCTAGCGTCTGAGTGGTGTCTCGGGAGGGTTTACAAGAGATATACCCACAAAACCTATCCGTATGATTTCGAAAATGTTATTCGTCTCCAAAATCTGACCATAAGTGTTCAATCAAGTCATTTCGCAAACGAATATGCGTATCTTTGTTGTGTACTGCACGTTGGCGTTGCTCAACTCTCGTCGTCGAAAGTTCAACACTATGTTGTCTCGAAATATTTACCGGTGCATGGTTGCGGCATTGATCATATTCATGTGGCCAATCACCGGGTAGACGCTCATCCTCCAGTATCATGTTATGTAACATGATAACAGTTTTCATGATATATGCAAGTACGTCTGAATTCCACATTCTTGAAGGTTGTTTGAAGATGGAAAATTGATTTTTTAATACACCAAAGCCTCGCTCTATATCTTTTCGGCAACTCTCGTGCATTGCTGAAAATTTCTGTTTTTTCAGGGAATCTGGATGTT